>BTPG01000006.1:195887877-196247877 GCA_036245525.1 Semisulcospira habei
AAAATACTCGAGTGTAAAACGCCGTTACAATACGGTTTTCAATCTGTACACAAACATCAATGGCCATGGGGGTGGTTTCAGCCGGATATCTGTAGGAGGTATAACTCTTTTTGCAACGTGGGTGGGAAGTGTTATAGGAATTGCTGTTGAAGGTAATGGTCTTTGCACAAGTCTAGCATGCTTAGGTATGGAAGCCATTAACAAAAGATTTTATATGAAGTTGCAAGAAGCATGAAGCATTGAAGATACGCTCGCAGCAGCTAAGCTGACCTGAGTATGAAACTTATTATTAGTAAAGGCTTTGGAAAATAATGAAATTGATGAAGAAGAATTTAATAGCGAGTCCAGGATGATTTGGCTAACTATAAACAACCAAAAATCTGAAATACAGAATAAGATGCGTAGTCAGGCTGTAAATGTTGAAGAGCTAAAGAAATCTTTTTTAGAACAAGGAAAAAAGATAGGCGTAGAAGAAAACTATGAAAAAAGTTTACGGACTATTAGGCAAGTAAAAGATCAGTTTTTGGTAATCATTCATAATTCTGAAATACTCTTCACAAAGAGATGTCATGCCTTTCACGTCTGCCCATCTAACACCATCTGCCCCACCACCAGACTACTATTGAGAAAAAAAAGTTTTCTTGTTGACCTTGTAACTTGAGAAAAATCTGTCATGAGTGTCTTATTTGACTAGGGTCAAGAACTTACAAATTCTTATGTTTAGGTTCTTGTAAGAACTTGTTTTTGCTGGATGACCTCGACTACGCCGATGATATCGGGCTGCTGGCAAGCAGAAACCAGGACATGCAACAGAAGACACAACAGTTGACACAGTCAGCAAGCTCCATAGGTCTCGGTGGTCAACATTAGGAAGACTCAAGTCATGAGGAAGAACACCATAGTGGGCGACCCAATCACCATCAATGACCAACCTCTGCAAGAGGTGGACGAGTTCACGTACCTGGGCAGCAAGGTTACCACAGATGGAGACTGCACAAGGGAGATCACCACAAGAATCAGCAAAGCCAACCAAGCCTTCGCAATGCTGAAACCCATCTGGAGGACCACAAGCCTGAGCATTCCACACCAAGCTCCGTATTTTTAAGAGCAACGTGCTGAGTGTCCTTCTATATGGGTCAGAGTGCTGGAAATCCACTACCGCTACGGAACGCAAGCTGGAAGTCTTCCAGAACAAGTGCCTGCGACGGATCATGAAGGTCTTCTGGCCAAACATGATTACAAACGAGGAACTACGGAAGAGAGCAGGCGCAGACAGCATCGCTGAAACCATCGCCACACGGAGATGGAGATGGCTAGGCCACGTTTGCAGAATGTCACTCGACTCATTACCAAGGGTGGCACTGAGATGGACACCACAGGGGAAGAGAAACCGTGTGGCGACCAAAGGAGACGTGGCGCCGAACCGTGGAGCGAGAGCTCAAGAACAGAGGCCTTACTCTGCAAACAGCACCCAAAATAGCAGCTGACAGACAAAAGTGGCGCTCCCTTGCCGTCGCCTCAAGCACCAGACGGCGCAGAGAGGACTGAACTGAAGAACTTGTTTTAAGTCACTTAAAAGAACTTATGACACTAACTTTAAAGTTGTAGGAAACTTTGATGTTGAGTTGGTCAAGTAATATCATGTTAATACTCGAAATTCACATCAAACAGGAACTTTTCAAAGTTTTACCTTACCCACTCATATTGCCCGGTTGTGTATAATCGGAATATTTTTTTTTTATTACACAATAAGGGGTGTGTGCACATAGCACCCTGGAAAGAAAGGTCTATAGTGCAAAAATCTGTCCATACCTCTGCGGACTGAAAGGGGTATTTTAAAAACACCCCTTTGAAAATAGCGGCCGATGGATATCCTATTGCCAGGCGGTGTTTTTCATGTGTTCTTGTCGCTGCAAACATAAAAGGGTTTTTGTCTTTTCCAATTTCAAATGCAATCACAGGTTGGTCTGCGCCTGTTAAATAACACTCACGATGTGCTGATTTGTGATGTCTTGGAGGTGGAAACAACAAAATTTTCTCCACACTTTGTCCAGACGTAAGAAACAGAAAACAAAATTAATTTTCTACTCAACTGGCGAGACCTATTTATTAGGAATGACCTAGTGCTCGTCTATTTGGAGAAAAAACCTATATTCAAGGTTTGTTCCATATTTGGTGAACGCTCCATAATATAAATATGTTTCTATGCCCTAATAACCCACTTTTTGATGCATTGACATCAGAATCGAAAAAATTTGACCTAATTTATTGGAAATGTTTGTGTGTGCTCGTGTGTAGCGAGGTGGGTGCATGGGTGGGGTAGGGGGTCTGGGTGACAGCATGGGATTAAGTTTAACGTAGCCGTTTTTTTTTTTTTTCCCCAGATGTTATTTCCCTTTGACTCATGTGATGTACAAACTTATGCTTTTTTTGCCCCTAACAAAAAAAAAATAGGAAAAAAAATGACGAAAAAAAAATTAAAATTAAAAAAAAAAAATAAGAAAATAAAGAAGAAAAATTAAAAATTAACAACAAAGAAAAAATATAAAAAGAAAAAAAATATTGACAAATAGGGCGCCTGCTATAGTGGCCTGTCACCTCTTCCACAGGAAATCGATGTAACCCGGGTTATTCACGTGCTAATTCACAACCCCTTATGGTAGGGGCTAGTGAGCTCCTGGTGTCGGGTTGCACTTCATCCCCTTTTCCTGTGAAGAGCCTTCCGCGGTGGAGAGTGTCCAACTGGCACCGAGAGCGTGAAACGAAACCCAGCACAGACAGAAGAGCTTTGCCGCTAACTATATCTATCCTAACCAGGCTGTAAGTATCCCCTCAGCCACTCAGCAGACACCCAAACAAAGGTAGATGATTTTACGTATTTAAGGTTTGGCAGAAATCTTATTAAATCAGGGCACTCCATGATATGAAATCCAAAAGAGATCTTAAATAATTGAATGCCTATAAAGACATAGGCTCCTGAGAATCGAAAGTCGCCTTGCAAAAGTACCGTCTGGTGTTTTCCGTTCCTCAAAGGTATAAGCCTAACAGCTATATTAACAGATGTCCATGGCCATTGGTGAATGTCCCGCATCTCTGTCATACCTGTGTTTAAGCGTGCTCAGTACAAAACTCTGCCATGTCTGTGTTTAAGTGTTATGGCATAGATTCAGCAATCTTTACAGTTGACTAAAACTCTATGAAATCGGTGGCTAATGAGAATCCACAACACACGCTCCTAAAGAATCTGTGATGGCGTGGCTACAGAAAGAAATGTAAAGCCTCTTGTAAAATTAAAACATGCTTTTTTCATGTTTCTCTGAGGAAGGAAGTCGAGTTTAATGGGTTTCCTATTACTTGTGCAGTAGCGGCAAGAACGACTATGTAGCTTCAGCTATTGTACAAATGGCCCTGTGTTTGTGTGATGTGTCAGTGATATATAGGATTAAGTTTGTAAACCAAATAACTGTCTGAGTGGTGAGTGTGTGGTCAAATTTAAACAAGTGTATCTGTGGTTTGAGCGTGTGTGTGTGTGGGTGTGTGTGTGAGTGTGTTTTAACTGCATTTTGAATTTGGATTGAAAGGTGGTGTCGTTGATAGAGGATCAATGGTGATGAATTAACTGAAGTAACCGATTGCTTAAAGATAGTGCAATGATGCATTAAGTATTTATGGTGTAGGTGTGGATCTGGCGATATTAATCACGGGTAGCCTGATAAAAAATGCTGCTTACTCCTGTAGAACACAACCTGCACTCCAACATCAAAGTAATGGGAGAAGATCGAGAATGTGTCGTCACCCCTTCACACCGACCCTACCACCGTCATCAACGACGCACATACCTTGTGATCCCGAAGGCGAGACAAGGGTACACGAGTTGAACACGGAGGTGTAGGTCTATTGGCAACATATGACCGCCACTTACTTTTGGTTTGGAGGTGAATGTGCGAAATTATGCCTAACGGGAATAATCCCACCATTGCGCACGAGTAGTCAAATCCGGAAACGGTCTGATAGTAGTCCATGACAGCATTAATAATTTAGGTTAGGTGGGGGATCCTGGCTTTGATAAAGCAGGTTGGGAGCTGACAAAATCGTATGCTTTGAATGGATTTCAGGAGTGGAACGATTCGATGCGCATCAAGGTCTATGCTTTTCACAGGTGTCAAGTTTTGCCACGCTCAGCAGCCGGCGATTATGGCCCCCAACCTAGATGGTGCGAAAACTGACGCTGAACCCTATTCACCTCCTTTAATGAAGAACACAGACAATGATAGGAAGACCTTAGGCACAGATGTGAGGGATAATGAATGTGTGTGCTTGCTGCAGAGTTAGGCGGTCCACTGTTGAAGAGAGGTATGCTACCCTACTGCTCGTCCTCACCGGTTTTCGTAATCGGATTTTCTCACCGTGTGGGACGACTTCAAACACACTAGCGAGGTGATCAACCTATTCATTGAAGAATAAAGGCTACCAAACTTGTCACGAAAATTGTCTAAATAATGCATAAATGTATTTTATGTCTGAATAGAGATGGAAATGTTCAGCAAAAATGGGCCATTTCTGATCCTTCACAAAATGAAAAACGTTCTTTTTCCGTGATGTTAACAGTGCAAGCAAGTGTTTCTGAGTGTACTCGGCTTTGAAAGAAAGAACGCACAGGCAATAGGTAATGCTTATATGCACATGCCCCGATTCTGATCAACTGCCCCCCCTCCCCGTCCCCCTCCTCCTCCTCCTCCCCCCCCCCTCCCACCCCCCCCCCCCCCCCCCCCCCCCCGCACTCCCCATCCCCATTGGCCTGATATATCATGGACAATATATCGCATTCCCATTTTGTGGACCATGATACAGAGTCAGAGCTGTATATAGGGTAGTAACCCTTATACCATAGTCAGCCTAGCAAAAAATCTCTGAAATCGTCACAGATATTGCTGAAGTGTTGACAATTGTTTGGCCAGTGTCGCGGATATCGCTGTCGTGTCTTCAAAGAGTTAGTGATTGACCCCTTCACTGCCAAGAAAAACTGACTCAATCTGACTGCAAGAGACATAGGCCCTCATGATCCCCCAAGTGGCCTCCTTTTAGTGACATGATTTTGCATCCAGTGATGTTTGTTTTGACCTGGCAGTGAAAGGGTTTTGAAAACTGTATATACTGTAATAATGTGATACTCTGCTCATTATCCTTCCTCCAGAGTGGAGACATACCTGCACGAGAAGCAGTGGGAGAAGGCGGTGGTCACGCTGGACATACAGATGCAGCAACCCACGCCTGCTACACAGCTGGGACTTCTCACGGTTAGAATGTTTCTAGTGGCAGCTTTTGTCATTTCTTGTGTTCAGTGCTTATTCTGTGTTCATACACCCACTCTTTTATTGTTTCATGCATTTATTTTACTCAGACTAGCATTTTTGTTAATAATAATAATAATACATAGTCCTTGTATAGCGCTGTTCTCCAGGAAAACACTGGACTCACTGCGCATGCACAACAGCACACCCTCTCTCTCAGACACACGCACGATTATACACTACTTTAAACCACCCCATCTCTTCCCAACACTATACATTCACTTCCTCTAGGATCAGAATAAAAGGCAGTCAACAGTTAGCTAAAGATGAGCTAAGTGTTAAATGCCTGACAGAAAAGAAAAGTCTTTAAGTGAGCTTTGAACTGTGACAATGTGGGCAGATTCCGTTTATTCACCTGTATTTGTCTTTTTAAAACTCTCCCAACTGTCTGCACTGCCTGTAGCTCTTGATATTGGATGTGTGTTGCTAAATGGTTTTAGCTTTATTTAGGCCCCATGGCGTAGGTTTATTTAACGTATTGGACCGGCTGGCGACATTCAATATTCTGTTTCTTTTTTTTTTTCACAAGCAGTGCAGGCACGTCCTGAGAAAGCCTTGTTGCTGTCGGGACCATACGCAATGTACAATCAATCATTAAAATAAATTATCTCATTTCGCTCTCTCCTCTTTAAATGTGTTGTGACAGTGTGTGTGTGTCCTTTCCATGATACTGATTCTTTAACTGGTGAGCTATCGCGCAAAAGCCTGTCTCCCTCGCTCTCTCACACACAGAAAAACATATATCTATTTATTTATTTGTATGATCGTTTGATAATGTATTGTAACAGAGAATATAGTGTTTTCTGCTGAACGCGGCAGATTGACAACCAAAGTGTGACTTGTCTAAACTCTGTGTGTGTGTGTGTGTGTGTGTGTGTGTGTGTGTGTGTGTGTGTGTGTGTGTGTGTGTGTGTGTGTAAACTGATGTACTTAAAAGTTTGTTTCAACCCGTTTAACCACTCAGAAAGACGTGTTTCTCCAATTTTTGCCTAATAACTGTGTACCAGAAGATGGATGGACCATGATTAAAAAAAACTGACAAACTTATTTCTGTTCAAATTTCTGGACTTGCTTTTTGAGTTTGCCTCAGTGCTCATGCCATTCAAGTGCCGTCGTGGAAATACACTCAGCACAGCCATGAACTCTGAAAACTGTCATAGCGGCGGTGCCACACACGGCCCAGGGGTAGGATTTCTGGTACTGTCGATGGAAATGGCGGTGTCAAAGTGCAACTTTCTTCTTAGCGATTATCAAGATCAGACGGTGCCGGATTGAATAATCCAAAGAATTCCAGCTCTTCCTTTGCTTTTATTTCATCAAAAACATTACCGATGACATGACAAATGGGAGTGTCTACTACGTGCTCAAATTCTAGCCTACGAACCCGTTGTGTGCAAACACAACCCGGGAGGCACTCGGGGAACCCTCCAGAGGGGCCAAGAGTTGTCTCCCGGACCTGCCTATCCGGTTCCGAGTCACCTGACTCGCCAGTCAGCTACGTAGGCTCACGACCTTCGGACGTGTTCTAGCCTCTCGCACTCGCTTCGACCGGTCGGTCTTGGTACTCGAGTTCGCCGTGACTTCTTGCTTCGCTTCTTGCTTCGCTTCTGCTTCGCTTCTTGCTTGCTTCGCGGCAGCTTCGCTGGCGCTTCTTCGCTTGGCGTCCTCCTTGGTTGGCTTCGCTTGGCGGACCGGCTGGTTCCCGCCCGTTCGCCGGTGGCAACATGGACGTCTCTTCCCCCGCTACCGCTTCGGCAGAGAGGTAGGATAGTTAGTTGTGACGAGGCCGGTTCCCAGGCGGGATACCGGCCTGAGCCTTTGGACTCTACCTTGTTTTCATGTTGTGCGGGTTTTGTGGAGCGGGACCTCTTAGCTCGGCGGGGCCCTGGCGCCCTCGCCCTTCCCCCTTTGGGTGTAAGTTACCGGCTTCCCCGGGTAGCCTTCGGGGAGCATGGTTTGAAACAGCTGCGGCGCTTGGCTCACGTTCATCTCCAGCCTGGCTGGGGTATGCTTGTTACGTGGGCGCACTCTTAGCTTCGAGCGCTACGGCAGTATAGCCTGAGGGCGCAGCCCTTTCGTCCCTATTGTCGTTTGGCACACGTTCCTCTCCAGCCTGGCTGGGGTAGGCTTTATTATGAGAGCGCAAGCTTAGCTTCGAGCGCTACGACAGTATAGCCTGGCGGCACAACCCTGTTGTTATTATCGTTCGGTACGGTTCCCCTTGGTAGAACGAGCCCTGTTGGTCTCGACCACGTACCGGCAGGTTTTTTTTTTTGGTGTGTTGCAGTGCCCTCCTGATGACCTGCACTCAGTGTGGAGGTTCCCAGTGGCCCTCGGATTCGCACAAGGTCTGCCTGCCGTGTGTCGGCTGTACATCTGAGCGTTCGTGTGACGTTTGCGCCGTCTGGCCGGAGCTCCGCTGGTCCCAACTTTGGAGCTTCTACCGACGTGAGCGCCCGACACCTGTGCCTAGTGCAAGACCTGAGGAAGTGCCGGCTGTCATCTCTGGCGCCCCGACCGCTCTTGCCCCCGATGGCCCCAGTCTGGAAAGATCTCCACAGCGGACACAGCAAGGTAGTGTGCGGAGTCGGGAGTTCGAGGCGCTGGTTCCCAGGAGGGAACGCGCTTGGACCAAGCCTTACGCCAGGCAGAGAACCCATCTCGAGACAGAGGTCAGTTCGGAGAGACGTGCCTCGCGCCGTCCATGGTCAACCGGTCCCCACTCGTCTCCTAGGAAGGCCTTGGATCCTCCTCGGCCGCTGCGAACCCGCCTCGCCACAGAGTCCGGCTCGCGGAGACATTCTCGCACACTCACCACACCACTACCTGTGTCCAGTTCCTCCTTACGCTCGAAGTCTGACCACCACTCTCGCACTCCTTCGCGTGAGCGTTGTAAAGATCGTGATTCTCCTCGTCATCTGGACCATGGGCCCTCGCGCTCTACCTCTTCGCGGCGTTCGTCCCACGTTCCCCGCCGTCTGCCTCGTCCCTTCCGTTCCCCTTCCCCTCGCCCAGCCTCTTTCCTTCCTCCTCGTTCCCGTGGATCGCGGTCCCCAGCTGGTAGTCGCTCCTCTTGTCGCCGCAGCCGTTCCCGTTCCTCTAGTGCGTCGTGTCGCCATCGCGGACGTCGTTCTCCCCCGCGTGCTTCGGCACCTTATGGCTCCCCTCGTCCTCGTCGAGCTGCTCGCTCTCGGAGTCACGGTCGCCGTCCCTCTTCGACGGCTCCCGGCGTCGTGGACGACGATTCGTTGAGTCTTCTCCCTGATGATTCCATCTCGGTTCTCCTAGGAGGTCTCAGCCGCTCCCCTTCGCCGCTCTCTCCTTCGGATGCGTCGACAGCCCACGGGTTACCGGCCTCCTCGCGCACAGAGGTTCTTCTGGCTCTCGACGAGGTCGCTCGCCTCATCTCCGCCACGCTTCCGGCAGAGGACTGCCCTCCATCCCCCCCCCTGAAGAGGAAGCCTTCTGCCTTCGTTGACGCGGGTAGACAGGTGAAGAAGTTCAAGACTCTCCCTCAGCCCCCCGCCTTTCGTGAGCTTCGGGATGTTTTTTCGGCCCACCTGTTGTCTGACTCACGAGACAGTAATTTCTTCTCGGACCACAGATGGCCTCCGGACCTCGACATGTACTTCCGCCAGCAGTGGTACGCCGGCCATTCCCAGGCCTTCCTCTGCCCTCTCCCTCCGGTGGACCCAGCCGCCGTGGTGCAGGCGGGTGGGGCCTCTGCCCTCAGGCGCGTGCTCCCCGCGGGTTTGGACAAGACTGCTTCGCTTGTCAGGAATTCCTTGGCCTGCGCCGGCTTCATGGAGCTCCTTATGCAAGCCTTCCTCCGGCGCGTGGAAGATTCGTGGCACCCTTCCCTGACCCCCCTTCTTGGCGACCTCCTCGTCCTCGCTGAAGCGGCCAACCGCGCCGCGTATCACTCTTCTGTCAACGCTATGGCTGCAGCCTCCAATTGTGACTTACTCCGCCGCGACGCTGTCCTGCAGGCCTGCCGGGGAATGCCTGCCGACCTGAAGACCCAGCTGCGTCGGGCCCCCCTCGGGGGACCCCTTCTCTTTGGTGACACCTGGCAAGCCGTCAAGGATTCCAATGCGGACAGGTGGCCTCCCAAGTCTGTTCCTCGGCGCTTTCAGTCAGCCCGCAAGGCCGTGGGTCGCTCCCTGCGGACCACCAGACCCGTCGCCCCGACGTCAACAGCCCAGCTGCAGTCCCTGCGTCGCCGTCGCCCCGCCTTCGGTCGCCCCGGCCAAGCTAACGCCCCCGCCCCCGCTTGGCCCCGTCCGGCGCGGGCGGGCTCAGTGACTCCGCCCCTCCTCTGCCTCCGCCGGCCGTCTCGGGTCCTCCAGTCTTCAGCGACGAGTGGCGATTACTGATTCCAGACGACCCGTGGATTTTAGACACTGTTTCCTTCGGCCTACGGATCTCCTTTCGTTCCCCTCCTCCTCTGCGCGCTACTCCGCTGTGGACAGAGATCCCCGCAGACCCGCTCAAGGAGTGCGCCCTACGGGGGGGAAGTCGACTCTCTCTTGAGGAAGGACGCCACAGAGGTTGTGCGCCGCACAGACTCGCTGGGATTTTACAGCCAACCTTTCGTCGTCCCCAAGCCCGGCGGCAAGTGGCGCCCAGTGATCAACCTCTCAGCCCTAAATCGCTTCATCGTGGCTCCTTCCTTCCACATGGAGACGGCCCGAGCCCTGCGTACCTCGGTGCGACCCATGGATTTCGCCGTCGGCCTAGATCTCTCCGACGCTTACCTACATGTACCCATACATCCGGCCGCCCAGAGGTATCTGCGCTTCACCTTCGAGGGAACCGTTTACCAGTTTCGAGCCCTCCCCTTCGGCCTCAACCTCAGCCCCTGGGTCTTCACCCGCTTGATGGATGCAGTAATGGCCAAGGCACGGCAGTCGTCTCTCAGCCCTATGTCCAACTACCTCGACGATCTCTTCCTGAGGAACCACGTCGAGTCCGTCTTGGAAGCGGACAGGGATACACTGATGCGTCTGCTGTCGCAACTGGGGTTCCTCCTCAACGTCGGGAAGTCAGATCTCACGCCCTCGCGCCGCTTCATTCATCTCGGGATGGATTTTGCCACCGATCTCAACGTGGTTCGCCTCCCGGATCCCCGGATTCGGAAGTTGTCCGCCTTCGCCAACCAGCTAGCTCAGCAGGAAGCTGCTCCCGCCCGAGTTTGGCTTCAGCTCCTCGGACTGATCAACGCAGCGGCGGAGCTTCTCCCCCTGGGTCGCCTCTATGCCCGCCCCCTTCAGCTGCACCTCCTGCTCCTCTGGAGACCCTCTTCCGGCGACCTCACCACCCTGGTCCCGGTATCCCCCCTGGTTTGCCCTCATCTTCTACGCTGGACCGACACGGCTTGGTTGGCTTCGGGAGTCCCTTTGTCCTCCCCCCCCCCCCCCCCCCCCCCGCACCTCTCCCTGTGTGTCGACGCGAGCCTCTCGGGGTGGGGAGCCCACCTACTTCCTCAATTCGCCCCGGCGTCCGGCCTCTGGCCCCCGGAGTTTGCGGACAAGCACAGCAATTGGTTAGAGCTGCAAGCAGTCTGGCAAGGCCTCTTCGTTTGGGAGAGCCAGCTCAGGAACCAGCGGCTTCTCGTCCTCTCCGACAACTCGACGGTGGTGGCCTACATCCAGAGGCAGGGGGGCACCCGCTCTCCCGACCTCTGTATGCTCCTCTTCCGTTTGATGCGCTGGGCCGAGGAACGCGACATTACCCTCCTCGCACGACACATTCCTGGCCACTTGAATGTGTTGGCGGACTCTCTCTCTCGCCGCGGCCAGTTGCTCCACACAGAATGGACGTTGCGCCCGGATATCTTCAAGATGATCTGCGCCCGTTGGGAGACTCCCTTAATCGACCTCTTTGCTACGAGGTGGAACCACCAGCTTCCCCTCTTCGTCTCCCCGATTCCAGACCCGCTGGACTGGGCAGTCGACGCCCTCTCGATTCCTTGGGACGGCCTCATCGCCTACGCGTTCCCTCCGACAGTCCTCATTCCCAAGGTCCTCCACAAGCTTCGAGAGAGCAACGCAGTCCTGCTTCTGGTCGCCCCGCTGGCTTGGTCCCGGGCCTGGACCACCGACCTACTCAACCTCGCCACCTCTCCCCCCCTGCGCCTTCCCACGCCCCGTTCTATGCTCAAGCAGCCCAGGCAGGCTCTCTTCCACCCTTGTCCAGAACGCCTGTCTCTTCACGCCTGGAGGTTGTGCAGCGCGCCCTCACCGCTCGAGGCTTCTCTTGTGCAGCAGTGGAGGCAATCGCTGCAGCCCGCAAGCCGTCCACCCGGCGTGTTTATGAAGGGAAGTGGCGCGTGTTGTGTTCCTGGTGCGATGCCCGTCGCCTCCTACCCACCGGACTGACTAACCCCCAGCTCGCGGACTTTCTCCTCTGGCTCTTCGAGGTCCAAGGTTTGGCGCCCATCACCATCAGGGGATACTTATCCATGGTCGCCGACACTTACCGCCATCTCGGCCTTCCAGACCCCGGCGCCTGTAAGGACCTCTCCGACCTCATGTCCAGCTTCAGCCTCCAATGTCCGACTCAGCGTTCTCTCGTTCCTCGCTGGGACCTACCTTGGGTCCTGACGTGGCTGAATTCATCCCGCTTCGAGCCACTCGCTCTCGCCCCTCTGGCGAATGTGACACGCAAGACCTGCTTCCTCCTAGCCTTGGCCACCGCGTCCAGAGTTAGCGAGCTACACGCTCTTTCTACCCGCCCAGACTGCCTCCAGTTCAGGGCAGATCGCTCCGTGCAGCTCTTAACGGACCCCAACTTTATTGCCAAAACAAGGTCGCCTCTAACTGCCCCACAGATCATCACCTTGCGGCCCCTGGGAGGGCCTGACTGCTCTCCGGAGACTCGGCAACAGGATCCCGTGCGTGCCCTACGCATTTACCTGCGCCGTACCAAAGTTACCCGTAGAGGGCGCTCCCGCCTCTTCCTGCCCATACGCCAGGGCAAGACTGATATCACAGCCCAGACGATCTCCTCCTGGCTGCGCTGGGTAATACGATCGGCATACATGGATCTCTCCCCACGCGTAGCGCAGAGACTGAAGATCCGCGCACACGAAGTACGCGCCATGGCCACGAGCGTCGCATTCGATCGGAACTGCGCTGTCAAGGACATCATGGCCGCGGTGGGCTGGCGAGCAGAATCTACCTTCGCTCGTTTCTACCTTCGGGATCTGGCGGGACAGCGAGACAACCTCGCCTTGATGGGGGACCTCACGGTGGCACAGCACTCCCTCCCGGCGCAGCAGGCGCCGTAGGTACGCACCTAGCTAGCTACCTGGGAATTAGCAATGGGAGGACGGTCTTGGTCGCCGGTAGTACCGGTGCGGCACCCTCCTCCTATTCGTGATTCTCCCATTTGTCATGTCATCGGTAATGTTTTTGATGAAATAAATGCATTTTTCTTTAAAAGGTATTTTTTCGAAAAATACTTACCGATGACATGACACGGAGGACCCTCCCACCTGCCCCGCTTGCCGCTGGTGAGCCTAGTATCTGACTGGCGAGTCAGGTGACTCGGAACCGGATAGGCAGGTCCGGGAGACAACTCTTGGCCCCTCTGGAGGGTTCCCCGAGTGCCTCCCGGGTTGTGTTTGCACACAACGGGTTCGTAGGCTAGAATTTGAGCACGTAGTAGACACTCCCATTTGTCATGTCATCGGTAAGTATTTTTCGAAAAAATACCTTTTAAAGAAAAATGCATTTTCTCCGCCATGTACAACTTCGTTCAAGATCGAAAGCGAAATGCACGATGCCGTATCCCATAATAGTATGTTGGTGACGTCGCAGCAAGTAACGCGTTCAACATGTAGCGCACACTTTGTAATAACATGCTGACACCACACATTAACTAACAGTTTGCCCGCCCTGTTACACTCGCACGGACCCCGGCGCCGGGTCGATTCTGAACGCAGCCGCGACTGAGCGAGCGGCTAAACGAACCAATTCATAACTAAAAATAGAACGACTGTCACCGACCTCTGTTATGGTACGCACAGTTCGAGTGACGTGTTCGGCTACTGCCGCAAAGTGATTTTTAATTTTTTAGAGGCGGCTCGCGGTGGCAGGTCACGCGCCGGCGTACCTGATGTTCGGCTGGCGGTTAGCCGTTGAATTGGAAAACGCACGAGCACACTCGCATTTGGCGAGTGGGTATTTTTTTTTACTCGCCAAAAACATTTTTCACTCGCCATGGCGAGTAAATTACTCGCCATTTTCAGGGCTGAATGTTTCACCGCATACTCCATCAATCCAAGAAACAAGGATATGACTAGGGTTGGGAAGAGGCAAGAGACCTCCTGAGGCCCTGCAGATGCGTGGGCTTATGAGGTTATTTGCATCTTGCGGTTGGGTCAGCTGTCTGTTTGCATTTCTGCAGCAGTAAAGGGGTTAATTGTTTTGTCAATTTATTGTCCATTTATTGTACAATACTGCAATTGCATCAAAATGTTTGTTATATCTCCTGTGCCCCAAATTGGGGGGGGGGGGGGGCATGCAGGATTTGTGCTGGCAACATATCTCAGTCTTTTGAACTGACTTGATCCAGATTTCATTTGATGATATTTTATGGCATAAAAATTAAACCCTGAGACAAGTTGCTTTTAGGTTGGGTTTGGGATGGGGAGATACAGCAGTTGGAGATGCAAAGGTTCTCAGTCTCACAGTTTTTCTTGCGCGCAGTGGTACCTTAGTTTTCTTTAACCCCATCACATCCAGTGGACACAAATCTGTGTTAATTTCATGCCAATGAGCCCCAGCCATCCAAGGAACTTGGTTACAAAGTGGTGTCAGCAAGAGGCACAGATCCTCATGAGCCCACGCAGATGCAGGAGCTGATGAGGATCTGTGTCTTGCGATTGGGTGATGTTTGCTTTGTCCAGGCAGTCAATGTGTTAAATCATAATTATGTAAATCAGTTATGTCTTATGACTGGGTGACTGTTTTACAGGCGGTACAGAGTTGTGGTGTGGACTACCTGCTGCGTACATCTCTCGGTGGCCTGGAACATTCCACTGATTGCAATCTCCCCTTGGACATGGCCGAGCTACAGTACCAGGCGGCCTGGCAGGCAGGACAGTGGGACCTGGATATTCCACAGAGGTCAGCCGTCTGTTTTGTTCTTGTTGCAAACTGTTATGAGTGAAGAGAAAGTGATTGTGACACCTGGCTGGCTTGTAGGCCAGCAAAACTTCATTGAGTGAAAATGAAAAACAAACAAAAAAAAAACAGGTTTATCGATCTCAGGAATTTGTATTTTATGACATCAAGTCTAGGTCATGGTGGGTAGTTTCTATATAAGGTAATATTGGCTGTCAGTAGCACTTTTTGCCGAGGTGATTCCTGCAGGAATTGCCTTGACAAAAAGTGCTGTCTCACCTTGACAAAAATTGCTATAGACAACCAAAGGGTTAATGTTGAAAAGGTTCTTTCTAGTTTTTCTGCCTTTTTGGGGAATTATGCTATAACTGACCAGATTTGTACAGTTCCTGGCTTATGAAGATCTCTTCCAGTTGCTATGAAATGAGTTAGATGAGGGGCTACTTCTCATGGAGTCATGCCCTGACTTGTGTTTTCTTGTGTGTTTTTTTTTCAGACTAGAGAAAGCAGCCCCCCTACACCACTCTCTGTACAGCTGTCTGCACGCAGTCCGAGACCAACAGCCAGCCATGGCCACCAGCATTCTCAGCAAAGCCAGGTCCTCCATTGGCACATTCTCCTGACCTCTGAGACCTTTCAGATCATTGACTTTTTTTGGCAACTTATGTCAGATATGTGGACGCAGTTTGTGATTGTTTCCTCAAAATACATTACCGATGACATTACTATTAGGGAATGTGTCTTAACTAGCCTAATTTCAGCCAAAATTGGTTTTGTACCTGTATGGCAGGGGAGGCAACCAGGGGCGACCTAACCTAGCCAATATCCCGAGTAGCCTCCCGTCCATCCCCATCCAGTCATGTGCTCACCGGATTCCCACCAGTCTGTTTCTTAGCTAGCCTTGGACAGTTGTGTACCTACTCTTCTGCGCATGGACTGTGTACTCTGTGCTAGCCTGAGTTACGCTGTTCACTGTGCTACCTTGGATTTACCGTCGTTGGGGCCTGCGAGGATTTCCACGGACTTGTGGTGCTGGCGACTTGGACTTGCTTACCGTGTGCAGTGCCTGCAGGGTCTTTTGTGTTCACGGTGCGAGCTTGGCAACACGGTGGTACCTTGACTTGGCCGGGCACCGAAATCTCGGACATGGCAAGGTAAAATTGCGGTTGCTGCCCTCAACTGGCGCTCTGGGTGGGAGAGTAGAGCGCCGGGCATCGGCACTACTCGTGCAATTCGCTTGTGTTCGATTCACCTTTTCTTGTTTACACGGTTGCGTGGCCTCGGAGAGCCACACTCGACTATGTTTTGCAGTTTGCAATTACGCTCCTGCACACGTTGTGGAGATTTCCAATGGCCGAGTGACCAGCATGCCGTATGCTTGCCTTGTTCCGGCTGCGCCTCCACTCACCCAGGTGCTACCTGCGCACCTTGGCAGGAGGAACAGTGGTCACAGTTTTGGGGTTTCTATCGCCGCGAACGCCCGACACCAGCCCGAGAGCAAGCACCATCTACCGCCCCCCCCCCCACCTCGGTGGATGCGATGAGACGTTTGTCCCTGGAGGTGGACACTCGGACAACACAGGCTCCGATGGGCATTTCCGATTCTAGAACCTTGGACAGATGGCATGCCAGCTCCCGATCTGATGTGAGTAACCGTTTGGAGCCTGGCCCACAGTGTGCTTACATGACCCGCCTACCCAGCCAAGCTGGCCCGGGGATCGGCGCGGCTGCTGGAATATAACCCTCCAGGCCTGCGGGACATGACCAGCATGCATTGCCGGCTCCTAGCCCCAGGGCTGTCACAAAGTACCCTGGGCCTGGCGAGACCGTGAAAGGGGGGTTACGCTCGTCAGGTGCTGTCGAGTCTAGCCCCCAGGGAGATCGATCGCCCCGCCTACCCTCCAGTGTGGGCAGCGTACTCGGGGATAGAAGTTCAGGACAGACACCTGTGCCTCGACCGCGTGCGCACTCATGGGATAGGCCTCCACAGCCCTTAAACAAGTCCAGCACAGGTGTACGGCGTTCCGCCCCAGGTCAGTGACCTGACCTGCGGCCGGACAAGACTGCAGGACCAGTTTGCGGCCGATTGCCAAATAAGGAAAGAACGTCGAGCCGCGCCCACAGGACGGTTACCTATCCTAGGACATTGGCCAGATTGGGCTCCCGCTTGGTTAGTAATGAGAATTTCCACTCTGAGCCTAGCCCTCAGCAAGTTGCTTGCACCTCCTCCCCATCTAGCCTGTTCGGGTCTTGACGCAGCTACAGGAGTACGATCCTCCAAGCCTATATATATATATATATATATATATATATATATATATATATATATATATATATATATATATATATATATATATATATATATATATATACTACTATACTGTTTTGGGCGACGCCTTTGTTAGAAGTAAAGAATAATTGCACCACATAATTGCCTAGCTGTTGCCTTTTCAAAATTAGTTAGTCTTCTTCCACTGCAACACCTGACAAAAGCTTTAGGGATGCAATCCACGCTGTACTAGTTGTGCTACCAGTGAATTCTGGAGGCGGCTTCTAGTACATGCGTTTGCAATTTCAGGTTACGCCATATGCCTACCTAAAGAGTCCCCTTTGGGGCGAAACCGGTTGTAGGCGGCAAAAACTTTAAATCTACTCAGCAGGTCCAATATCTGTTTGGGAATATTTTCTAGCATCCCCCCTGGGGGGGGAGGCCTGGATATTCTCCAGCGGATGGCGGGGCGCCTGGGTGTAGTCCCTATTGCTCTATGTAGTAGGTGTTCAGTGGAAGGCTCAAAAGATCTTGTGAGCGATGCAGTCGTAAAAAGGGCAGCTGATGTCCTGATGACACAATGCAAGCTTACCAGCCTGGAATTCCATGGCTTTAGCACAGCATTCTCAGAATTTAATGAAAAATTATATATATATATACTTTAACAAAGGCATCGCTCAAAGCAAAAAAATGCACTCAATCAGAATAGCTCAAGGGACGTAATTTTTCATTAAATTCTGAGAATGCTCTTGCTACGCTAATGCCATGGAATTCCAGGCTGGTAAGCTTGCATTGTGTCATCAGGACTTCAGCTGCCCTTTTTGTGACTGCATCGCCTACTAGTTCTAGAAAGGAGAGGGTTAGTGGGAGAGAAGGAATGACAGACCTATCATTTTAAGCCTTCCACTGAACACCTACTACATAAAGTAATAGGGACTACCCCCAGGTGCCCCGCAATCTGCTGGAGAATATCCAGTCCTCCCCCCGAGAGGGGAGGCTAGTGCATGAATATTCCCAAACAGATCTTGGACCTGCTGGATAGATTTAAGTTTTTGCCGTCCATGACGCCTTTGTTAAAGTAAAGAATAATTGCACCACAAAATTGCCTAGGTGTTTCCTTTTCAAAATTAGTCTGTCTTCTTCCACTGCAACACGTTATAAAGTTTTAGGGATGCAATCCGCGCTGTACTGGCAGTGGTATCAGTAAATTCTGGAGGCAGCTTCTAGTATATGCGTCGTGTTTGCAATTTCAGGTTACGCCGCATGCCTACCTGATGAGCCCCCCTTGGGGCGAAACCGGTCATGGGCGGCAAAAACTTAAATCTATATATATATATCTTGTTATTGAGCCACCACCATGCAAAGTTTGCAATTATAACTGGGTGTCCAGATTATGCTGTAAGCCTGTGGCTCTGGGGATAATGGGGATATATTCTTCCTTATGTATTTTGCACATAATAACCTATAGGTGGGAGATTCTCCACCTGGACGAGGCGTCGCGTCTCATCGTGGTGCGTCTTCAACCGGAGGGCTATTCGCCTCCCCCCCCCCCCCCCCTGCCCCAGAGGAAGTGTCGGCCTGTGCGGCCGCCCTCAGTGGACCAAGCCGTTCAAGTCGCTTCTCCAGCCTTCTGGTTTCCGGGACATGCGCAGCGCATTCTCCGCTCTTCTGCTGCGGGGCTCCTTCGGCGACTTGGGTTCTTCTCTGACTCCAGGTGCCCTGCGGACACGGACATCACCTTCCGGCCCTGGACCTAGGCACGCAGCTATTCTTCGACGCATCGGGGTTTCTTGGCGCCCGTCGCTCTCGCCGCTGTGGAGGGACATCCTGGCTCTAGCGGTCTCCGCCTTCCTTGCGGCGTTTCACGCCTCCGTCAACGTCATGACTATGGCCGCTTCCTGGGATCTGATGCATCGGGATGCCTTCTGTGCTCCTGCGACCTCCCGACTGAGTTGTGGAAGCAGCTCCGGCAGTTACCGCTTGGTGTTCCTCTTCAACTCTCCACCATCTCCGAGGGACTTCTGTTCTCCTTCAGTCTCCTTCCCCCTGTGCCCCTGTGGACCTCGTTTTGACGCTCCAGCTCAGAGCCGACGCCCTTCGTGGCCAGTTCGCCGCTTGCTTTGGACGGCCGCCACTGGGACCGTGATGCGTCATGATTCCCAGCCCTCTACAGCCGTCTCTTCCTGGTCCCCAAGCCCGGCGGCTAGTGGCGTCCCGTCATCGACCTCTTCGCACTGAACAAGTTCGCTGCCCCCTCCTTTCGCATGGAGACCGCCCGATCCCTTCGGGCCGCAGTGCAGCTTATGGACTTTGCTGTCAGCCTAGACCTGTCGGATGCGTATCTGGATATCTCCTTGCACCCCGCCTCCAGACGTTACCTGCGCTTCGCCTTCCACGGCGTGGTCTACCAGCTTCGCGTGCTTCCTTCGGCCTCAACCTCAGCCCCTGGGTCTTTACCATAAGACGCATCATGGACGCTGTAGTAGCCAGGGCCAGACGGACGTCTTCAAGCCTCGCGTCAAACTACTTGGACACTTGGACGATCTTCTCTTGCGGAACCAGTCGGAGGCCTCCTTGGAGAAGGACCGAGATGCACTGCTAGATCTGCTCGACAGGCTCGGCTTCCTGGTCAACGTGGGCAAATCCGACCTCACTCCGTTCCGTCGCTTCGTTCTCCTGGGGATGGAAAACTGCACCGATTTCAACGAAGGGAGGCTGCCGGAGCAGTGGATTCAGAAGTTGGCTTGGCGAACCTAGCGCGACAGCTGTCTCAAGCGGAGGCGTCTCCACCAGAGTGTGGCTTCAGCTTCCGGGCCTGATGAGTGTGGCAGCGGACCTCCTTCCCCTCGGCCCCCACCCGGGTCTGCCCTGGGGGACTTGGGTGGGGTTAACTACTTTTTAGTTCTCAGGGTCACCCTGGTCAGCCCCAAGGGTGGGTTTTCCTCAATTCTGGGGCATGTGTTTCTGTCTACCCTTTGTCCATTCACCTGTATTTGCCTTTTTAAAACTCTCCCTACTGTCTGCACTGCCTGTAGCTCTTGATATTGGATGTGTGTTGCTAAATGGTCTTAGCTTTATTTAGGCCCTGAGTCTTAGGTTTATTTAACGTATTGGACCGGCTGGCGACATACATTCAATGTTTTGTTTCGTTTTTTTCACAAGCAGTGCAGGCACGTCCTGAGAAAGCCTTGTTGCTGTCGGGACGTTAAGCAATGTACAATCAATCAATCCTTCCCCTCGGCCGTCTCTACTCCCGCCCGCTTCAGTTGCACCTGCTGCTCCACTGGTGATCCTCGGCAGGCGACCTCGAGTCTCAGGTTCCGGGGCTGCCGATGCTCCGTCTTCATCTTCTTCGCTGGGCGGATCCCTCCGGGCTCGCGACAGGAGTTCCCCTCTACTTGCCACCACCCCAGCGGTCCCTTTGCGTCGACGCAAGTCTCTCCGGCTGGGGCGCGCACCTCCTACCGATGTTCTCCAAGGCCTCCGGCATCTGGCCTCCGGACCTCGTGGCCCAACACATTAACTGTTAGAGTTGAAGGCGGTCTGGCAAGCCCTCATCACGTGGGAGTCGTGTCTGCATCACCAGGAGCTTCTCGTCCTCTCAGACAATTCCACGGTAGTCTCCTACTTTCAGAAGCAGGGGGGGCATGTGCTCCCCCTCCCTCTGCATCCTCCTCTACCAGGTGCTCCAGGTGCGAAGATCGCGGCATCTCTCTCCGAGCGTGACACTTTCCCAGCCTTCTGAATGTCCTCGCCGACTCTCTCTCGTGGCGCGATCAGCTTCTCCACACCGAGTGGGCGCTCCGGCCGGACATCTTCGGGTGATCTGCAAGAATGAGAGACCCCCATGTTCAACCTCGTCGCGACAAGGTGGAATTGTCAGCTTCCCCTCTTCATCTCCCCCATTCCAGATCCACTAGCTTGGGCAGTCGATGCTCTCTCCATTCCGTGGGACAGCCTCATCACATACGCTTACCCGCCGACGGTGCTCGTCCCCAAGGTCCTGCTCAAGCTGAAAGGGTGCAACGCGGTCCTGTTTTCTGGTGGCCCCAGTCTGCTGGACCAAGTCGTGGACCACCGACCTTCTGAACCTCGCCACGGGCCCTACACTGCGGCACCCCACCCCGCGCACAATGCTCAAGCAGCCGCGGCAAGCGCTGTACCACCCGTGCCCCGAGAGACTCCTCCTCCACGCCTGGAGGTTGTGCGGCAAGCCCTCGCTGCTAGAGGTTTCTCAACTGCAGCGGTGGAAGCGATCGCTACAGCCTGCAGACCCTCGACCCGACGAGTCTACGAGGGAAAGTGGCACCTACTGTGCGCCTGGGGCAAGCACCTTTCCGCTACGGACCTGATCGTTCCTCAGCTGGGCGAGTTATACCTCTCGCTTTTCGCCGACCAGCGTTTTTGGGGCCGATCACCATATGGGGCTACTTGGTCATGATTGCTGACACGTACCGCCATTTATAATAATAATAATAAGCGCATTAAATAGGCGCTTTATCCCAATTGAAAATCAGCTCAAAGCGCCGCCGCGAACTGAACCCAACAAGCACGCTCACGTGAATCACGCGCATTCACTCACACACTGTACATAAACACAGAACATTCATGTGGTGCTAAGGGCAAGCTCAAGCGAGCTACTGTAGTTTTTGGAAATTCACAATCATTTGTATTTGAAATTTGATTAAGTGGGCTGAAACTGATACCAAAGTTGTGGGGGTGGAAGAGCCGGAGTACCCGGAGAAAGAACCCCCGACAGTCCGCCCGAATTAACGGTGACACTTACTAGAGGAGAAAAATCCGACGCCGGAACCCGTAGTCGAACCTCGCACCTTTAGCATTGGTGGCAGGCGCCTTAACCACTGCGCCACGGACCGCCCCGTTATAGGGGCCGGCCAGACCCTGGTGACTGCAAAGACCTAGCCGACCTGATGGCCCACTTCGGCCTACAATGTCCTGCCCTTAGCTCACTGCTTCTGCGATGGGACCTACCCTGGGTACTCACGTGGCTTAACTGGGGCTGCTTCGAACCACTCCCTTTGTAGTGGTTGGCCGATGTGACGTGGATGACCTGCTTCCTACTGGCCCTCGCCACTGCTTCCAGGGTCAGCAAACTGCACGCTCTGTCAGCACGCGCCTCCTGCTTACAGTTCCGGATGGATGGCTCTGTGCAACTTCTGACCAACCGGCATTTCTAGCCAAGACCCGGTCTCCTTGGCTGCCCCACAGGTGATCACGATTCGGGCTTTGAGAGATTCAAGACTGCCCGGGTGACCAGACAGAAGGACCCAGTGAGAGCTTTACGTATGTACCTGCGCTGGACCTAGCCACTACGCAGTGGACGCACCCGCCTATTCCTCCTTCAGTCCCCAGGTAGAACTGACATCTCTGCCAGACGATATCCTAGCTCCGATGGGGGATACGCTCCGCCTACCAGGACCTCTCCCCTGATGCAGCCAAACGAATGAACATCAGGGCGCATGAGGTCAGAGCCATGGCCGCAAGTGTCGCATTCAACTGCAACTGCATCGTCAAAGACATTGTGGCGGCCGTGGGCTGGCAAGCAGAGTCCACCTTCACCCGATTCTACCTGAGGGACCTCTCCGGCCAGCGTGAGAACCTGTCACTGGTGGGAGACATCGCAGCGGCGCAACACTCCCTCCTGGCACCCCAGATGCCATAGGTCATTCTTAGCTGAAATTGTTGGGAGGTTGCTCCAGGGAGGGCGGGTCTCGTTGACAGTATGCAGGGGTTATTGGGTTTTACGCGGCACCCACCTCCTCTTCGCTATTCTCCCTAATAGTAATGTCATCGGTAATGTATTTTGAGGAAACAAATTAATTTTTCTCTAAAATGTATTTTTTGGAAAAATACTTACCGATGACATTACTCGAAGGACCCTCCCCACCTGCCTCACTTGCCGCTGGTCAGCTAAGCAAACAGACTGGCGGGAATACGGTGAGCGCATGACCGGATGGCGATGGACGGGAGGCTACTCGGGATACTGGCTAGGTTAGGTCGCCCCTAGTTGCCTCCCCTGCCATACAGGTACACGACCAATTTTGGCTGAAATTGTGCTAGCTAAGACACATTCCCTAATAGTAATGTCATCGGTAACTATTTTTCGAAAAAATACATTTTAGAGAAAAATTTATTTTGGGAATCATTGTAAATTCAGTGTCAAAGAGCCCCAAACATCCCAAAAATGTGGATAAAAATGGTTTCGACAAAAGACATGGGTACCCGTGAGCCCCCACAGTTATGGGGGTTCATGATGATCTGTACTTGCATTTGGGTGTTGTTCAGTTTTTCTCATCAGCAAAGGGGTGAACTTGCGTGACATTCCTCAGTTTTGTGTGTTTTTCCAGAGTTTATGCTTTTGTAGACATTTGTTGGACATGTGAAACTGTTGTGCTGTGCAGTAAGCACAAGTTTAACCCATTTAGCCCTGATCATGATAATTGAACCTCGCGCTGGGTCCATATGGCGTTGAGGCGCGTCCCCTGGGTGGTGGATAAGGGGTCCCTCGTGAGAGGGGTGCACCGAATGAATTAAGGTGCCGTGAACCAACATGGTCTAAGGGAAGGTGACCCCGACAGAAAACCCCTGGTCCTCCTAGTAAGGGGGTTGGGCGTGGGGGTAGTTTCCACACCCTGCAAAAAAGGAAATAGCTACAAAAACGCCGACAAAAAGACTAACAGTAATTCCTTTCCTGGAGGAGGAAGGTTCTTCTACCAGAAGACTTATGACGTCCTGTGGTGAAAGCCGGAAGTCTTCGGAAGCCACAGGACCGAGCCGTCTCTCTCTATCCAGGGACACAACCATGGGCACATGGAATGTCAAGACCATGTACCAGAGCGGCAAGGCCGCCCAGATAGCAGCGGAAATGCAAAAGTACAACCTTTCCCTGCTAGGTATCAGTGAAGCCAGATGGACGCAGTCTGGCCAGAAAAGGCTGTTAAGTGGGGAGATGATTCTGTATTCAGGTCATGAAGAGGAGAATGCCCCCCATACAGAAGGAGTAGCATTCATGCTGTCACCAGTGGCACAGAGAGCGCTGATGGGCTGGGAACCTCTTGGGCCAAGAATTATCACAGCAGCCTTTACAACCAAGAAAAAGGGACTAGGCTCAGAGATGAGTGAGAACGGGGAGAGGTTTGTAGACTTTTGTGCTCTAAACCGACTTGTCATTGGAGGCAGCATCTTCCCACACAGAAGAATACACAAAGCAACTTGGGTCTCACCTGACCATACAACAGAGAACCAAATAGACCATATCTGCATTAGCAAGAAATTTAGAAGATCCCTTCAAGATGTTCGAGTGAGGAGGGGAGCAGATGTCGCCTCAGACCACCATCTGCTTACTTTAAGAATGAAGCTCAAGCTAAAGAAAAGCCGCACAGAGACATCAAGAAGACAGCGCTATAATGTAGGCCTCCTGAGAGAAACTGGAGTTAGAGAAGAGTTCAAACTGGTGCTGTCCAACCGGTTTCAAGCGCTACAGGAGCTAGTAAATGAAGAGGAGGCGGTCACCACAGAGCAGCAGTGGAAGGCAGTTAGAGAGGCGCTGAACTCAACCTGCAAAGACACTGTAGGGTTCAGGAAACACCATCACAAGGACTGGCTGTCGGCACAGACCTTGAAGAAGATAGAAGTGAGGAAGCAGAAGAAAGCAGTTGTCAACAACAGTCGCACGAGAGCAGCCAAAGTAAGGGCACAGGAGGAATACTCGGAAGCCAACCTCGAGGTGAAGAGGAGTATCAGGGCAGACAAGAGGACCTACACAGACAGCCTGGCAGCAGAGGCAGAAAAGGCAGCAGGCAGCGGCAACATGAAACAGCTCTACGACATTACCAGAAGATTGTCGGGCAAGTATGGCCATACAGAAAGACCAGTAAAAGACAAACAAAAGCAAGCCTATTGCAGACAGAGCAGACCAACTCGACAGATGGGCCGAGTATTTTGAAGAATTACTGAACAGACCTAGCCCACCCGACCCCCCAGACATCCAGCCGGCAGAGACCGACCTACCCATCCGCTGTGACAGACCCAGCCGGGAAGAGATCAGAAGAGCAGTGGCATTTTTGAAGAACGGCAAAGCAGCAGGGCCAGATGACATCCCAGCGGAGTCTCTGAAAGCAGACCTAGAGACAACGGTGGAGATGCTGTACCCACTGTTTGGAAAGATCTGGTAAGAGGAGGTGATGCCGGCTGACTGGAAGGAGGGGTACCTAATCAAGCTTCCCAAGAAAGGCGACCTCAGCAAGTGTTCCAACTACAGAGGAATCACCTTGCTGTCAGTACCAGGAAAGGTCTTCAACAGGATCATCCTAGAGAGAATGAAGAGCTCCATTGACCCCCAGCTGAGAGACCAGCAAGCAGGATTCAGGAAGAACCGATCATGTACAGACCAGATCGCCACTCTCCGCATCATCGTGGAACAGTCTCTGGAGTGGAGCTCCCTGCTGTACGTCAACTTTGTGGATTATGAGAAAGCATTTGACAGCGTGGACCGAGAGACTCTGTGGAAACTCCTACGACACTACGGTGTACCCACAAAGCTCGTCCGCCTGATCAAGAGCAGCTACGATGGCATGACATGTCGCGTGATCCACGAAGGGCAGTTCACCAGGTCAGAACTGGTGTCAGGCAGGGGTGTCTGCTGTCTCCATTCCACTTCCTACTGGCCATAGACTGGGTCATGAAGATGACCACAGAGCACAGACGAAGTGGAATACAGTGGACACTGTGGACACAGCTTGACGACCTCGATTTTGCAGACGACTTGGCATTATTGTCCCACACTCATCAACAAATGCAGGACAAGACCACGAGGCTTGCTGACATCTCGTCCCTAGTGGGCCTCACCATCCACAAACAGAAAACAAAGACAATGAGGCTGAACGCAACCAGGGAAGAAGCAGTCTTGCTTGCTGGCACCCCGTTGGAGGAGGTGGAGTCCTTCACCTATCTTGGGAGCATCATAGACAAAAAAAGGCGGCACTGATGCAGATGTCAGAGCACGAATCGGTAAAGCCAGGGCAGCCTTTCTCCAGTTGAAAAAGTGTGGAGTTCCAGAGAGCTGTCACAACACACCAAAGTCCGGATTTTCAACTCCAATGTAAAAGCAGTTCTCCTATATGGAGCAGAGACTTGGAGATTGACAAAAACCACAGTCAACAGAGTACAGACCTTCATGAACAGTTGCCTTAGAAGAATTTTGAAAATCCACTGGCCAGAGAAGATCAGCAACGTCAGACTCTGGGAGAGAACAGAGCAGATAACAGCAGAGAATGAAATTGGACGAAGAAGATGGGGATGGATCGGTCACAGTCTGAGAAAGCCAGCTTCCAGTATCACTAGGCAGGCATTGTCATGGAACCCCCAGGGAAAGAGGAAAAGAGGTAGGCCGAGAAACTCCTGGCGTCGAGACCTCCAAGCAGACATCAAGAGACTGGGAACCACCTGGAGTAGAATCGAAGGAGAAGCACAGGACAGGAGTTGCTGGAGGTCTCTCGTTGACGGCCTATACCCGGGTAGGGGTGACAGGCGTAAGTAAGTAATGATAATTGAAGGTTAGTGCCAGATGAGTTTGGCGCCAAGTTCATCTGGCACTATCCTTGAGTTATCATGATCAATCCATCTCCTTCAACTGGTACATCATTGTTGGACAACGCCTCCAAAAGTTTGGAAATGCGGCCATGGGGTTAAGAGGGTTAAAGGGAAAGAATAGCACTGATGGTTCATGGTCATGCATGCTGGTTTGTGATTTGAACCGTATGTCTCTAGTTTATTTGTATTATTTACCAGGATTTAAATGCTAAGCAGGTGACAAAGGCTGGCCCAGGATTGGAAGGGTTAAAGCTTGGCCAGCCAGACTGAAAGGAACTTTTGGACGCAGGATGTAAATTCATTTTTAACTCATTCAGCCCGGCGCACGTAATTCCCAAATTTTGGAGGCGTCATCTAACGACTATGCACCTGTTGCAGGAGATGGATCGACAAGTGCCAAGCTAATCTGGCACTACCCTTCAATTATCATGGTCGACCCATCTCCTGCTGTAGTGCGTCAGGGCTGAATGAGTTAATATCACAGTTTTTAAACATGGCACTAGTCTTCAGAGTTGTGAGCTGGTCTGTGATTTTGGACATCACGGCATTAGAGCTATTGTGACATCACACTCAGATAACTAAGTTTAGAGCCCTAAGGCCCTAAATCACAGACCGGTACACACATGTATTTGCAGAAGTTCCTTGCTAAAGTCCTTCGACCTTCACCTTGAGAGCTGTCGCAGTGTCTATCCCCTGCTGTCCAAACTTCAGTGTCTGCGCCAGTTCGAGGTCTTCCTTGCAGCGCTTACCAGGTCGGCATCTTGCACCCTGCTGCTTGACCCCTCCACTGCCAGTGGATGCAGATTGTGTTTTTGAGATCATTGTCAATTCAACGTCAAAGATCCACAGCCATCACAAGGAATATGGAGACAGTGTGGGTCCAGCGAGAGGCATAGATCCTCATGAGCCCCCACAATGGTGGGGGCTCATGAGGATCTATGCCTCTTGCAGATCGATATTGTTCACTTTTTCTTGGCAGTGAAGGGGTTAAAAATCCAAACTGACTGAATGCTGCTAGTATGTACAAGTATGTACACATTTTAAATTTTCCAAGCAAACAGTGATAATTAGTCAGACAGTATCTGTGCGTCCGTTGTTACGTTTTAGTCGTGGTCGTAGTATGACATCACAACAGATGCACGCACGTAGAGTTCTTGTAAAGAAACTTCACTCAGCTGCAACCCGTCGCATGTGGCTTAAGGATGTAGACCACTCTGGAGTAACAGTTCCAATATTTTATTGCAGTGATGCGATCTCCACACAATGCGTTCACAAATGCACCAACACTGATACACTGTCTCCTCTACAATGCATCAACAGTTTTGACATACTGCATCTCTCATACAATGTACACTACTGTTACACTGCGTCTCTCACAAAGTACACACTATACACTGCATCACTCTGTCACTGACAATGTACCTATGATACATTGCGTATCTCTCTCACTGACAATGTACACACGCACCTAGCACAATCTTTTATAGCATTATGCTTTCCAGAATAATCCAGTAAATTCATACAACACAACCAGTCAGAAAAGAATACGTAACCAAAACTCGTAAATATTGATGAAAAAGAATTTTCTAGAATAAACTACCAGGTTCCACTGTTATTGTAAGCGTCTTTAATACTGTGTTGCAAAATGTTGCCGACACTTTGACGTCACGTGAGGTCACTCGACAGAGCGCGACTTGGCTTGACCGTTCTGGTCTATTCACAGCGAAACCACGCATCACAAAAATCAACTGCGACTATCCGTGCGACTTTGCTAGAAACTTCCGGACTAATCAGCGTATCATAACAAAGTCAATTCCGCTCTTCGTGTGAACGTGAATGAATCCTACTAAAAAGG
The DNA here is from genome assembly GCA_036245525.1 of Semisulcospira habei. Lineage (NCBI taxonomy): Eukaryota > Metazoa > Mollusca > Gastropoda > Semisulcospiridae > Semisulcospira > Semisulcospira habei. The sequence goes on from BTPG01000006.1 coordinate 195,916,096, forward strand.
TACGTGATTCGTATCCAAAATAGATAAAATAAATATCGGATCTTTCCTACGATTAATACACATGATCTCACAGAATAACACAACCACAAACGTAACGGTTGTCATTACTTGTTTGCTAAACTTTTTTCCAAGGCCCATAGGATTTTGCCTGTGCTGTGCGTACAAACATCAGCCACTTTTCACAAACATCAGTCCACTTTTCTGTTTGCTCCAGTGTTGATTTCTCTTTGCCTGTGCTGTGCGTACAAACATCAGTCCACTTTTCTGTTTGCTCCAGTGTTGATTTCTCTTTGCCTGTGCTGTGCGTACAAACATCAGTCCACTTTTCTGTTTGCTCCAGTGTTGATTTCTCTTTGCCTGTGCTGTGCGTACCCCTTTTCACAAACATCAGTCCACTTTTCTGTTTGCTCGAGTGTTGATTTCTCATATTTGCTTTAGCTCCAACATTTGGCTTCAAATGTGTGCTGATTTGTAATTTCTGAGCTTGCGGCTCTAAGGATGTAACAACTCAGTGCACAAATACAAGCACAGTCAGACCTGTGCTAGGCGACCACCTTAGGGACTCAAATAGTGGACGCCGAAGACAGGTAGTCTCCTTACAGAAGGACAAAGACAAGAGGAGACCCTGGGACCAATAATGGGTGGTCTGCTTTGTCAGGTGGTTGCTTTGTACAGGTGGTTGCCCTGACAGGTATGACTACAAATATTTCTGTTTTGGACCAAAGGCTGGAGCTAAAATTGTATTTCACTAATGCTTCCCCTTCAACAGTGAAAACCCGGACGCAGGTGTGTCTAGGCTTCTGAGAGAGTGGCGACATGAGGATGCTGCCACGACCATCATTGCAGACTTTGAGTTTGTGGAGCCCGTGCAGAGCCTGCGGTTGGCTGTCGTCAGGCTCCTGGCGTCAGGCGATGGGCACCGTGATGCCAGCTCTGCTCTACAAGACATGCTGCTAGTGGCATCAAAAACAGCTCGCAAAGCTGGTCACTATCAGGTCAGTACCCCTTCATTGCCAGTGGACGAAAATTGTGTTTTTGAATTCATTGTAATTTGAATGTCAAAGATCCTCAGTAGTTTCAAAGTGGTGTCGGCAAAATGCATAGATCCTCATGCGCCCCCGCAACTGCAGGAGCTCATGAGTATCTGTACCTCTTGTAGTTGGGTGGTATTAATTTTTCCTCAGTTTTCATTGCAGGAGCAATCATGCAACACTGGACCAAGAAGTAAATATACAATCTGATCACTTTACCTTTCTTCATGGCACCAGCTCGCCAGTATAAAACAACAATGAGGCTCAGATTAAACGACACTCTCTGTTCTCTCTAAATCCCTTAATTCCATGATGTTTTTTTGGTGTGTTTGTCCTACTTTGAGTGATTTCTCTTGGCATGTATATGCTGTCTGTTAGTGTTTGCCCCCACCGGGTCTGCCCTGGGGGAACTTGGGTGGGATTAACTACTTTTTAGTTCCCCGGGTCACCCTGGTCAGCCCCACAGGGTGGGTTTCCCCTCTATTCTGGGGCATGTGTTTCTGTCTACCCTTTGTCCATTCACCTGTATTTTCCTTTTTTAAACTCTCCCTACTGTCTGCGCTGTCTGTAGCTCTTGATATTGGATGTGTGTTGCTAAATGGTCTTAGGTTTATTTAGCGTATTAGACCGGCTGGCGACATACATTCAATATTCTGTTTAGTTGGGGGTTTTTCATAAGCAGTGCAGGCACGTCCTGAGAAAGTCTTGTTGCTGTCGGGACTTTAAGCAATGTACAACCAACCAACCTGTTAGTGTTTGCCTCATTCATGTCATTGAGTGTTTGTTGGTGGTGGTGTTCTAAGCACTCCCAGGATCGCTCAGCAGAGTGAGAGGATTGCATGTGTGACTGCTAACTGACTGACCCCACAACATGGGTACAGAGATGCTGAAAGGGTCATCCATAGTGACTCAAAAAAGCTTTGGGGTGTTTGAAACTCCATGATGGTAGTCTGACTGGTTACCTCCAAATTTGCAGCTCATTGGCAGCTTTTCATTTGACGGGCAACAGATTACGTCTCAGGCTTTTTTATTTGTATATCTTGGTAGCCTGGTTGGCTGTCTATATTTTTAGGCTCTCTGTGTAGGTGCCCCACTGACATTACTGTGCTGTGTCCATGCATTAGCTCCATGCTTTGAGGCTTATGCATGTGCATGGCTGGACTCAGTATGCTGTATACATGTGTGTGTGTTGTGTGCATCACAGCTAGCTGAGCGCCATCTCCATGAGCTACAAGTGCGGGCGACCACATCGTCCACCATCAGTCTCCGCACTCAACTGGAGGCGGCTCAGCTGTTCTGGGCGCGTGCGGAGCACACCACCGCTAAACACATTCTCAAGGCACTCATCACCAAGTGTCACCAGGTCAGGTCATGCATTTACAAAGTACAAGTCAGCCTCAGTATTAAGTGCTCCCGTATACAGCAGTATCTGATGTAACATGTACAGGGCTGTGGCGCCCACACGATGTCCTGTGAGCAAAAGATCCTCAGGCCAATGTCAGCCTTACCTGGCCTGCACACTCAGGACCTTTTTCTTACCAAGTGGTTTTCTTCATAACTCTATGCAATTTCTGGACTAAATAAAGCATTCACAAATTGTATGGTCCTGCGATATACTGAGGCTGACCTGTATGTATTATATGGCTGAAAGTTGACAAACAGAAATAGGCATCATTTGTATACAGTGGAGTCCGCTTAACACGAATTTCTGGGGACACGGAAAATCACTTCGTGTTAAACGTATTTCGTGTTAACCAATATGGCCTCAAAATTGATCACGGCCCTCCCGGCAAGGAAAAAGTGTGTAAGAGATGCGTGGATGAATGAGTACGAGGTTAAAAGTGCACATTATCGTACTAAATATGCATACCTTACCTTCAGCTCGCTAGGAAAACACAAGGAGACGTGTACAGCTCACGTATTTAATGTAAAATCCATCAGGTAAAATCCATAGTAAAGTAAAAGCAACACGGGCTGAAGTACGATCTCGCATCGGTAAAAGCAACACGGTCAAAGTCATTTAATAAACGCGATGATTGAAGTCTGTCTTGCATTATTGACAGCCCGTGTAGAGAGACAATCGTGGATCTCATTAATCTTGTTTTTTCACTTCAAGCGTAATCGACTTCTGTTCTACCTTGGGGTAGCCACGATCGGTGGTTAATTGAAATGAGGGAGTGTTGGGTTGTATTGGTACACGAATGATGCATGAATACAGTTCAGAAACTCTAGCCAATGAGAAGACGGATTACAACAACTGAAGGCTATTCAGCCAATCACAGGCTAGAGTTCGTTCTGATCTGTATCATGTGTACTACAGCACGAGAGTGACACGTGCAGTGCCCCTTTCATGAATTGGTTTTCGGTGTTTGAGACTATAATCTGTGTTCGTGTTAAACAGGTGGATAATAGTGAAATTGCTCTGATTGGGAACCGAAAACAGCTTCGTGTTAAGCGAAATTTCGTGTTAAGCATTTCGTGTTATCAGTGAAATTTTAATACAGAATAAGAAGGTCGTTGGCCGGGAATGCAAAAACGGTTCGTGTTAACCGGAAATTCGTGTTAAGCGAGTTCGTGTTGACTGGACTCCACTGTAAATATTTTTGTGTTTTCAGAATCTAATCCTCACTTACAATATCATCAAGATGAGGATTTCATCCCAAAGTCTACCATATTGTTTGGAGCTCACATGCGTTTTTCTTTTAGGAACATTCAGAGTTGTTCATATTTTTCAGCTTATCCTTCTGATCCATTTCCAACCTCTGATCAACAGACACTGACACCGGCGCACACAAATAAAGACGGACAGACAGCTTCCCACCATTAGTGCGCTCTGTGGGCTCGTGTAGCCACAGGAATTCTGAAGAAGAAAATAGCACAAGCAGCAAAATAACGTCAAAATAAACTTCACATCATGGCATCGCTAGTCTCACAACGCCGTGTATGCAGTGATGAATTTGATGTTTGATGTCGCCCATCTAAAAGTCTTCCAGGGCTGACTGTTTTCTTCCACATAGCCTCTGACTGTTTGATGGGAGTTAATACTGGATCCAAATCTTGCAAAAATTAATTAACGATGTGATCCGAGATATCGCGGTCATCGGGATCCACAAAATGGGACCGCGATATATCCATCCGCGAGATATCGGGCTGGGGGGAGGGGGGGAGGGGGGTATCCAATGAGAATCAGGGCGTGTGCGTAGGCATTACCTATCACCTGTGCGTTTTTTCTTTCAAAGCTGATTACAATCAGAAACACTTAGTTGCACTGTTAGCATCAAGGAAAAAGAACGTTTTTCATTTTGTGAAGGATCGGAAATGGTCCATTTTTGCTGAACATTTCCTTCTCTATTCAGACATAAAATATATTTACACATTCATGCAGTGTGATCATGCCTGCCATACCGATTGTGTTGTACATGACAGACGCAGTTTCATTGGTGCTGCAAAAGCCAATCAGAAACGCCGGCTCTGTTTTGTTTGAAGTCATCACGCACGGTGAGAAATCTGATTATGATGACCGGTGAGCACCAGCAGTAGGGTAGCACACCTCTCTTTAACTTCAACAGCGGATCGCCTAACTCTGCAGCAAGCATAGACATTCATTATCCCTCGCAGCTGTGCCTGAGGTCTTCCTATCTTTGCCTGTGTTCTTCATTAGAGGAGGCTAACGAGGGTTCAGCATCAGTTTTCACACCCTCCAGGTCATAATCGCTGGCTGCCAAGCATGGCAAAACTTGACACCTGTGAAAAGCAGTCCTTGATGCGCATCGAATCAGTGTTTCCTATTAACGCATTTACGTGTGTGGTCATATCTAGGAGGAGGTCACTTTGTGGTCTGTATGAAGCTGCTCCCACGTGCCCAGCAGCCAGTCAAGTGGGGAGACATCTGCCACGTGCCAGAAGCCTAGGCTCTCATTATACACTGACTCTGTCTCCTACCCTCTTTATGTACAATCATTTATGTATGTGTTCTTCATCTGGAGAAGGTTTATGGGTGTTCAGTGTGTGGACGCCCTCCCAGCTGTCGCGTCAGGCGTGTGTGCCAAGGCTGGTGACAAATTATTTTGCGGTTCACCGCCGTCTGTGGTTGGTCCACTTTTTTTTCGGGATCCAAGGTAACCCCCCCCCCCCCCCCCCCTTCCCCGCGATATATCCGGGTTCATGATACAACGATTCGTGATATGTTGGGTCAGAGCTGTAATTATTATTCAAAAAGTTGTAGAGGTACAAGACTGGATTATGAATGCATCCAATGTCAGTCTCTTTCAAAGCTGGTTATATCGAAAATTCCAAGTGAATAGAATGAACATTACGGACTGAAATGTGGGTCAACCAAAATTCTATAAGCGGTCTTCCTAAATCAAACTGTCAGACAGACAGACAGACAGACAGACAGAGAGCTTTATGTCAATTCATGTATAAGAATGACGTGTCTAGTGCTTTGCGTCAGTTCAGCAACAATGTATAACACTGATGTGTCTAGCATTTTTATGTCACCGCCACTGTCTGAAGTCGAGAATTCTTCATTTTGACTTTTTTTTCTGCGATGAATTATTTTTTACGAAAACATTGAATAGGTACATAGCTGGTTAACGAACTCATCCAATATCTTTCTCGAAGCTAGCTATATTCAAAATTTCAAATGAATTTACAGACTCAAATGTGGGTCAGCTGACTTTGTATAAACAGCAATTTTTCTTTTTAATGAGTAATCCAATTTAAACATGCTGAAAAGTACTCCAAAATACATCTTGAAGGAAGCATTTCCTAAAGTTTCAGACCTGTACGTACACAGATGCAGGAGAAACTCGTGTCTACACACACACACACACACACACACACACACACACACATACACATGGTGTTTCCCGTCAAATGTACGTTCAACAGTGCGGTTAGCTTAATTCTTATTGTGTTACTTCATTGTCAGAGTCTGATGTGTGCCCGCCTATGTTCGTCATTTGCATGCTACGGAACGTGCTCTGACCATCTCCATCTCAAAGTCTACCATATTTTCAATATGGTAGACAAAAATAGAAATAATTCATCAGGAAATTATAGACAGTGCTTGGACGTCCTTGTTGTATTTTGTGATAGAATTGTTCTGACATCTATAAATTCAAGAATGAAAGTCATTCTTGAACACAACATGTCTCACTTTATTCTGTGACTCTTACTGATTTTGCTTCAGGCAAGTGAGGAGGATGTAGAAGGAAGACGTTTGCTGCCAAAAGCACTTGGTCTCTACGGAAACTGGCTTGCGGAGACGCGCTCAGAAACACCCAGCGTCATCATGGAACAGTACCTGGAGAAGGTGATGCAGTTTGTGTTAACCCATAAGCTATGTTTCTATAAGCATGAATCCGATACGAACCCGATGTGGTGATACAATTTACCGTCAAAAACTGCGTCATTTTTGTTTGAAGCCGGATGCGAATTCATGTCCGCATTTGGCATGTGGAAACACACAAACATGAAAATGACTTGCATAAACATTCCTTTTTAAGACCCGATTCGGATCGGGTTCATATCGGATTCGTGTTTATGGGTTGGTGCCTTTAGGCTGTTCGGTAGCACTTTTTGTAGTGATGATTTCTGAAGGAGTTATCACGACAAAACCACTACTGGGCATTCGTGTGTAGGACACTAAAGTGGGAGATGGATCGACCATGATAGTTCAAGGGTAGTGCCAGATGACAGTAGAACCTGATTTGGGTGGTCGCTTGAGTGTACAGCCACTTGTTGTGAACAGTCACATTTCATATCTCAGATAATGTTTACCATGTAAATAAAGTACCTTGATTTTACAATCACCTGCTGTCAGTGGTCAGTGCATCTGAGCCGAAACCAGCAAAAATATGTGCAATGTAGAACCCCGGTGAAACTTGCTTGATGTCGCACTAGGGATCATGACAGCTGGTACTTTTTGCAGACAGTGGAGCTGCTACAGAGCAGTGACGAGGACAGCAAACAGGAAGCAGTGGAGGGTTATCTATCTTTGGCTCGCTTTGCGGACAACCAGTATCAGAACATCGTGAACTACATGTCCTCCCCAACCTTTGAGGCCAAACAGGCACTGATGAAGAAGGCTGCTGCGGAATATGAGAAATACAAAGACGTTGGACAGACGCAAAAAGAGTTGGTTGCTTCTTTTGTATGCAAAAATGTCTGTGTGTACATATGTTTTTGAAAGTTTTGGTATGCTGTATACAGACCTAAGAATCCATCGGGCAATTCTGATTGGCACGCATTATCTAACAATAATGCTTCAGATGTACAACAATATTCAGGTTCTTGATTCAGAATTTGTTTTCTGATATCAGTTATGCATAATGTCCTGAATGTTTGACAGCTATGATGTTAGCATTGCTGAAAATCTGGCATGATACGACTATCAGAACTAGTAGTTCAGGTATGTCAATTCTCAGTATGCAGTGCAACCATCACTTTTGAGTTATGATCTTGATGGATATACTTGCTTGTTACTCTCTAGGAGTGAAGTGTTAATCACATGACTGATGTGCTTCTCAGTGTTTCTTTTGGTGAAAGGTAAACCATGACACTAATGTGCTTTATATTGTTGGAACTGACTGCCCTTTTATGTGTGCATTAATATGTTTTTGATTGCGTCGTATTATGACCAAAACAAATTATGTTCTAATGATTTTGTGTGATTACTTCAGTCGCTACCTGCGCACACTGGAGAAACAGAGCAAGATCGATCAGCAGGAGGTGGCGGCCATGACTGAGGACCGCGAGCGATTCTTGCTTCACGCCGTGAGATGCTACGCCCAGTGTCTGCTGCATGGGGACACACACGATCTGCGCATTTTCCGATTGATGTCCCTGTGGTTTGATAATTCCTCTGTCTCGGAGATCAGCAGCATACTGCAGGTAAGCACATCTGGGCATGGACGGGATTGAGTTAGAAAATATTTGTGTTGGTTGTGATTTTGGACCTTACAGACTGAAACTTTAAGGTTCAGAATGACAGACCAACACACAGCTGAGTGGAAATGTGGGCTGCCTTACCCAAGAATGGTGCGAATGCAGTTCGCACCATTCTTGGGTAAGGCAGCCCATGTCTTGGGAAACTGCACCAACCTACCCATTCATTTGTTCTTCAAGGCACTCGACAGTGCACAGATGTGCATATTTCACACTCACGCACGAATACCCTTCGAAAAATGCCGACTGCATAACTCCACTCTCTATAATCAACAAATGTGTGTCTAATCACCTTTTAAAAAAACCGTCAAAGTTGTGTTCAAAAGCTGCAGAAGTATTTCTGTGTGCATGCTGTTTTGAGCAGGCTGTATCTGATGGACATCTTGGGCAACGCGCTCTGCATACCATGGTGCTCTTGCTTGTCACACTGTCAGCCGTGCTATTAAACATAATTGGTCATTTCATAATCATGTTTACAAATACCCGAGTCCGCATACTCGCGCTCTGCGTGACATAGTGCACTTGCTTGTCACACTGTCATAATTGATCATTTCATGTTTACAAATACCCGTGTCAGCATGTGAAAAGTAGTAGCCTCCATGGGGTGAAAATACCATTTAAAATTAAAACTTGCCGTTGAAACTAGCCTTAACTCCTTCACTGTCAAGAAAAACTGGACATCACCCAACTGCAAGAGGTATAGATCTTCATGAGCCCCCGCAACTGCGGGGGCTCATGAGGATCTATGCCTCTTGCTAATATTAGTTGTATGTTTCTTTGTTTCTATGTTTCTTTGGTGGCTGGTGCTCTGACATTAAAATTACAATGAGTTTGAAAGTACAGTCTGTGTCCTCTGGCAGTGAAGGGGTTACAATGGACATCTATAGGGAGCCTTGTTGACTTATTTCTGTATTGCTGGATGACTTTTGTTACAATGGACATCTATAGGGAGCCTTGTTGACTTATTTCTGTATTGCTGGATGACTTTTGTGTGTGCAGGATTGCAGCAAGAAGCTGAAGAGTTACAAATTTCTGCCGTTGTTACATCAGCTGGCGGCCCGAATGGGCACCAAGGTCAAGGACAATGCATTTTTGGCTGTGCTCAACAGGGTGAGTGACAGTTTATCATTTACATATACCATAATTACCGTAATTATTCGGCCACTCCAAATATTCAACCACAGCCCATTTTTTTCATAAATTTTTACACCCCCCCCCCCCAAACTCGTAAATATTCGACCACCACCCAAAATGCCATGTCCTCAAATGTTCAGCCACCACTCAAATTGAGCCTAAAATATTCGTCCAGCGCCCTTTAAAATGGTTTTTAAATCTCCACTCGTGAAGTCTGATTTCAGAATAATAACTGTAGTACAAGCCCGTCAATGAATCCTTGCATTCACGCCGCGTGAGCACTGGACACACAGTGCGCAGAGGTAGCCCCAAACCCGTACTACGGCACTGCTTATTCATAGATTTAAGTGTAGCCAAGGGCCGGCATACATTGTCATGATGTATTGCCAATGCAGCAGTTCTTGAGATTCTATGCCTGTTGCAAGAGAGACAACCGGTATGATGATAGCAGCCAGCAGTGCAATCATGCCTCACACTGCCTTTCACGAAAGACATAGATTTATATGATCCTCTTCAAGCTCTTAAAAATGTTGACCTCAGTCCCGCTTTACATCATCACATTGAAAGCGTATCTGGGTTTACGTCTACGATAAGGCAGCGTCGCTCGCTGGCTGCACAATATGCTCTTTTACCCCACGTGGATTTCTTTTTCCATCGCTTTTCGCATTAGGGTAACAATCTGCATTGGTTTCTGTGTACCTACAGTACAGATCTCAGTCTGAGCAACATGTGTAATGTGTATGTCTTTGTACCTATCCCACTTGTGATGCCCGCCAGCGTTAGAGCCAAGGCTGCGGGCTTTGATTCATGACAGCGCATTAACCGCGGGACACTGAAGAGTAATGTGTCGCACATTGCATCACAAAGCGAGTGTGTAGTGACCCAGCGTTCTTACAACTGTGTTCTAAGAACCAAGTTGCAGTCCTGATTCTGAATGGCACAGTTCTATGACTCTTCTATACAATGCTCAAGATGAAAATTTTACAATTAGGTCAGAATCACGGTGATCGGAGACACATAGTCCCATACACGGAAGGTAATCAGGTATCAAAGTCAACCAGCGTAACATAGAGCCAGTAGGACATCAAGCTCATATGAGGCCCTGCACTTTACAGAGGCACATGACAATCTATGATTCATGGAGATAATAATAATAATGGAGATGATGGGCAGTTCACCTGTAGGCTCTCCGTGCCAAGAAGTCAAAGTGGGGGGTGGTGGGGGTGGAAGGTGAAGACGGGGTCACAGCTGTATTGATTTTACACAGGGGCAGGGTGGCACATGATGTGACATTCTATAGCCTCTTATGTTTTGCAGAGAACTATGCATTTGTTTCCTAAAAAACATTACCGATGACATTACTATTAGGAAGGTACACTTAGCTTACGATTTCAGCCTCCAAAACGTTGTGTGTTGCTACACAACCAGGGACGTAACTCTAGCAAGCAGTTTCCAAGTACCCTGGGTAGCCTCCCTTCCTCCTCACATGAGCTGTCTACTCGGGCCAGTCTTATGCTTAGCTGCCTTGTGAAAGGATTGCCGGTTTTAGTCTCCGCAAGTTTCGTCGACAACCCCTGGTCAAGCTTCGTTAGGATTTGGCGAGGTAAGGCCTCAGATAATGCCATTGCACCACTGGGAGGAGGTTGGCCCTGGCATTTTCTGGGGTTTTTGCAGCTGAATTTGCCCTATCTTTCGTCTTTGCAGCTCGGCAGACCGGTAGTGAGCGCAGTTCACGTGGCCTTAAGCGCCACGGGCGGTCGTGTTTCACATGTATGCTCTATGTTGCAGTGCAGGTGACACCCTGCCCTTTGGTGGGGCCCCTGACATTTTCTGAGGGGTTACGGCTGAGCTTTGCTGTTGTAGCTCGACATTGCAGCTTGGCAGACTGGTAGTGCGCGCTGTTCACATGCCCTTGGTCGCCACGCGTGGTAGGGTTTCACAGGTTGTTCTATGTTGCAGTGCGGGTGTCATCCTGCCCCTTTGTCGGGACCATCTGTGGCTGGCGCGATGGATGGACTTGTGAGACGGGTACCCACAGTGGAGGAGCCCTGGCACCAACGGAGGGATGTCTACCAGCATGGGTGGCTAAAGTCACCCCACTACGCGGCCGATGAGGTACTGTTTTCTTCCTCCCACCGGCTCCTACCGTCTCTCCAGAGCCCTAGGCGGGAATCGCATGTGCTCATGCCCCAGTGGGCGAGCTTACAGGTGAGACACCTTATCTCAAGTTCTAGAAACTCTCAACCTCGCCTCCTCCACACTACGGCCATGCCTCCTTGGGTACTGCTCCTATAATCCCGCCTGATTAGTGATGCGGGTCGCTCAACCAGTGCCCATCTACCTTAGGCGCTTAGGGTGGATCACGCCTGATTAGCCTACGGCCACCACGGTTGTGCCTTCACAATCGGCCGGCTTAGCCGGGAGGTTTATTGCTTACATACAAATTATTCTTCACTTGAGCAAGCGCACACGGACTGCACTGTCTTTTAGTACTCTGGCGCCGGCCACCCCTTACGCTTCGGCCCTTGGCGTGCCGTTTCGCGCTTGTACCTCTCGGTGCACGGGCGGGCGACGGGTGCATGTCTGGTCCCCTGGGACCTTGCCCGCCCACTCCAAGGTCCGTGGCCGGCAGCGCCCGATGTCTCCCCGCTTCGCGGCGAGCAACCCGGTGTCCCCCTAGGTCCTTCGCGGCCTTGGCCGACCGCTCGTTTCAAGATGGCAACCGCAGCAGCGAGAGTCGCCCCACTACGCAGTGATATGCCTCGGGCCCCCCCCTCGCGTCGTCCCAGACCCCGCGCCTGTACCTTGAGGATGGCTCAGCACCTGCGGAAGCCCCTTCTACCAGCAGGGAGCGGACTCTCGTCGGCGGCCTATGCCCATGCCACATTGCATACGCCAGTTCTCATCTGATCACTGCTAGCCTGCGCCTCGCGAGTGCTCAGCGACCGCGCCACCACGGCTCTAAGCGGGGGACGTCTCTTCAGGCCCTGGCCCTGCTTCAGGTCCCCATCCCATTGTAGGTACAGCTCCTTGGCTTGCAGCTGCTGTTGTCACGCCTCACGGCCCGTGTTCTTCGGGCCCCGATGTGGTGAAGGATCCAGTGACCCCTTTGCTCTGGAGACTGAGTCCTCTACTCCCCCTCCCCCCCCCCCCCCCCCCCCCCCCCGCCCCCGCCCTCCCCCCCCCCTCCCCCCGCTGACCCCTCATTTCGGACATAAGGAGCCTGGTCGGCTCGCCTGCGTTCACGCCACGCTGCGTTTACGATAGACCATCTCTACCGCACGAAGCTACGGGATCTTGTTCGCTGGCCCCATGGCGTACGACAGGCCTCTGGGGCCGGAACTATGTGCGCCCACACTGCGGTGATTTGTGCGCCTTCTGCGCTGGACTAGGCTAATGGACTTGTGCGCCCGCTCCTCTGAGCTCGGCCCACAGCAAGTTCGGTCGGGCCCCGATGCTGCTTCCCGCCTGCCACAGGTCCAGCACTGCCCTCTCGGACCCCGATCACCACGGTGCATGGCAGGCCTTCTAACCTGGACCAGGTTAATGGAACTTGTGCACCCACTCCCGAGCCCGGCCCATAACGACTTCGGTCGCCCCGCCTTGCGGCCCGAGATCCCTCAGGCTCCGACGCAGCCCACTGCCTACCCCTGGTCCAGCTGTGCCCTCTCGGACCTGGCCCGCCTGCTCCTCGAACCCTGGCCGACAGCCTCCTCAAAAGCCCACGCCTCGGTGAACTACAGGCCCTCTATACCAAATGAGGCTAATTGACCTACGTGTGCCCGCTTCTTAGAGCCCAGCCCACAGCGAACTTGTTTGCCCCGCCTTGCGGCCCGAGATGCCTCGGGCTCTAACGTGGCTCCCGGGTTGGTCCGCCCGCTTCTCACAGTCTCGCCAGCAGCGTCCCCACCACGGTGATTACAGACCCTCTCAGACGAGGCTGATGGACCTAGGTGCGCCCGCTCCTTAGAGCCAGACCCACAGCAAACTTGTTCTCCCCGCCTTGCATCCTGAGATGCTTCGGGCTCTGACATGGCTCCTGGGTTGGTCCGCCTGCTCCTCGCAGTCTCGCCGGCAGCATCCCACCGTGGTGACTACAGACCCTCTCAGATGAGGCTGATGGACCTAGGTGCCTGCTCCTTAGAGCCAGGCCCACAGCGAACTTGTTCGCCCCGCCTTGCGGCCCGAGATGCTCCGGGCTCTGACGCATCTCCCAGGTTGGTCTACCCGCTCCTCGCAGTCTTGCTGACAGTGTCCCCGCTGCAGTGATGACAGACCCTCTCAGACGAGGCTGATGGACCTAGGTGCGCCTGCTCCTTAGAGCCAGGCCCACAGCAAACTTGTTCGCCCCGCCTTGCGGCTCGAGATGCTTCGGGCTCCGATGCGGCTTCCGGGTTGGTCCGCACGCTCCTTGCAGTCTCACCGGCAGTGTCACACTGCGGTGATTACAGACCCTCTCAGACGAGGCTGATGGACCTTGGTGTGCCCGCTCCTTAGAGTCAGGCCCACAGCAAACTTGTTCTCCCCGCCTTGCATCCCGAGATGCTTTGGGCTCTGACGCGCCTCCCGGGTTGGTCCGCCTGCTCCTCGCAGTCTCGCCAGCAGCGTCCCCGCCGCAGCGATTACAGACCCTCTCAGACGAGGCTGATGGACCTAGGTGCGCCCGCTCCTTAGAGCCAGGCCCACAGTGAACTTGTTCGCCCTGCCTTGCGGCTCGAGATGCTTTGGGCTCCAATGCGGCTTCCGGGTATCAGTCCGCCCACTCCTCGCTGTCTGGCTGGCAACGACCCCACCGCTGTGATTACAGGCCCACTCAGCCAGACGAGGCTGATGGAACTATGTGCTCCCACTCCTCGGTGTCCGGCTCTCAGCGATGAACGTCGGACCGGATCAGCCGGACGCGGCTGCTGGATCTTGGCCACTGCCCCACAGACCTGCTCTGCAGCGGCTTTGGTCGCCCCTCGTCTCGGTGACGGTCCGAGCGCATCGGTCCCAATGTCCCTTCGATGCCAGAACGCGGTCATCAGCTGGATGAAGAGGACACCTCGGGTACGTCGCAGACCCAGATTGCGCACGTCCCCCATTGCCCCCCCCCCCCCACCCCCCCTTCGGCACCAGGCCCTCATGAGTGGTCCTCCCCTCCGCCTTGGCTCCGGTGACAGGTAAGTCGGCTCTTCCGCCGGGGGGGGAGGTGGGGACTGTCACTGGAGCTCCCCACCTTGAGGATCGTCGCTCCTTGTCCGCGGGCCCCCCGCATGTTCTCCATCGCAACAGATCGGCGTCGTGCTCTCTTAGGCTCCGGACACATAGTCACTATGGTGATTGGATGGGGCCCAGCCACGGTTCCTGCGGGCTCTCCCTCTGGTGTTGTGCCCTCCTGCCCCAGCCCTCCAGCAGTCGGCCACGGCTCGGTGGACCCCGCACGCCAGTCTGCGAGTTGGACGTCCCTGCCTCAGCCACAGCTCCTCAGTTTGCGCGGAGGCCTTCCCGGTGCAGCAGCGTCGGCGCTACGGAGGACGGCGCCTTCTTCTCCATTTCCAGTGGCCGGCGGGATCGGCTTCAGGCTTTGCCAGTGCTGCGTGTGGTTCTCCCCCAGCCTTCTCGCGGCCTTCATGCGTCGTCAGTACCCGCTCGGCTTTGAGACGTCAGCTAGCTTGTCTCGCACCACCCTGGTCTGCGCTGGGTTCCTGGGCCTTGCAACACGCGCGGTGGTCGCTGCCCAGGAAGACTACTGAGACCTGAATACTTTGGTGGTGGCGGGCTGCAGTTCTGGGTGGTGCTGGCTAGCCGGACAGCTTCTCACTCCGAGGTTTCCTAGTTGGTGGATCCCTGCTCTAAGCCCCGCCTGGGAGGCGGGCGAGAAGTCAAACAAGGACGTCGGACCCAGCTCCGCTCGACCGTCCTTCGCTCCCCTCTGCCTGCTCGCTTGGCCGTCTTCGCTCCCGGTGGGCCTTGGGTTTTTTGTCCAACCCCAGCACGGTACGACTACCTGAGCTCCAGTCTAACAGTTGGCGGCGCTCGCCCGGCAAGCGTCCTGCGCCACAGAGGTTTCGACACGGAGGTGGCTACAGCTCCTGAGGCCCTGAAATTCAGCGGTGGACTTCTGCCGCTCGGTCGAACCCCCCCCCCCCCTCCCTCGCGGCCGATACTACGACTTCCCCTGTGCGGCGCCCGTTTTCGGGAGGTCTAGCAGCCCTCTTCCCGGTATCTCCGCTGCTCTGGCCTCATCTGCAGAGTGGCGGGTCCCATCGTGCTTGACGTCATGGGTGCCTCTCCTCCGGCCCTACATGTCGCTCGGCTCAGACGCTGGCCTCCCCAGCTGCGGCAGCATCCCTGTTCCTGGACCACAGCATGACCTCGGGCGACGTGGCGTATGCGTATATGGACGCCAGCGGAGGACAGTTGGCTCCATCTCCTCGCTTGGGCCACACGCGTTGGGGGAACTGGAGGCCTTGGTTTTCTCTGCCGACTCAGCAGTCGCGACCCTTTCCAGGTCTTTGTGCTACCGGACATCCTCGCTCGGCAGGGCTTATGACTCAACTCTGAGTGCTCTCTCCGCTTTGGCCCCTTCGGATGTTATGCAGGCATCTGGCAGGTCTTCCCTCGCCTTCCCTGTAGCGGACCCTCTCCCCTGGGCGGTGGACGGCCTCTCCGCTTCCTCGGATTGCCGAACAGTCCTGCTGCGCCGTCGGTGCCTCTTCGCCTCGGTTCTGACATTACCCCAGTTCGCCGCTCGCTGATACTTCGCTGGGGGCACCCCTGACTATTCTCTCGGCTGACCCCGGACCAGCTGGGCCACGGCCCTTCGCACCGTTGCCGACCTGACCAGGAAGATGTCAGTCCTTCCGGCCCCTGCTGCAGCGTCACGAGTGGGCGAGCTTCTCGCACCCCAGCGCAGGACTGGTGGCTCGGTTCAGCTCCTCCCCAGCCCGCCATTGTTGGCCAGGGATCGACCCCCTTCGGCCGCGCCTCAGACACCGCCGTGAGGTGGCCTTAGTCGCCTGCTCGGCGTTAAACCCAAATAACATGCCTCAGACGACAACTCCTTGGCCTCTGCTGGGCCGGGGCCAGTCCCGGGAGTCCCCACAGCAGGAACCATTCAGGGCGCTGATGTTCTGCCTCCACTGGTCAAGCCCCTCAGGAGGGGATGTTCCTGCCTCTTCCTGCTTGGCGCCGGGCTAGAACGACTTCTTCCCGGACTTTCTCCACCTGGCTAGTGGAGGCATCCGCTCCGCATACGCAGACCTCAGCCCCGAGGGCGCAAGAGGCTGCAGTTCAAGGTTCTTGAGGGCGGAGCCTGGGCCACGAGCCTTGCGGCAACTGCTTGGCGCGGTGAGGGACATTTGTAATGACTGTGGTCTGGCGACTTACCCGCTTCTACCGCAGGGACCTCTCAGGCCAAGGAGAGGGTCTGGCCCTAGTCGTGTGCAGCATGCTGGCGCAACACTCCCTCCGGGCCCTCGGAGCACCAAGGATAATGCTTAGCTGAAATCGTCGGGAGTGTGCACCAAAGGGCGGCCTTGCTAAGCCTTGACGCAGGGGTAGGTGGGAATAGGCAGCATCTTCCTCCTCCTCGCAATTCCTCCTAATAGTAATGTCATCGGTAATGTTTTTGAGGAAACATGAATTTTTCTCTAAAATGTATTTTGTTTCCTCAAAACACATTACCGATGACATTACTGTTAAGAATAGTGTCTTAGCTAGCCAAATTTCAGCCAAAATTGGTTGTTTACCTATATGGCAGAGGAGGCAACAAGGGGCGCCATAACCTAGCCAGTATCCCGAGTAGCCTGCCTTCCATCCCCATCCGGGCACATGCCCACCGGATTCCCGCCTATCTGATTTTAGCTAGCCGTGAACAGTTGTGTACCTATGCTTCGGTGTCTTGGCTGTGTATAGTGTGACCGGTCACCACTGTGGCTTGGAGTTTTGCCGTGTTCACTGTACTAGCCTGGGATGACTGTGTTCACTGTGCTAGCTTGGAGTTTACCTTCGTTGGTGTTACGTGTCCGCCGGACTTTGTAATCCTGGGGACTTGGATTGCTTCCTGTGTTTTCCATGCTAGCCTTGGATTACTGTGTTCACTGTACTAGCTTGGAGTTTACCTTCGTCAGTTTACGTGTGGGGGCTTTCCCCGGACTTTGTGGTGCTGGGGACTTGGATTATTTCCCATGTTTTCCGCACTAGCCGTGGATTACTGTGTTTACGGTGCTAGCTTGGAGCTACCTTCGTGGTGCGGCCTCTACCATTGGGGGTGCGGGGCTTCGCTTCTGCGACACGGTTGGTCCCCTACGGCCCTTGGTCTGCCCTCCGGCCTATCCGACATGGTAAGGTAAAACCTCGGTTGTTGCCCGCGACCGGCGCTCAGGGAAGGGAGGTTAGAGCGATGGCACTGGCTGTGGATTTGGCATTGGGTACGAAGTCTACCTTTGCTCGCATACGCTCATCGCGTGGCCTTGGAGAGCCACGCTCGCTCGCCTATCACTGTTGACTATGTTTTGCAGTTACAAGTCCGCACCTGCACACTTGTGGGGACTTCCAGTGGCCGAGTGATGAGCTTGCCGTCTGCCTATTCTGTTCCAGCTGGGCCTCCACTCACCCGTGCATTGTCTGCGCCCCTGGCTTGACGAGCAGTGGTTCCAGCCTGGGGGTTCTATCGCCGTGACGGCTGACACCAGTCTGAGAGCAGCCACCGGCTAACAATCCTACCACCTACGTGGCTGTGACAGGACGTATTTCCCGGATGTGGTGACTCGAACTGCATGGGAGAGGCCATTCCGTACCGATCCTAGGCCCGGCCGTTTTTGTGCCCACTCATTAAGTACTGAGAGTATCCAGTATGAGTCTGGCCCGCAACGTGCATGCACGACCCGCACCCCGACCTCCGGGTCCGGCAGCGGCTTCTGGAGTACGGCCCTCCAAACTGTCGGGACCAGTACAGCACAGGCGTACATCGTCTCACTCCTCGGGCAGTGACAAGTACCCTCGGACGGACGAGACTGCTGGACCAGTGGGCACACCCGTTTGTCAGTGACAGGGAGAGTAGATGAACCCGACAGCGAGCTAGCTCGACCCACATACTTCCAGATTGGACACTTGGGCTGAACGGGCGCAGCCACAGCGATTGCTCGCCACGCCTACCCTTCCAATGCGGCACTAATCCGTGGATGAACGGCGCCCCGGCCAAAGTCAGTGACAGGTACCCCAGGACGAGACTGCTGGACCAGGGTATGCCCGCTCGTCAGCTATAGAGAGTACAACGAGCCAGGCCAAGAAAGAGAAGGAGTTTCGTCCCGCCTAACACCCTGTTGCGCCACGATGCATGGCGTTAGGAGTTCCATGCGGACACCCGTGCCCTGACCTGCCCACTGTGCACTGGCCTCTACGTGGCGTGGGTGGGTAGTCCCCTCAGTCCCTGACTGAGTGGGCTAGCAGAGGGGTGCCGTTTTTGTCCAGGATTAGGACTTGATGTCAGCAGATATGTTGTTCAGTCTTTTTCACTGGTCCGGTTTTTAAGGAGCTGTACTAACCCAGGTCCTACCATGTTGGATTGGTCCTTAAAAATACTTTTGGTCCTTTGGATCCCAAGTGTTTGCCGTGCTTGGAGACCCGTGTCGGGGGAGAAGAGGATCCTGGTGGCTGAAACACTCCACTTTGGCCTTGACTTCTGCCTAAACGGGAGGCTAGTCGTACCGGCCTAGTCAATCGGCTCTTGTCACGTTGAGCCTTATCCCATTGTTGACATGCAGGCTGATATATGGAGCACCATGCTATAGCCTCTGCTGCTGATTAGGTGCTCTACGCCAGTATTCCCCTGCATTCAACAGTGTGATAGAAGGCGGTGGCTTAAACGGTTCAATCGGGCTTACCCCCTTGAGTATATCTTTCGGGCAGTCTCCGCCGACAGTTGCACTTTCCCTTGTTGGGCTCGGTGGCGGGCGGGGCCCCCCGGGGGATGAATATCTCTACTATAATAATATGGATAAAACTAAAAAACCAAAGCGGCACATAGCCACTGACATTGACCTTGAAAATGATAACGACTCCGATTGTGAGGAAGTGACGCCTCAGGCATCGGCCGTCTGGCCTCGCTTTCTCATTATCCACAGCAAAGTTAAAGAGAAGCCTGTTTCCAAGCTGCACCCTTTCCTGGTAGGGGAGACCCTCAGGAGCCGTGTTGGCAGGCCTGAGGCCCAGCGCCTCAGGTCTGGTGACTTGCTGGTAGAGTGCCGTACCTGGGCACACTCCAATGGGCTACTGAGGCTCTCCTCTATCGGAGACACTCCAGTGGAGGTCACTCCCCACAAAACGATGAATACTTCTAGAGGAGTGATTAAAGATCAAGCATTGGCCGAACTGTCTGAAGATGAACTGTACGGAACCTTAAGTCACAGGGGGTGACCTACGTCAGGCGCTTCATTTCCAAACGAGGTGGTAGGGAGATCCGTCTCCCTACCATCATCCTGACGTTTGGCACCCCCACCACTCCTACTACCATCTGGGGAGGTTACTACTCCCTAAAAGTGAAAAAGTATGTCCCTCTCCCCCCGAAAAAATACGTTTTAGAAAAAAAAAAAATTTCACAGCACAAGACTGCCTTTAAATAACAGTATTTCGACCACAAAGTCGCCTATATAATGGAACCAACATCCTCAATACAACATCACCGAAAGTTAAGCAAACTTAATAGTTCAAAAGTTACTAGACCTTCTCGACGGAAGCACAATTGTCGAGCTCAGCTCAGCTCTATGCTCTTGCTTCCATGAGAAGGTCTTCCGTAACACAAGGCTATGTTTACACAATACAATATTTCAGAATATCACTGACACTGCCACAAAGCTCTCCTCGCGACACTGTCACTACGAGGAGATGAAATTAACACAACATCCTCTACCAGTTTACAAATAAACAAGATACGTTAGATGAGTTAGAAATAACTAAATGGGGCGACCTGACCTGGCTAAACATGGGGCCCGCTGATATGTTCTCGACAGCGCCCAGGTACGGCGTCGTAGAAGTGGAATGACACAGCCAAAAGTATGGCCATGGGCAGAAGACATGCCGCCAGGCAGAGGCTCTGTGCGCCCGCTGCACTAAGCCCGGACACTCTGCTGAGTCCTGCACAGCCATACCCCTGTTTGTGAATTGCCAGGGGGCGCATATGGCTTCGGACAAGAAGTGCCCTCGGTGGATCTCCGAGTGCAGGATTCAGCAGGTGCGTGTGGAGAAGAGGCTGTCCTTTGCGGACGCCAAAAAACTGGTTGACGGTCCTGGTGCAGCTGCGGCTGCGCCAAACTCAAATAACACCTCTGTGTATACCTGCAGTGCTGCGGTGGCAGGCAAGCTCCCCACCAAAGACTTCTCTTGTCAAACCCCAACTTCTTGGTTGGGGGCGGAGCCTCGGATCCTCTCGCCCCTGGAGA
The DNA here is from genome assembly GCA_036245525.1 of Semisulcospira habei. Taxonomy (NCBI): domain Eukaryota; kingdom Metazoa; phylum Mollusca; class Gastropoda; family Semisulcospiridae; genus Semisulcospira; species Semisulcospira habei. The sequence continues at coordinate 195,936,635 of BTPG01000006.1, forward strand.
GTAACCCTCCTCCGGTGGTGATGAGGAGCCAGGGAACGCAGAAGGCGGACGCTACCGGTCCGGTGGCACCGCCTTCTGCTGCCCCTAAGCCTCAGCCCCCACCCAAACCTGTCAACGCCAAAGGCTTCTGGCTCTGGTCAGCCTTCTAAGGCCGCTAACTCTAGCGGCAGTAACGCTGCCCAGGACCAGAAGTCTAAGACTGCGCACGGGCCCAGAAGGGGAACACTGATGTCCCCCTTCAAAACAAATATGCTGCATTGGAGGAGCAGATGGAGGGAGTGGAAGTTGTTGTTGCCAATGCTGCGGCAGCTCCACCCCCTTCATCTCCTAAGAACCAGAGGAGGCCTGGGAGCCGGCCCCCCTCTGTTTCTTCAACTCCTTCCAAGGCAAAGGAAAAAGGGGGAAAAAACTCTGCACCCCTAGATAAGACATAACCATGTACTCTCTGCTTCAGTGGAATTGTCGTGGTTTTCAAGCTAACTTTGAGGAATTACGTCTTTTAGTCAAGTGTTATAACCCCTCATTAATATCTCTTCAGGAGACTTACCTGAAGACTTCTGACCCAGTGTCCTTTAATGGTTTTAACGTTATACATAAAAGGCTCTGATTTGGAGAGGCGCTCGGGTGGAGTGGCTCTTCTCATTAGTAGCCAAATTTTATGTAGCCCCGTTAGCATCGACACCTGTCTTCAGGCTGTCGCAGCTCCGGTTACCTTGAAGAAGACCATAACCATATGCAGTATTTACCTGCCACCATCCCTGCGGGTCTGTAGTAATGATATTTTTAATTTAGTAGAACAACTGCCCCCTCCCTTTATTCTCATGGGGGATTTTAACGGTCACGCTCACCTTTGGGGTAGTGACCACTATGATGGCAGAGGTCAGATGTTAAAAGATGTTTTTTCTCAACTTAACCTATGTGTCTTTAACGATGGCTCACCTACATACTCTAACTCAGGTTCAGGATCTAGTTCTGTTCTAGACCTCACTGTGTGTGATCCTTCTCTCATACTGGGCTTTGACTGGAAGGTTCACGACGACCTGTGTGGTAGTCACCACTTCCCAGTGGTCCTGTCATCGGTCAGCTGTGAGGAGGATTCGCCGGTGGGGCGCTGGAATCTCAAGAAAGCTAACTGGCCTCTGTTCGCTTCCCTCTGTCAGTTTCGTCTTACAGAGGAGGTGGTCATGTCAACTGAAGGACATGTTTCCTACAGAGGAGTGGTCATGTCAACTGAAGAACATGTTTCTTGTTTTACTTCTGTTTTGTTGGACGTAGCAGGTGACACCATCCCTAGAACTTCCGCATCAGTCCCTCGGAAGCCAAGAGTACTTACTTACTTACTTACGCCTGTCACCCCTACCCGGGTATAGGCCGTCGACGAGAGACCTCCAGCAACTCCTGTCCTGTGCTTCTCCTTCGATTCTACTCCAGGTGGTTCCCAGTCTCTTGATGTCTGCTTGGAGGTCTCGACGCCAGGAGTTTCTCGGCCTACCTCTTTTCCTCTTTCCCTGGGGGTTCCATGACAATGCCTGCCTAGTGATACTGGAAGCTGGCTTTCTCAGACTGTGACCGATCCATCCCCATCTTCTTCGCCCAATTTCATTCTCTGCTGTTATCTGCTCTGTTCTCTCCCAGAGTCTGACGTTGCTGATCTTCTCTGGCCAGTGGATTTTCAAAATTCTTCTAAGGCAACTGTTCATGAAGGTCTGTACTCTGTTGACTGTGGTTTTTGTCAATCTCCATGTCTCTGCTCCATATAGGAGAACTGCTTTTACATTGGAGTTGAAAATCCGGACTTTGGTGTGTTGTGACAGCTCTCTGGAACTCCACACTTTTTTCAACTGGAGAAAGGCTGCTCTGGCTTTACCGATTCGTGCTCTGACATCTGCATCAGTGCCGCCTTTTTTGTCTATGATGCTCCCGAGATAGGTGAAGGACTCCACCTCCTCCAACGGGGTGCCAGCAAGCAAGACTGGTTCTTTCCTGGTTGCGTTCAGCCTCATTGTCTTTGTTTTCTGTTTGTGAATGGTGAGGCCCACTTGGGACGAGATGTCAGCAAGCCTCGTGGTCTTGTCCTGCATTTGTTGATGAGTGTGAGACAGTAATGCCAAGTCGTCTGCAAAATCGAGGTCGTCAAGCTGTGTCCACAGTGTCCACTGTATTCCACTTCGTCCGTGCTCTGTGGTCATCTTCATGACCCAGTCTATGGCCAGTAGGAAGAGGAACGGAGACAGCAGACACCCCTGCCTGACACCAGTTCTGACCTGGAGCTCTCTGGTGAACTGCCCTTCGTGGATCACGCGACATGTCATGTCATCATAGCTGCTCTTGATCAGGCGGACGAGCTTTGTGGGTACACCGTAGTGTCGTAGGAGTTTCCACAGAGTCTCTCGGTCCACGCTGTCAAATGCTTTCTCATAATCCACAAAGTTGACGTACAGCGGGGAGCTCCACTCCAGAGACTGTTCCACAATGATGCGGAGAGTGGCGATCTGGTCTGTACATGATCGGTTCTTCCTGAATCCTGCTTGCTGGTCTCTCAGCTGGGGGTCAACGGAGCTCTTCATTCTCTCTAGGATGATCCTGTTGAAGACCTTTCCTGGTACTGACAGCAAGGTGATTCCTCTGTAGTTGGAACACTTGCTGAGGTCGCCTTTCTTGGGAAGCTTGATTAGGTACCCCTCCTTCCAGTCAGCTGGCATCACCTCCTCTTCCCAGATCTTTCCAAACAGTGGGTACAGCATCTCAACTGTTGTCTCTAGGTCTGCTTTCAGAGACTCCGCTGGGATGCCATCTGGCCCTGCAGCTTTGCCATTCTTCAAAAATGCCACTGCTTTTCTGATCTCTTCCCGGCTGGGTCTGTCACAGCTGATGGGTAGGTCGGTCTCTGCCGGCTGGATGTCGGGGGGGGGGTCGGGTGGGCTAGGTCTGTTCAGTAACTAAGCCAAGAGTACCATGGTTCAACGAAGAGTGCCGCAAGGCCCAAAAAGCGCGCAAATCTGCTCAGCGACGTGCTTTCTGTAATCCGTCGCAAGTTAATATTTTAACCTTTAAAAGACAGAGGGCGAAAGCCCATTACATTTTAAAACGTGAACGCCATGCTTCCTGGAGATGCTTCGTCTCATCTTTAACTTCTCGGACTCCATCCCAGAAAGTATGGAAGGCTGTTCGGAGAATTAGGGGCAGGGGTGGCTCGGCTTCTGTCGGCCATCTTAGAGATGGTGCCAGCTTGGTCACAGATAAAAAAGCTGTGGCCAATTTGCTTGCCCCCACCATTGCCCATAATTTTTCAACAGAGCATTATTCACCCTTCTTCCAGAGAGAGAAGGAGAAGCGAGAGTCTCGTATTTGTGATTTTAAGTCCGATAACTCAGAAGACTATAATGCCCCTTTTACATTATCAGAATTGCAGCAAGCCTTGCAGAAATGTAATGACTCTGCTGCTGGCCTAGATACCATCCACTATCAGTTCCTAATGCATTTGCCTGAGAGGTCACTCCTTGTACTTCTCAAGGCCTTTAACCATATCTGGAGAACTGGCCATTTTCCGCCGTCTTGGCACCAGGCTGTGGTTGTACCGATCCCCAAGCCGGGTAAGGATCCTTCCGACCCGGACAACTACCGGCCTATTGCTTTGACATCATGTTTATGTAAAACTATGGAGCGCCTGGTCAACGCCCGCCTGGTGTGGCATCTTGAGTCACAGGGTCTCCTCACAGACCTCCAGTGCGGTTTCCGGCGCTTCCGTAGTACAACTGACCATTTAGTTCGCTTTGAATCATTTATTCGAGATGCTTTTGTCAACAAGCAGCATGTCTGTGCAATTTTCTTCGATCTTGAGAAGGCATATGACACTACCTGGAAGTATGGCATAATGTCTGACTTGTTGGACATGGGTTTTAAAGGGCACCTGCCCATTTTTATTCACAAGTTTTTGACTAACCGGTCGTTCCATATCCGTGTGGGCTCTGCCCTCTCCGACTCCTTTGAACAGGAGATAGGTGTCCCGCAGGGCAGCATTCTATCTCCTGTTTTATTTAGTATTAAAATTAATAACATTGTAAAGGCCGTCAAGGATGATTCTGAATGCTCTTTGTTTGTTGACGACTTTGCTTTGTGCGCACGTGGTCAAGGACTTGCGCCCTTGAGAGGCGCCTGCAGCTGTGCGTTGATCACATCCAGCGGTGGGTGTCTCTCAATGGATTCAAGTTCTCGCTCTCCAAGACAGTCTGTGTGCATTTTACTAACCAGACAAACTTTTTTCCAGAACCTAGCCTGAGCATTGCCGGAGTGCCGATTAAGGTGGCTGAGGAGGCAAAGTTTCTGGGGGTCATTTTTGACAAAAGACTTACCTTCTGCAACTATATTAATTACCTCAGAACCTCTTGTCAGAAGGCTCTCGACGTTCTTCATGTCGTTGGTCGGTCTGACTGGGGTGCGGACCGTACTGTCTTACTTCGACTGTACTTGGCCCTTGTTCGGTCCAAACTGGATTACGGCTCTGTGGTGTATGGCTCAGCTTCCAACTCTGTGCTACAGCGTCTGAACACAATTCACCATCAGGGTTTGCGGATATGTCTTGGGGCCTTCAGGACGTCTCCAGTTCCTAGTCTGTATGCCAAGGCAGGGGAACCTTCTCTCAGGCTCCGCCGCATCCGCCTCATGCTCAGCTACGTTCTGAAACTGAAGGCCCATCCAGACAATCCTGCCTATGATTGTGTTTTTAAACCATTGTTTGCAGAGATTTACGATACCCATCCGGGAGTTGTCCGTCCACTTTCTTTCCGTGTCCGACCTCATCTGCAGGCAGCTGGATTGGACCTGGACAGAGTTTCGGAATCCCTGCAACACATCACTCCACCCTGGCTCTTACCAGTTCCTGACATCTTGCTGGACTTGACTGCCCACAAGAAAGACCATACACCAGCCATATACCAACAGAGCCTCAATGAACTCCTTTCAAGTTTTCCTGGCTATTGTCGTATTTATACGGATGGGTCAAAGTCTGAGGATGGGAGAGTGGCTGCGGCCGCAGTGTCCTCTCGCCATCCTAGACGCCCATTTAAGCACCGCCTCCCAGACCACTCATCTGTATTTAGTGCAGAACTGCAGGCGGTTCTGCTGGCACTGAGGCATGCTTATCAATCTAGAGAAGGAACTTCCTGATTCTGTCTGACTCTCTTTCTGCCCTGCAGGCCCTTCAGAGCACGGGAAATGACCACCCACTGCTGGTGCAGATCAGAGAGCTCTACGCAGACTTGATGAAGGAAGGATCGCAGATTCTGCTGCCAACGATGCCCGCTACGACCTTGTCCCTGACACACAGACTGTTTATAGTGATTTTAGACATGTGGTTAGTGCGTACATAGCCCGTGAGTGGCAGTCCAAGTGGGACAAAGAGGAAGCTAACAAGCTGCATGAAGCCCCTCCTAAGTTGTCCGACGGTCTACCTTATTGCTGTGGCAGCCGCCGTGAGGAGACTGTTCTGGCTCGGCTCCACATCGGGCACATGTATGTTACGCTCTCTTATTTACTAAAACAGGAGGAGCGTCCATCTTCAGCCGTTAACTCCGCTTCGCCTTCGGCCGCGTGGTCTACCAGTGTCGCGCACTTACCTTCAGTGTCAACCGCAGCCAATGGGTGTTCACCCGCATCATGGACGCCGTAGTAGACAAGGCCAGACGGACGTCTTCGTGCTCCACATCGACATACCTAGACGATCTTCTCTTGCGGAACCGGTCGGAGGCCTCCTTGGAGAAGGACTGAGTTGCACTTCTAGATCTCCTCAACAGGCTCGGCTTCCTGGTCAGCGCGTGCAAGTCCGACCTCACGCCATCGCGCCGCTTGTCCACCTAGGGATGGAATTCACACTGACCTCACGAAGTGTGGCTTCCGGAGCAGCGAATTCAACACAGGTGTCTCAAGAGGGGGAGTTCCCCGGCAGACTATTACTTCAGCTTCTGGGACTGGTGAGTATGGCAGCGGACCTACTTCCCCTAGGACGTCTCTACTGCCCCCCGCATCAGCTGCTCCTGCTTCTCCCCTGGCGACCCTCAACAGACGACCTTGAGTCTCAGGTTCGGGTGCGGTCGATGCTCCGTCCTCACCTTCTTCGCTGGGCGGATCCTGACTGGCTCGCGATGGGAGTTTCCCTCTACTCGCCTCCACCCTAGCTGTCCCTTGCGTCGACGCAAGTCTCTCCAACTGGGGCGCTCACCTGCTACCGAGATTCTCCACAGCCTCCGGCATATGGCCCCCGGACCTTGTGGCCCAGCACATCAACTGGTTAGAGCTGAAAGTGGTCTGGCAAGCCCTCTTTGCGTGGGAGTCACATCCGCGACACCAGGAGCTGCTCGTCCTCTCAGACAGCGCCACAGTAGTCGCCTACATCCAGAAGCAGGGCGTGACGCGGTTCCCCTCCCTATCCTTCCTCCTCTACCCCGCCGTGAGAAGGCCTTAGTTGCCTGCTCGGCCTTAAACCCAAATAACTAACTATTCCTCCTCTACCAGGTGGTCCGATGGTACGAAGATCAAGGCATCGCTCTCCGAGTGAGAGATTTCCCGGGACTTCTGCATGGCCTGCCGACTCCATCGAACGATGCGGCCAGCTTCTCCGCACCGAGTCGGCGCTCTGTCCAGACATCTTTCGGATGATCTGCACAGCTGAGAGACCCCCATGATCGACCTCGGCGCGCCGAGGTGGAATTGCCAGCTTCCCCTCTTCATCTCCCCCGTTCCAGTCCCGCTAGCCTGAGCGGTCGACGCTCTCTCCCTCTCATGGGACGGCCTCGTTGCTTACGCCTACCCACCTATGGTGCTTATCCCCAAGGCCCTGCTCAAGCTCAAGGTTGCAATGCGGTCCTGTTCCTGGTGGCTCCTGGCTGCTGGACATGCTCGTGGACCGCCGACCTCCTGAACTTCGCTTCAGGCCCTCTCTGCGGCTCACCACCCCACGCACGATGCTTAGCAGCCACAGCGGGCGCGGCACCTTCCGTGCCCCGAACAACTCCTCCTCCACGCCTAGAGGTGGTGCGGCAAGCCCTCGCCACTAGAGGCTTCTCAAGTGCAGCAGTGGGAGCTATCGCTACAGTCTGCAGACATTCGACCAGGCGAGTTACGAGGGAAAGTGGTGAGTCCTGTGCGACTGATGTGACGACGAGCGCCTCTCCCCCACGGACCTGACGGTTCCCCAGCGGGTGGAGTTCTGGCCATGATTGCTGATGCTCCGCCGTTTAGGTCGAGCAACCTGGTTTGCTACAAAGACCTTGCCGACCTAATTTGGCCCACTTCGGTCTACACATCCTACCCTTCGCTCACTGTTGCTGCGATGGGACCTACCCTGGGGGCTAACATGGCTCGACTCGGACCGCTTCGAACCACTCCAGTTGGCGCGGACGGCCGACGTGACGCAGAAGTCCTACTTCCGACTGACCTTCGCCACTGCTGCCAGGGTCAACGAACTGCACGCTCTATCACTGTATCAGCACGCGCCTCAGGCTTACAGTTCTGGATGGATGGCTCTGTGCAACTGTTGACCGACCCGGCTTCCTAGCCGAGATCTGGTCTCCATGGGTCGCCCCACAGATAGTCACCATTCGGCCCTTGTGGATTCAGGCCCTGCCCGGGATACCAAACAGCAGGATCCGGTGAGAGCCTTACGTGTGTTCCTGTGCCAGACCAAGTCAATACGCAGGGCACGTACCCGCATATTCCTCCTTCTGTCCCCAGGTAGAAATGACATCTCAGCCCAAACGGTATCCTCCTGGCTCCGATGTGTGATACGCGCTGCCTACTGGGACCTCTCCCCTGATACAGCCAAAGGAATGAACGTCAGGGCGCATGAGGTCAGAGCCATGGCCGCAAGCCTCGCATTCGACCGCTACTGCGCCGTCAAAGACATTGTGGCGGCCATGAGCTGGAGAGCGGACTCGACTTTTGCCCGATTCTACCTGAGGGACCTCTCCAGCCAGTGCGAGATCCTATCGGGTCCTCTCCAGCCAGCAGGAACACATGGCACTGGTGGGAGACATCCCCGCGGTGCAACACTCCCTCTCAGCACCCTCGGTGTCATAGGCAATTCTTAGTTGAAATTATCGCGAGGTTGCTCCAGGGAGGGCGGGTCTGGTTGGCGGTTTTGGGGGGTTAGGGGCGTTATAAGCAGCACCCACCGCCTCTTCACAATTCTTCCTAACAGTAATGTCATCGGTAATGTGTTTTGAGGAAACAAATGAATTTTTCTCTAAAATGTGTTTTTTCGAAAAATACTTACTGATGACATTACTCAAATGACCCTCCCACCTGCCCCGCTTGTCGCTGGTCAGCTAAGCAAACAGACTGGCGGGAATCTGGTGGGCATGTGCCTGGATGGGGATGAAAGGGAGGCTACTCGGGATACTGGCTAGGTTATGGCGCCCCTTGTTGCCTCCCCTGCCATATAGGTACACAACCAAGTTTGGCTGAAATTAGGCTAGCTAAGACACTATTCCTAATAGTAATGTCATCGGTAAGTATTTTTCGAAAAAATACATTTAGAGAAAAATTCATTTTTCGAAAAATACTTACCGATGACATTACTCGAACGTCCCTCCCGCCTACCCCACTTGCCGCCAGTATGCTAAGATAAGACTGGCGTGAGTAGACAGCTCACGTGAGGAGGAAGGGAGGCTACCCAGGGTACTTGGTAACTGCTTGCTAGAGTTAATCCCTGGTTGTGTAGCAACTCAACGTTTTGAAGGCTGAAATCGGTAAGCTAAGTGTACCTTCCTAATAGTAATGTCATCGGTAAGTATTTAAAAAAAAAAATACATTTTAGAGAAAAATTCATATTTCAAGAAAATTGTAAGAGCAAGAGGTGATCATAATTCTTGGACCTCATTTATTTTAAATTTTCTGTGGGTGTATAAACAATGATTTGGCCACTAAAATCGGGATCTGATTTAAACATGTTCTTGTGGGTACTCACATTTGGGATGAATAACAGCTGTTGGTGTTTTAACTCAAGCAAAGTAAAGACCACGAATGGGTCTGTTGGTGTGCCTGCGCAAGGTCAAATTAATACCTTAAAATTTCAACCACGCCACTTCCGCCAGCAGTCAACTTTTTCAAAACTCCTAAATATTCGACCAGACCTGAAAAGAATCAGAAAATTTGCATGTAAAAAATGGTCCTATATTTAGGGTAGTTACGGTATGTGTTTGATTCTGTGAGTTTGGATCTTATGGCCTACAGCACTAGCTGACCACCATTAACCCCTTCACTGCCTGTGGACACAGATCATGGTTTTCAAATCGTAAATTCAACGTCAAAGATCCCCAGTCCTCAAAAGAATATGGGATACCAAGTGGTTTGAGCATGAAATTCTACAATTCGGCACTTTGTTTTCATTATCATCTGTTTACTGGATGTTTTTGTTCAGATTTTGGAGCGAGCGGCGTTGGATCACCCTCACCACACACTGTGGGTGGTGCTAGCCCTGGCGCACGCTAACAAGGACGAGGAATTGCTGATGCAGGGGCGCTCCGTCAAACGAGGAGGCAAGCTAGCCACCAACAAACACGGATCAGGGGAGGAAGAGGTGCGTGCAGATGTATTGAACTGTTTGGTTGGTTGGGGGTGGTGGGTGGGGGGTAGAGAGTTTAGATAAGATGATGGAAAAGTATATTATTTTCATCAAGATAGAAACAAAAATTGTTTCAGAAATCTTTGTTAAGTGTCCCTGACATCCAGGGAACATGGATTCAACTTGGTGTCATCAAGAAGCATAGATCATCATGAGCCCCCGCAACTGCGCTCATGAGGATCTGTGTATCTTGCGGTTGCATTGTGTCACGTTCTTATCTCAGCAGACTAGGGGTTCAACCTTTTACATTAACCCCTTGTGCGCACAGCCTCCGGTACATCAACAACAGTACCATGAGAGGGTCGTGCTTGCTGCAGCAGAATATAGACATTTTATGTGTTTGTGTGCAGGATCGTGTGCAGGCAGCTCGCAGCCTGTTGGAGCGCCTGAAGTCTGGCAGCAAGGTGGCGGCCATAGTGAGAGACATGGAGACGCTGTCCACAGCCTACGTCCAGCTGGCCAACTGGTCTGCTGAACAGTTTCGCCGTGAAACAAGTCAGTTTTTGTCTTCCTGCATAAAATGTGTAGTCTGTGATTTGGGATCTCACTGCTCCAGGCCACTAGGTCTGAAATCACAGACGGGCACACAAAAATGTAGTGCGATATTTGAGTGTTGCATGCATTTCTTTCTGATTTCTGTAAAGCATGCTCTGTGATGACTGCAGAATGAACATTCTTTAACCACTGCAGTGCCAGTGAACACGGATGGTGTTACTGAAATAATTGTAAATTCCACGTCAGAGAGCCCCAGCTGTCGAAGGAACATGAACACAAAGTTGTTGCAGCAAGAAGCATAGACCCTCATGAGCCCCCGCAACTGCGGGGGCTCATGAGGATCTATGTCTCTTGCAGTTGGGTTCACCTTTTCTTGGCAGTCAAGAGGTTAACATCACCCCAAGAGTGGAGATGAATTTTCTGTGATAGTTCAAGGGTTATCTTGGTGTCTACTGTTGAGCTATCTCCATCAGACACAGCTAGCACAGTTTGATGGTTGGAAATGACAGAGAGAGTTGTGTTACAGAGCCGGTGTCTTTGCCAAAGAGTCTGAGCATCATGACGCTGAAAGAACTCTCCAGCGTGGCTGTGCCTTCTCTGGAAGTGCCGGTGAGTGACGGGCTTTTGTTGTCTTCATCACTGATTCACGTACAGTGGACCTAGCTTATTTAGCCCCTTCCAGCGTGGCTGTGCCTTCTCTGGAAGTGCCGGTGAGTGACGGGCTTTTGTTGTCTTCATCACTGATTCACGTACAGTGGACCTAGCTTATTTAGCCCCTTCCAGCGTGGCTGTGCCTTCTCTGGAAGTGCTGGTGAGTGACGGGCTTTTGTTGTCTTCATCACTGATTCACGTACAGTGGACCTAGCTTATTTAGCCCCTTCCAGCGTGGCTGTGCCTTCTCTGGAAGTGCCGGTGAGTGACGGGCTTTTGTTGTCTTCATCACTGATTCACGTACAGTGGACCTAGCTTATTTAGCCCCTTCCAGCGTGGCTGTGCCTTCTCTGGAAGTGCCGGTGAGTGACGGGCTTTTGTTGTCTTCATCACTGATTCACGTACAGTGGACCTAGCTTATTTAGCCCCTTCCAGCGTGGCTGTGCCTTCTCTGGAAGTGCCGGTGAGTGACGGGCTTTTGTTGTCTTCATCACTGATTCACGTACAGTGGACCTAGCTTATTTAGCCCCTTCCAGCGTGGCTGTGCCTTCTCTGGAAGTGCCGGTGAGTGACGGGCTTTTGTTGTCTTCATCACTGATTCACGTACAGGGGACCTAGCTTATTTAGCCCCTTCCAGCGTGGCTGTGCCTTCTCTGGAAGTGCCGGTGAGTGACGGGCTTTTGTTGTCTTCATCACTGATTCACGTACAGTGGACCTAGCTTATTTAGCCCCTTCCAGCGTGGCTGTGCCTTCTCTGGAAGTGCCGGTGAGTGACGGGCTTTTGTTGTCTTCATCACTGATTCACGTACAGGGGACCTAGCTTATTTAGCCCCTTCCAGCGTGGCTGTGCCTTCTCTGGAAGTGCCGGTGAGTGACGGGCTTTTGTTGTCTTCATCACTGATTCACGTACAGGGGACCTCGCTTATTTAGCCCCTTCCAGCGTGGCTGTGCCTTCTCTGGAAGTGCCGGTGAGTGACGGGCTTTTGTTGTCTTCATCACTGATTCACGTACAGGGGACCTAGCTTATTTAGCCCCTTCCAGCGTGGCTGTGCCTTCTCTGGAAGTGCCGGTGAGTGACGGGCTTTTGTTGTCTTCATCACTGATTCACGTACAGTGGACCTAGCTTATTTAGCCCCTTCCAGCGTGGCTGTGCCTTCTCTGGAAGTGCCGGTGAGTGACGGGCTTTTGTTGTCTTCATCACTGATTCACGTACAGTGGACCTAGCTTATTTAGCCCCTTCCAGCGTGGCTGTGCCTTCTCTGGAAGTGCCGGTGAGTGACGGGCTTTTGTTGTCTTCATCACTGATTCACGTACAGGGGACCTAGCTTATTTAGCCCCTTCCAGCGTGGCTGTGCCTTCTCTGGAAGTGCCGGTGAGTGACGGGCTTTTGTTGTCTTCATCACTGATTCACGTACAGTGGACCTAGCTTATTTAGCCCCTTCCAGCGTGGCTGTGCCTTCTCTGGAAGTGCCGGTGAGTGACGGGCTTTTGTTGTCTTCATCACTGATTCACGTACAGGGGACCTAGCTTATTTAGCCCCTTCCAGCGTGGCTGTGCCTTCTCTGGAAGTGCCGGTGAGTGACGGGCTTTTGTTGTCTTCATCACTGATTCACGTACAGTGGACCTAGCTTATTTAGCCCCTTCCAGCGTGGCTGTGCCTTCTCTGGAAGTGCCGGTGAGTGACGGGCTTTTGTTGTCTTCATCACTGATTCACGTACAGGGGACCTAGCTTATTTAGCCCCTTCCAGCGTGGCTGTGCCTTCTCTGGAAGTGCCGGTGAGTGACGGGCTTTTGTTGTCTTCATCACTGATTCACGTACAGGGGACCTAGCTTATTTAGCCCCTTCCAGCGTGGCTGTGCCTTCTCTGGAAGTGCCGGTGAGTGACGGGCTTTTGTTGTCTTCATCACTGATTCACGTACAGGGGACCTAGCTTATTTAGCCCCTTCCAGCGTGGCTGTGCCTTCTCTGGAAGTGCCGGTGAGTGACGGGCTTTTGTTGTCTTCATCACTGATTCACGTACAGGGGACCTCGCTTATTTAGCCCCTTCCAGCGTGGCTGTGCCTTCTCTGGAAGTGCCGGTGAGTGACGGGCTTTTGTTGTCTTCATCACTGATTCACGTACAGTGGACCTAGCTTATTTAGCCCCTTCCAGCGTGGCTGTGCCTTCTCTGGAAGTGACGGTGAGTGACGGGCTTTTGTTGTCTTCATCACTGATTCACGTACAGGGGACCTAGCTTATTTAGCCCCTTCACTGCCCGTGGACGCAGATTGTGTTTTGGGAATCATCATGATAAAAAGCACTGCCGACATCCGAAGGTTAGAAGTGTGCATATTTGGATAAGCTGATAGTGCTTGGAGATGTTTCATACTTGTAAAACAAAGCGCTTATTCTCATCTTCGACAGATATTATTACTGGTATGCATTCAGGTTTCAGATAACTTCATCGTCCCAAGATAAGGAAATTTGTCTCACTACTCCAGATAGGAAAAAAATCTGCTGCAGTTGTATATTTGTCCCGCAGGTGGATGCAAGCGGTCGCTATGACAACATCGTGACTATCCAGGGCTACCAGCCTGCATTTCGATTGGCTGGCGGCATCAACCTACCCAAGATCATCACTTGCCGATGTTCCGACGGTGTGGACAGACGACAGCTTGTTAAGGTCAGCATTGTGTGTGCTGTTTTATGATTTTGATGTCTGTATTGCTGCGCACCCATAATACAGTCATGGTCGCAAGGGTGTCAAAATTTGTTACATCTTACATTTTTTTCACCATCCCTAAAAATGCAGTGCAAGTGGAAAAAGATGGGTTTCACGGAACATTTAATAAACTGTTCTGTCTTTCTTTTTCTTGTGTTTTTGTATGTGTGTGTGTTTCTTAACTACATGTACCATATATGATTTCAGGGTCGAGATGACCTTCGTCAGGATGCAGTGATGCAGCAAGTGTTTGGTCTTGTCAACCGTCTGTTGCTGAGCGACGGTCAGGCGAGTCGCAGACAGCTCCATATCAGAACATACAAGGCTAGTGTTGACCTATTAAGTTAGTGTTCTATTAACTCACTCAGCCTGACGCACATATTTTCCAAATTTTGGAGGCGTCATCTAATGACTATGCACCTGTTGCAGGAGATGGATCAACCATAATAATTCAAGGGTAGTGCCAGATTAGCTTGGCGCCAACAGGCGCCAAGCTAATCTGGCACTGCCCTTGAATTATCATGGTCGACCCATCTCCTGCTGTCGTGCGTCAGGGTTGAATGGGTTAACATTAGCATTCTGGTTGATCATTTGACCTGTTCAGCCCTAACGCAGTATGACGGGAAACAGAATATTCAACATAATGAATGTGGTTGCTCTACTCCAGGAATAACATGATAGTTGAAGGTTGGTGCCAGAATAGCTTCATGCCTCTAAGCGCTTCGCTCTTCTGGCACCATCCTTGAACTAGGTAATAATAATAATAATAATGAGTATTTATATAGCGCTTAATCTTAATCAAAAGCTCTAAGCGCTTTACAATCTGTACACAACAATAAAAATACAATGACATATGCACATAACAAACAAAACACAATACCCAAACACACCATTTTTACAATAAACTAAACAACAAGGCATACATAATAATTATCTTCTAATTAACATTCAGTCTAAAACAAGGATTACAGAACTACAACTAAGGCATCAAACACTGGCAGTTATTCAAAGTAAAGGTAACAGCTTTTCTGGCACCACCCTTGAAATTACATCTTCAGAACTGGCATGTGGTTCTCATAGGACAAGTCCCAGATTATGGAATTTTGATTTGTCGTTTTTCAGGTAACCTGTAGATACAGTTATTTAATTTATTCTTTGTTTAGGTTGTCCCCCTGTCTCGGCGCAGTGGCCTGCTGGAGTGGTGTGAAGGAACGCAGCCAATCGGAGAGTACCTGGTGGGGTCAGCAGGGGTCAAAGGGTCAGGGGCTCACACTCGGTACAGACCAAAAGACTGGACATGCTTGGAGTGTCGCAAACACATGATGGTGGGTCACTATTAACCCCTTTCTTGCTGAGTAAAATTCAACACAATACAACTGCAAAAGAAATAGATCCTCATGAGCCCTCACAGCTGTCCTGTTAGGGTGCAGTAGCACACATTTCTAGATATAATCATCTTCTGCTACTTGTGCAGTGTTTCAAACACATTTTTGACGATATACCATGAAAACTGCCCCCCCCCCCCCCCCCCCCCCCCGCCCGCCCCGGCCACTGGGTGCAGTACTGGGTGCACTTAAAGCTGAGAAACAGTCAAAAAACTCCGCCCCGCACGTGTTTTAAAAAAACTTTGCAGGACCCAGCGAGGGCCCTGTCTTCGTGAACGTTCGGCTAACTTCGGCAAACCGGTTTGCAACTGACTCAGTTGACTGAGTTTTCAACTGCGTTTGTCGTGCTGGCAAAACTCCCGTGAAAAAGACAGGCCACTTCCTGTTTGCAGCGAGTGGGCACCGCGATCACTGATCTAAACCAGCGATATTTGTACTGATATCAACAGTAGCAGACGACACTCGACCACCCGACGGACAGAGCAGGCCATTTGTGCTTTGCCTGGACGCACACTGGATATGGACCAGGCCGAACTATCCGTAAGTTACACAGTACAGCCTGAAGCTTATTTGATATCGGAAGGGTGAGGAAGGAGGGGTTATTTGTCGTTTAGTGTTTGTTGTTATATCTTTTCATCTGGAGTGGCCTACAGCAAATGTTTTCTCCATACGAAGGGCAGCTACTAAAAATCAGCTTGACCCATGGCGACCTTGTATCTTTTGGCATCTATGTAAACAGTCGACTCTCTCTCTCTCTCTCTCTCTCTCTCTCTCTCTCTCTCTCTCTCTCTCTCTCTCTCTCTCTCTCTCTCTCTCTCTCTCTCTCTCTCTCTCTCTCCCTCTCAGCCAATTTACTGTATTGGTAAATCACAATGCTTCTTTATTTATTTATATTAGCCTATATTGGACTGGGGGTAGGCCTACGTGTTGAAAAAATTCGTTCACAACTACAAAGTGTCAGGAGTCATACTTACAGCATGTACAGCCGTACATTCTGCTATCATAGTCCCCAGCGCGTAAAATCCGTGGCTGTCGGTCAGTTTCAAAGTGTCACAGAATCGTCTGCTGTTGTCCGATCTGCTAATCGCGATGATTTCCGTGCAACAGGAAGTGGTCTGTCGTTTTCCGAGAGTTTTGCAAGCTCGGGATACGCAGTTGCCAACTCCGTCAACTGAGTTACGAACCGATTTGACCCACTTAGGGGAAGGGCCCAAGCTGGGTCCTGTAGTCTTTTTAAAACACGCGCTGGGCGGGTTTTTCTCATTGCACCTCAGCTTTAACACCTTTGGCTGTCGGCAGCACTTTTTGTCGAGGTGATTTCTGCAGGAATCACTTCAACAAAATGCGCTATGGACAATCAAAGGACTGGAACCATCGCTAGCTCTGTGTGTAGCAATAACCCCGTCTATCTGTGGTGCAGACTTTGAACAGGGCCAACATGAGATAAAGAACATCTTGTGACTGCACCTGCAGGGCTCATGAAGTATTTTGCCTTTTGATATTTGCAGTTGACGTGTGGTTTCCTGCCATTTTAGGGCTTAACCCTTTGGCTGTTCATGGCGTTTTTTGTTGAGGTTATTACGTTAGGAATCACCTTAACCAAAAGCACTATGGACAGCCAATGGGCAAACCACCAAGACTGTAAACCATCACATGTGGATGTCAAGGGGGTTGTGTCAAGCAGAATTTCGTAGTTCCAGCACTAAGAACTTATCTTAATGGGCATTGTAGACATTAAAGGCATCATGAATGGTTCATTGTCTGTGCAGTCGGTACAGACCAGCGCTGACACAGACAAGAAACACAAAGTGTACTTGGAGGCTTGCAAGAAATTCCAGCCAGTCTTCCGATTCTTCTTCATGGAGAAGTTTCTGGAACCTGCCGTTTGGTTCCAGCGTCGCCTGAGCTACACTCGCAGTGTCGCCACTAACTCCATTGGTAATGTCTTTTATGTCTGTAGCTTTGGAACTTTGTCTGGTTTAAGGCATGTGTGGGTGACTGGGGGAAAGGGGAGGGGGGCGGGCGGCAGAATAAAATGTTAAGGCAAGCCATGATGCACTCTTCATCCGTTTAGACCCTTTACTGCCAGTGGTCGCAGATCTTGTTTCTGAAATCTTTGTTTAACTCAACGCTAAAGACCCCCAGCCGTCCAAGGAGCATGGTTACAAAGTGGGGTCAGCAAGAGGCATAGATCCTCATAAGCCCCCACATGCGGGGGCTCATGAGGATCTATGCCTCTTGCAGTTGTGTTTTGGTCACTGTGTTCAGGTAGGAAAGGAGTTGATTTAATTTAGGCAGCCTCTTGCTTGCTTTCGTAATAGAACGACTTGACACACCTTGTGAACACACCCATTTGTTTTCTCAAAACACATAACCGATGGTATTACAACTAGGAAAGGTTTCTCAGCTAGTCTAATTTTAGCCCAAAATTTGTTGTGTATGATAATGGCGATGATGGCAGGCTAGGGGCGCCATAGCTCGGGTGGAAGCCCGCGAACCTCCCTTCCGGTTCAACCACGCATGCGCCCAGCGCTTCCTGCCTCAGTCATTGTTTCCTCAAAACACATTACCGATGACATGACTAACTGGAAATAGTCTACTTGCTTACCAATTTTAGCCTAAGACCCAAAGGGTCCCCCCAGGAGGCTCTCGGGGATCCCTGATAGGGACGAGAGAGCTTTCGGGGATCCCTAACAGGGACGAGAGTAGCCTCCCCTGCCCATCCGGTCAGGCGCCCGGTGGTGTCTCCTTTAGCCAGTTGTCTACTTCGCTGTTAGCGTTCGGACGCTTTTACCTGAGCCTCTGACCCTTGGAAAGACTGTGTACGGTTCGACCGTCCCTTACCGGCCTGCCTTCGCCTAGCCTCTCGTCTACCGCTTCTGGCGTGGCCTCCGTCTTCTCTGCTAGCCCTCGTCTGTGCCTCGTGCTCTTGGCTGGCCCTGGAACCTTCTAGGCTCCCGTCGTCGTCTCCCTGCCATTCCACCATGGACAGGTAAAGTCTCGGCCGTTTCCGACGTCTCGCCTGGCTGGGTCGGACGTCGGGCTTCGCTCGAGCTACTGTTGGTTTCTCTCCGCATTTCACGGTGAGTTTCGAGTGTTTCTTGATTTCAAAGCTTTATATGGCGGGGTTCGTTACCCGCCCCCGGTCGCCTTTCATGTTTGGGTATGGGCTGCAGTTATCTAGTGCGCCTCTCCCCAGTACGTCGACCTCCAGTGACCTACTGTCTGGTACTTTGTGCTTCGTCACTCTGCCGTTCCGCCATGGAAAGGTGGAGTATTGGCCACTTCCTACGTCTCGCCTGGCTGGGCCGGACGTCGGGCTTCGCTCGAGCTACTGTTGTTTGTCTTTGCATTCACTGTCAGTTTCGCGTGTCTCTTAATTTTCGAAGCTTTAAATGGCGGGGTTTGTTACCCGCCGCCGGTCGCCTTTCATGTTTGGGTTTGGGTTGCAGTTGCCAAGTGCGCCTCTTCCCAGTTCGGCGACTTCCAGTGACCTAGTGTCCGGTGCTTTGTGCTTCGTCACTCTGCAGTTCCGCCATGTAAAGGTAAAGTCTTGTCCGCTACCTACGTCTCCCCCGGCGGGGCCGGACGTCGTGCTTGGCTCGGACTTCTGTTTGTTTTATCTCCGCATTTAACGGTGAGTTCTGCTCGTTAATTCGGAGCTTTATCTGGCGGCGTTAGTTGCCCGCCGCCCGTCACCTTTCATGTATGGGTATGTGTTGCAGTACCAAGTGCGTTGCTGCCCAGGACGGCGGCTTCCAGTGGCCTGGTGTCCGCCATACTGTAGACCGGGTGCCACCTGCTCCTCGGTCATCGGCTGCGCTGGCTGCCCTGCTTGACTGGAGGTTCTTGGTCTCTACTCCGGTGTTCCACCGCCGAGCGACCCGCGACTTCCGCCTCCTTGGGACCTTCCGCGGCACGGCGGAATTGTTCCAGCTGCCCTCGGACATGGGATAGCCACTCCTCTCGTCCCTGGTAAGTTTGTAGCTTATTCGTAGACGCGTTAAGCCCGCTGACTCCTCCGGCGAGTCGCCAAGCTGGCTACGTGCCCCCCTCCCGTAAAAAGGAGCCCCGGGCACCGCGACCATGTCGCCTTAGTTCACGCGTCGGCCCCTCGGCCAAAACTCAAGCCCGCTGACTCCTCCGGCGAGTCGCCAAGCCGGCTACGTGCCCCCCTCCTTGAGCCCCGGGCACCGCGACCTTGGTCGCTAATTAGTTAAGCGTCGGCCTTTGGCCCTTCTTCTAAGCCCGCTGACTCCTCCGGCGAGTCGCCTAGCTGGCTACGTGCCCCCCTCCTTGAGCCCCGGGCACCGCGACTTTGTCGCTAACTAGTCTACGCGTCGGCCTTCGGACCTGCTCAGCCCGCTGACTCCTCCGGCGAGTCACCAAGCCGGCTACGTGCCCCCCTCCTTGAGCCTCGGGCACTGCGACCTTGTCGCCTATTGTTGACGCGTTGGCCTCACGGCCCCTCCTAAGCCTGCGGACTCCTCCGGCGAATCGCCGAGCCGCTTTGTGCCCCCACCTTGAGCCCTGGGCACCGCGACCTGGTCGCCAATTAGTTCACGCGTCGGCCTTTGGCCCCAGCTTAAGTCCGTGTGCCCCCCTCCTTGAGCCGGGCACCGCGACCTTGTCTCCTTCGTTCTCACTTCGGCACTTCGACCTCAGTCTCTGGGCCCTCTGACTCCTACGGCGAGTCGCCTAGCCACTTGTGCCCCCTCCTTGAGCCCCGGGCACCGCGACCCTTATCGCCTGTTGGTACCCTACGCGGCTTATGGCCCCTCCTTCCAACCCGCTGACTCCGCCGTCGAGTCCCCAGCCAGCTTCGTGCCCCCTACTTGAGCTTCGCGCACTGCGTCTGGATCGGCCTTCTTGTACCTTGGGACTTCGGGCCGTTTCCCCTGGCGCCTACGGCCTTCCACGTTTCACCGGTTCTCGTCTGTTCACCGAAGTGAAGCTACGTCGCGCTGTTAGCGCTTGGTTGGGTGCCCCTAGGGGTACACCCAGTGCAGTGGGGATCGACTTCCTCGCCCTCGTCGCCTGGATAGTTGCGGCGCCCGACGGTCGTCGCCCGCCCCTCGACTCCCTCCGGGGTCCCTGTCGACCTTTGCCTGGTGCGGCGCTGTCGTTCTCCTCGGGACATCCTCTTCCCCGCTCCCTGCACCCTTCGCCTCCGGCGTCTCCCCGACCCTCTCCGGGGGATGACTCGGCGTCCTGCGTTCGTCTCTGGCCTGCTGGCGTCTTAGCCTTCGGCTCCCCGGTTCGCTGGCCTCTCGCTCCCTTCGTGCTCGCGGCCTCCGGTGGTTCCGCCGGCGCCCGTGCTTGCGGCAACCCTTCCCAGCTCTAGCGGATCTTCCGCGTGGCTTCGAACCCTCCGCCCCTTGCCTTCCTTCGTTCGTGGCGGCCTGGCTCCTTCTTGACCATCTCCCCTGATGCGACGTCGCAGCTCTACCGTGCTCCTGTGGGTACCCGCGCCCTTCGGCCCTGCCTGGCAGTCTCTGAAGGAACCCTTCTAGGCCTGTGGGCCCAACGCCACCCTTGTGGATTGGGTTCCCGCCCTTTCGGACCAAGGCCCTCGCCCTTCGCGCGCAGGTCTCCGCTCTTCTTTGGGAAGTTGCGATGCTGCTCATCGCTCGGCACGGCTCCCCCGCCTCGGACCCTTTGCGTCGCCTTCAGCCCTTGGTTGTCGCCGCCAGCCTGGACCTACCCGTTGCTTCTACGCGTCCCCATGCCTCCCGCCCCCGCCTTTGTCTTCGCTTGCCGTCGACGGGACCGTTTCCAGCTCGGCCTCCTTGGTGTGGTCTCCCCTCAGCCCTGGGTCCTTGCGTGGATCGTGGATGCCTTGGTTGCCCGGGACCTTCGATCTTCCGCCAGCCATTCTCCTCCTTGGTCGACCTGCTTCTGCGGTATCAGTCGGTGGTTCCTCCTCGTAGGGCAGGGATGCTCTCCTCCTCCGGTTGCTCGCCTGGTCGCCCTGGTCAGCGCCTACGGTCCGACCTCTCGCCCTCGCCGTCTGTTCACCGGGGAATGGGTTGGGTGTCCGACCGCAACTTGGTGCGTCTTCACGAGCCTCGGATCCAGTCCTTGCCGTTCTAGCCCGTGGTTAGCTGCGGGCGCGGCGGTCCCCTCCTGACTGCGGCTCCAGCTCCTCCTCCTGATGAGTGCAGCGGCTGATCTCCTTCCCTCGGTCTTCTGTACTCCGCCTCTGGAGGCTGTCCTCCGGCGATCTCTCTACCCTGGTGCCGATCTCCCCTGTGCTGCGCCACATCGGCTTCGCTGGACGGACATTCTTAGCTCGGCTCCCGGATCCCCCCTGACCTCGCCACTGCCCCTCTCTCTCTGCGTGATTGCCGGTCTCGACGGTTGGGGCGCTCTTCTTCTCCCGAATTCCGCTCGTCGGCCGGCCGCTGGCCCGCGAACCTGACTTCGTGGCACGTCAACCCGCTGGGACTGGTTGCAGTTGGCAGGCCCTCTGCGCTTGGCGATACGATCTTTGGACACAGGACCTCCTCGTCCTTCCGACAACCCCTCTTCGTGGCTTGCCTTCAGACGCAGGAGGAACCCGCTCTCCCGACTTCTGCTTCCTCCTCTATCGCCCCCTTCGCTGGTGCGCGGAGAGCGACTTCTCCCTCCCAGACCGCCTCAGTCCAGGTCTCCTGTTCATACTGGCAGACTACCTCTTGCGACGGAGGCAGCTTCTTCACACGGATTGCGCCCTACGCTGGGACATCCTTCGCTGGTTCTGCGCTCGTTGGGAGACTCCCCCCTTGTCCTCTTCGCCACGAAGTGGAACCTCCGGCTTCCCTCTTCATCTCCCCGTTCCCGACCTCTGGCCTGGGCAGTCGATGCGCTTGACCCCTTGGGACGGTCTGGTCCTTTACACCTACCCTCCGGCGGTCCTGGTCCTCAAGTCCTGCTCAGCCTCCGGGGATGCAACGCAGTCCTTCTCCGGGTAGCCGTTCTCCCGGACCGGATCGTGGACTTCCGGCCTTCTCAGTCTCGCCACGGGCTCACCCTCCCTCTTCCCACCCCCCGCACGATGCTCGAGCAGCGCCGACAGCCGCTCTTCCACCCCTGCCCCGAGCGACTTCTCCTACACGCCTGGCGATTGTGCGGCAAGCTCTGTCTGCTGGAGGCTTCTCGAGTGCGACAGCGGACGCTATCGCTTCAGCCCGCAGTCCTACCAGACGTGTCTACGAGGGAAAGTGGCGTGCTTCGTGCCTGGTGCTCTGACCCCGCCGCCTCTCCACCGTCGGCCTGACGTCTCCTCAGCTCGCGGACTTCTCTGGCTCGTCCAAGACCAAGGTTGGCTCCCCTCTGGGGCAGCTGCTTCCCCTCTTGATCGCCGACGCCTACCGTCACCTCGGCCGTCCCGACCCAGCGCCTGCAAGGACCTGCCCGACCTTATGGCGCGTTTCAGCGTGCAGCGTCCGGTCTTCCTCTCCCTTGGCCCGCGCTGGGACCTCCCTGGTCCTCCCCTGACTGACTTCGGACCGTTAAACCGCTCCATCTGGCCCGCTTCGCGGACGTGACTCGGAGGCCTGCTTCCTGATGGCCCTCGCCACGGCGCCCCGCGTCAGCAAGCTCCACACGCTCTCGTCTCGCCCCACCGGCCTGCAGTTCCGAGTGGATGGCTCCGTGCAGCTACTCCCGGATCCTTCCTTCTCGCTCAGCCTAGGTCTCCCTTGGCAGCGCCTCCGGCCCTCGCCGCTCGGCCGCTTACACGACCCGGTTCCTCGGGGCACTCCGCAGCAAGATCCGGGACAGGCACTTCGTATCTACCTGCTCCAAGTCCGTGCGGAGGGGACGGTCTCGTCACTTGCCGCCGACCGCTGGCAGAACCGGCTTCTCAGCCCAAACGTTCTCCTCCTCGCTCCGCTGGGTATTCCGGTCCCCTATCGCGACCTCTCCCCACAGGGAGCCGGGGCACTGAAGATCCGCGCCCATGGAACGCGCGCTAGGGCCGCACGTCTCGCCTTCGCCGCGCCGGTGTGGTTAAGGACACTGTGGCGGCGGTGGGGTGGCGGGACGGATCTACCATTGCCGCTTCTACTCCCGCGCCCTGACAGTCCAGCGCGACAACCTTACGCTGGTGGGCAACTTCTGCGGCGCAACACTCCCTCCAGGCGCCCTCGGCGCTTAGGCGGCACTTCGCTAAAATTGTCGGGAGTGGGTGATCAGGAGTGACGGGCCGTCTTCGTCCCTGAAGAGGTTTCTAAAAGGGATTGTGCGGCACCCTCCTCCTCTTTGCCATTCTTCCAGTTAGTCATGTCATCGGTAATGTGTTTTGAGGAAACAAATTAATTTTTCTCTAAAATGTATTTTTTCGAAAAATACTTACCGATGACATGACTCGGAGGTCCCTCCCTCCTCCCCGCTTGCCGCTGGTAACTCCGTAGACAACTGGCTAAAGGAGACACCACCGGGCGCCTGACCGGATGGGCAGGGGAGGCTACTCTCGTCCCTGTTAGGGATCCCCGAAAGCTCTCTCGTCCCTATCAGGGATCCCCGAGAGCCTCCTGGGGGGACCCTTTGGGTCTTAGGCTAAAATTGGTAAGCAAGTAGACTATTTCCAGTTAGTCATGTCATCGGTAAGTATTTTTCGAAAAAATACATTTTAGAGAAAAATTAATATTTCTTTGCTAGTCAAGTTCGGTTGTGTATGTCAGTAGCTCTGCGTTGGAACTCTTCATTTATAATAGCGCTGTTGTGAGCTGAAGTTCCTTGTGTGACTTCGAAACTTGGACACTGTCGTGCCCTTCTTTGTGTTGGGAGTTACGCTTCGAGAAGTGGTGACTGGACTCCCTGTGGCCGGTCCGCGCTGTTCGCCCGACCGGTGCCCTTCGCTTCTCCTTGTCGCGCCTTGTGGTCTCGGTGCTCGGCTTCTCTCCTTGGGTGTGTCAGTGCGCTGCCTCTTCTCCGACCTCCGTCTTCAAGGGGCTACGCGTGTTCCGCGGGCCTGTCTGTCGACAACCGGCCTTCGGCGCCATTTTGGTGGGCTCATCCTTCTTCCCCCTCAACTATGGCAAGGTAATATCTCGGTCGTTGCTTCCGTCCGGCGCTCAGGGGAAGGGTAGAGCGCCGTGCGTCAGCATACGCCATATTTCTTCATTCGTTTCGCGAGTCGTATTGCGTGCCTGCGGGGGCACGTTCGCTCACTTTCATTATACTCTATATTTTTGTAGTTGGCAAGTCCGTACATGTACTAGATGTGGACGTTTCCAATGGCCGAATGACGAACACGAAGTTTGCCTTCCCTGTTCCGCCTGTACCTCCTCCAATCCGTGCCTGGTCTGCACTCCCTGGCTGGAAGAGCAGTGGACACAGTTGTGGAACTTTTACTGCCATGAACAGCCGACACCAGAACGGATAAGGGGTTTCAACTCCGGTGAGTCCCATAGCGGCTATCTCCGGGAAACAGGACAGTCAGCGCCACAGCTGAGGCCACGGGCCCGTCCTACTGCACCGGCAGCTTCCACGGTACCAATTAAAAGTGGCCAAGGTCCGGTGGCAGTTACTCAGACCCCAAAGGATACACATAAACGTAAAGATCCCGCTTCTCGGCATAAAGTTGTTCCGCTGGTATCCCGTGTAGGTTCTTGCCAGCCGACAGACCAGTCTACGCCGCGACTTAGGTCGCGAGCTCGTTCTCCTTCGCTGAAAGCGCCCACAGTACAGGATTCTCTCCGCTCGGTGCCTCCATCGTCGGCAGTACGAGAGATTCTTAAGGAACAGGCTTCAGCACCGATTCCTGTCTCAGTCGCGGAGGGGACCGTGAACAAGAGTATGGATCCTCCGCCTCCACGCTCGCCTAGCGGTAGGGATCAGCGTCCCGCCAAGACCATTAGCCCGCCTCGACGGGAAGAGCACACCTTTCGGACACTACCCAGCTCCTCAGTGCATGTTCCGATAGGGCCTGTGTTACCGCGAGAAGTCTCTCACCGCCCTCCTTCGGTGCGCCGAGGTTCGTCTCACCGTCGTTCTCGCTCGAGGCACCGGTCTTCGCATCGACGGTCTCTGTCTCGTTCTTCGTGTTCCAGTCGGCCCTCTCGGACGTCCTTTAGATACGACTCTTCTTCTGTGGCTCAGCAGTCAAGGTCTCGCGCCCCGTACTTGGAACGTTCTTCACTTAGAGCGCGCCCGTCTGATCGTCCGCGTTCTAGATTTTCGTCACCTTCAGTGAGCCGTCATTCATGTCATCGCTCCCGGTCTCGGAGTGCCCACTCTCGCCGCTACCGCTCGCCGCTAGAGGTCAGGTCATGCTGTCGCTACACTCCCCAGCGGTCGTCTCCGGATCTGTCGCCTCGTCGCTCTGCCCGGCACCGCTCCTCGGTGGGGCGGCCCCCGTCCAAGGCTCCCGCTTCTTCCCGTCCGGGTGAGGCTGCTGGACGGTCTTCCCGTCCTCGTTCAGGTTCCCGTCCTCCCTCTTTGCTTTTGGAGGACGACACTCTCAGCCTGGCTCCCGATGGTTCGGTTTCGGCCCTGTGTTGACAGCCCCCCTCGTTCTATTCCTTCACAACCGGATGGTTCGGAGCAGGATCAGCTACCCGGTGGTCACAGGATGGAGACCCTTCGTGCCCTGGATGAAGCCGCTCGTATCATCTCTGCATGCCTCCCGGCGGATGACTGCCCGCCATCTCCATCGCTGAAGAAGAAGGCCGCGGCGTACGTGGATGCTGATCGACATTCGAAGACGTTCAAGTCCCTTCCACAACCTCCGGGCTTCGCCAGCTTACGGGACGCCTTCTCCGCTTGCCTTGCTCAGGGCTCACTGGGTGCCCACGGGTTTTTCTCGGACTCCAGGTGGCCGGCAGACTTACATATGTGTTTTCGTCAGTCCTGGTATGCGGGACACTCTCAGAGCTTCTCCTGCCCCCTACCTAAGCCGGACCCCTCTGCCTGTGCCCTGGCGGCTACTCCATCTCGTCGCTTTCTTCTACCCGGCATAGACCAAACAGCGATTCTCATCCGCAATGCGCTAGCCTCGGCGGGATTTCTTGCTATCGTTCGTCGCGTAGAGGAGGCTTGGCATCCGTCACTGACTCCGCTTTTGGGAGACTTACTTGCTCTTGCTGTCTCCGGTAACCGTGCTGCCTACCACACCTGTGTCAACGCCATCGCGGCAGCTTCTAATTGTGACCTTTTGCGTAGGGATGCCCTTCTCCGCTCCTGTCCGCTTCCGGAAGACCTGAAGACTCAGTTGCGACAGGCCCCCCTGGGTGGAGAGCTTCTCTTCGGTCCTACGTGGCTCGCCGTTAAGGAAGCAAACAAGGACTCCTGGCTCAGCTCTGCTGTTCCCCCCTTTCAGCCTTCCCGCAGGACTGGGGGTCGCACCCTGCGGACGGCTAGACCCTTCTCCCGACCATACACCAGAGGTGGGCGTCTTCCCCCCAGACCTCCCGCCTTTCCCCGCTCCCGTCCTGTCCCGGGCTCCGCTGCTGCGCCTCCCTCCAGGACCTGGCCCAAGCCTGCCCGTCGCCCCGGGCGGGCACTGACTGTCGCTCCCCTCGGCCCCCGCCGACCGCTTCGGGGTCTCCTGTCGGCGGGAGGCTCGCCCTGCACAGCGCTGCTTGGCGGTCGCTGTTTCCCGACGACCCTTGGATTATCTCTACCATTTCAGAAGGTCTGCGGATCTCCTTTCGGTCTCCGCCCCCCCTACGACGCTCACCAGTGTGGACCACGCTTCCTGCAGATCAGCTCAAGGCAGACGCGCTACACTCCGAGGTAGCTTCCTTACTTCTCAAGGCAGCCACAGAGGAGGTGATACGACACGACTCCCCAGCCTTCTACAGTCGGCTCTTCGTGGTACCCAAGCCGGGCGGGAAGTGGCGCCCTGTTATCGACCTCTCAGCGCTCAACAAGTTTATCGTCGCCCCTCACTTTCGCATGGAGACAGCTCGGGCCCTGCGTGCCGCGGTGCAACCTATGGATTTCGCAGTCAGCCTGGACCTCTCGGATGCGTATCTTCACGTCCCCATGCACCCAGTCTCCAGACGGTTTCTACGATTCGCGTTCGAAGGGGTCGTCTACCAGTTCCGGGCGCTTCCCTTTGGCCTCAATCTCAGCCCTTGGGTATTCACTTGCATCATGGACGCCGTAGTAGCCAGAGCTCGCCGGACTTCCTCGAGCCATACCTCCAACTACCTCGATGATCTGCTATTGAAGAATTGGGCCGTGTCCGCCTTGGAGTTAGATCGAGACGCCATGCTTCAGCATCTCGAGACGCTGGGCTTCCTGGTCAACTTCGGCAAGTCCGATCTCCTTCCGTCGCGCCGGTTCGTGCACTTGGGCATGGAGTTCTGCACCAACCTCAACATCATCCGGCTGCCAGAACCCCGCATACAGAAGTTGGCGACTCTAGCCCAGCAGGTCTCTCTTTTGCCGTCGATCTCGGCCAGGCAGTGGCTTCAACTTTTGGGCCTCATGAGTGCTGCGGCAGATCTAATCCCCTTGGGACGTCTCTACTCCCGTCCGCTACAGTTGCAGCTTCTCCTTCACTGGCGGCCGTCGACCTCCATCCTCGAGTCCCAGATCCCGATCCCAGCTATGCTCCTTCCTCACCTCCGACACTGGGCAGATCCCTCGTGGCTGGCGACGGGAGTTCCGCTGTTCTCGCCTCCCCCCACCATTTCCCTCTGCGTCGACGCGAGCCTCGCGGGTTGGGGAGCCCACCTCCTTCCGTCCTTCGAGACCGCCTCCGGTCGGTGGCCCCAGGAGACGCTGTCCCGTCACATCAACTGGTTGGAGCTGAAGGCGGTCTGGCAAGCTCTCCGGGCTTGGGAATCTCATCTTAGGCGTCGAGAGCTTCTGGTACTGTCAGACAACTCCACGGTCGTCGCCTACATCCAGAAGCAAGGCGGTATCCGCTCCCCCTCCCTCTGCATCCTTCTGTACCAGGTGCTGCGGTGGTGCGAGGATCGGGCAATCACTCTCCGAGCGTGTCACATTCCCGGTCACCTGAATGTCCTAGCAGATTCCCTCTCCCGACGCGGACAGCTGCTCCATACAGAATGGTCGCTACGTCCGGACATCTTTCGAATGATCGGCGCAACCTGGGAGTCTCCCATGATAGACCTCTTTGCCACCAGATGGAATCGTCAGCTTCCACTCTTCGTCTCGCCGATTCCGGACCCCCTAGCCTGGGCAGTGGATGCCCTCTCCATTTCGTGGGAGGGTCTGGTAGCTTACGCCTTCCCTCCGACGGTGCTCATCCCCAAGGTCCTACTCAAGCTCAGAGGGTGCAACGTGATCCTTTTCCTGGTGGCCCCTTTCTCCTGGACCAAGTCGTGGACGACCGACCTTCTGGGTCTCGCCACAGCCCCTCCGCTGCAGCTTCCCACCCCGCGCACGATGCTCAAGCAACCTCGACAGGCGTTGTACCACCCGTGCCCAGAGCATCTCCTCCTCCACGCCTGGAGATTGTCCGGCAAGCCCTCTCCGCTAGAGGCTTCTCAGGTGCGGCAGTGGACGCGATCGCTGCAGCCCGCAGACCCTCGACCAGACGAGTCTACAAAGGCAAGTGGAGAGTTCTCTGCGACTGGTGTGACGACAGGAGCCTCTCCCCCACTGATCTGACAGTTCCTCAGCTGGCGGATTTCTTCCTCTGGCTGTGCAACGACCAGCGGTTAGCACCCATCACCATCCGGGGTTACCTGGCCATGATCTCGGACACATACAGACATCTGGGACGTCCGGACCCTGGCTCCTGCAAGGACCTAGCCGACCTGATGGCCCACTTCGGTCTGCAACGTCCTACCCTGCGTTCCCTGGTGCCTCGGTGGGACTTCCCTTGGGTGCTTACCTGGCTCAACTCGCCTCGCTTCGAGCCGATCCATCTGGCACGTTTACCGGACGTCACTTGCAAGACTTGCTTTCTTCTGGCCCTCGCCTCTGCTTCCAGAGTCAGCGAGCTACACGCCTTCTCGGCGCGTCCCTCCTGTTTACAGTTCCGGACGGACGGTTCGGTACAACTGCTGCCCGACCCGGCCTTCCTAGCCAAGACCAGATCCCCGTTAGCTGCTCCTCAACTGGTCACCATTCTGCCACTAAGAGAACCAGGTTCCGCCTGTGAGTCCAGACAGCAGGACCCAGTGCGAGCTTTGCGTGTGTACCTGCGCCGGACCAAGCCGCTTCGCAGGGGACGCACCCGCCTTTTCCTTCCTCTGTCCCCAGGTAGAAATGACATCTCAGCCCAGACGATATCCTCCTGGCTTCGGTGGGTCATACGATCGGCCTACCAAGACCTCGCCCCTGAGACAGCTAGACGCATCAACATCAGGGCACACGAGATCAGAGCCATGGCTGCAAGCCTAGCGTTTGACCGCAATTGTGCTGTAAAAGACATTGTAGCGGCCGTGGGCTGGAGAACGGAGAACACCTTCACACGCTTCTACCTGAGGGACCTCTCCGGCCAGCACCGGAACCTGTCGCTGGTGGGAGACATCGTGGCAGCGCAACACGCCCTCCCGGCGCCCTAGGCGCCGTAAGTATCTTTGCTAAAATTAGAGGGCGTTTGCTTGAGGAGGGGAATTTACCAGCTTCAATGGCAGGCGATAGGGGCGTTTTAGCGGTACCCACCTCCTTTTCGGGATTCCTAGTTGTAATACCATCGGTAATGTGTTTTGAGAAAACAAATGTATTTTTCTTTAAAATAAATTTTTTTGAAAAATACTTACTGATGGTATTACGCGAAGCTCCCTCCCACCTGCCCCGCTTGGCGCTGTTCTACGCTAAGAAATGGACTGAGGCAGGAAGCGCTGGGCGCATGCGTGGTGGAACCGGAAGGGAGGTTCGCGGGCTTCCGCCCGAGCTGTGGCGCCCCTAGCCTGCCATCATCGCCATTATCGTACACAACAAATTTTGGGCTAAAATTAGACTAGCTGAGAAACCTTTCCTAGTTGTAATACCATCAGTAAGTATTTGTTTCTTCAAAAACATTACCGATGACATGACTGAATGGAAGTGTCTACTACTTACTCATTCTAGCCTAAGAGCCAGTTGTGTTAAGACACAACCCGGGAGGCACTCGGGGAACCCCGAGGGGACCAAGAGTTGTCTCCCTATACCCACCACCCGGAAGCCGGGTACCCATAATCCCTCAGTCTAGTCTACTTAGGCGCACGATTCGGTCGTCTTGCGCTCGGCTCTAGCCTACGGACTTTGGTTTTCGACCGTTCTCGGGTTCGGACTTGCTGTTGGAATGAAGAGCGGGAGATAGGATCGTTTCGTCGGCCCTGCCGGTGCTGCTGCGTGGTTTTCTCGTCCCCACTGCTTGGCGCCTGCGCTTCGGCCACTGGTGAGCTGTCCGGTGATCTTCGCCGGTCGTGCCAGGCGGGTTTTGGACGTCTCCCCCCGTTCCCCTTCGGCGGAGAGGTAAGGTAGCGGGATTGACCCTCGGCTGGTTCCCGGGCTGGGCACTGGTTGTGCAGGTACGAAGTTTTTCGTCTTCTTCTCACTGTAATTGCGCCCCCACTCACCTTCGGTGAATCGTAGAGAAGTTTCCTACGCTTTTGTACCTTGGGTGTGGAAAATTCTTTTACTCCATGGCCTGATTAGCTGAGTGGCACAGCTTGAGTCACGCCTTGTCATCGCGTGGTTTGTTCGGGACCAGCGCCTGTTCTGTTTTCGCTCACGGGTGATGGATTTAAGCGCACACTCGCATACGCAGGCATACGCGGTAGACAGGTACTCACGTACCTTAGACGGTGGATATACGTTCCGGCGGGCAGCTGGGGGGTTTACGCTCCTTGGCTGGGCGGGCCCCTCGTGGCATGTCCACATAAAGTGGTGATTTTCTGCCCCAGATGTTTTTCTTGTCTTGATTGTCATTGCGTATTGAGTTGTACAGCATGCGGCCGGTGTTGGTTTTTTTTTTCCACACACGGTCACCCTTAGTAATAATGTTTGGGGGCCTGACTCCTTTTGTCACAGGGGTTGGTACATATGTTGTTGCTCACCTTAGCACTTGACGGCGGTGAATCTACCTCGTTACTGCACTGCTAGATTGCAGACGTGCAGTTTGGTACCTCGCTTCCGTCATGACGTATTCGTCTTTTGTGTACATATGTTGTTCCCTCGCCTTAGCGCTTGGCGGCAGTGGGCCTGCTTGCTTACTGCACGGCTAGTTGTCGGCATGCAGTTGCAGACCTGTTTACCCAAGAATACACTTTTGGAGAAACTGACAACTCACTGGCTTGGGAATAATTACACATGTGAGGTCCAAAGTACACAATTAGTCAGTTGAAAGTACACTGACTACACCCAGGGGGTAAACAGGTCTGAGTTTGGTACCTCGCTTCTGTCATGACATGTTTGACTTTTGCTACATATGTTGGTTGCTCACCTTAGTGCTTGAGGGCAGTGAGTCTACCTTCTTGCTGCACTGCTGGCGTGCAGGCTTGACAGTCTGTTACCCCGCTTGGTGCTTGTGTGTTTTGTTGTTACGAAGGCTACCTTTCGTGGCTTAGTCCCACAGGACTCGCCCGCAGGCCTTCGGGTGTTATCTGTTGCAGGGATGCGCTACCCATTCACACAGATGACAGTGGCTAGTTCAGCCCCCAGGGGTCTTTCGCCACTGCACCGGATGCCCCGCCGACCATGCTTGCTTGCAAGCGATCGGCACCGGTTTAGGCGCCTTCCAGACACTGCGGGTTTCCGCACGACAACGGACTGTCCTGGGAGAGAAGCCACACCGGATGTCGCGACTAGTGCGCGAGCATGGATCGTGGAGGCCGCTGCCAGGGGGAGCGCACGGGAACAGCCTCTGGCAAGGCCCGCTCGGAAAGACAATTACGCACACGTCCGACGTCTTAGGACGTTGCAGTACACTACCACCTTGAGAGGACAAGCAGCTTCTCGGCTGTAAGCCCCAGCCCGGCTGCTACTGGTAGGTGTGTTCTTCATGTCCAGGCAGCGCCCATTGGGACTAGGCCTGTCTTCCGACACGGGAGGTGCCTCCTACCACATTGGGATGATTGCGTCACCTGGCCTCAGCAGCGCGGATGGCAGCATTGAAGCGTCTGCAGGCGGGAGCGACCTAGGCTGTTGGTGCTTGAAGGATCCCGTTCCGCCCCGATGAAGAGGGGCATGCCGATGTCCTTCACGCAAGGCAGATGTTCCGGTGGCCGTCGGACAACCACTGGGTCGGGTCTCCTATGCGCAGGATGTGGATACGCCTTCCAACGTATTCTTGGCACCGGTCGCTTGAGACCAGGACGTCCCTGTGGGAATCCCCACACCGGATTCAGTGGACTAGTGCACGAAGTGGGCCTGGATCGATGAGGCCGCTTCCAGGAGGGAGCGCGCCCGGACTAAGACTTCCAAGAAGCCATGTCCACTTTCTGCCCCACTTGGCTCCAAGAAGCCCGCGGGATCCCGCTGGGGGTCCCCCTTACCGGCAAGAAAGCCCGCCTCCCTCGGAGCCCGGCTCAGAGACATTCACGTGCACGTCCAGGGACTCTAGTAAGAATGCTCGTCTCCAAGGAAGCGGAGACTACTATCAACACAGTTCCGGGCCACCTCTCGTCCCGCTCGCTCTGCGCGGCGCCAGAATAGGGACCACTATCGGACTGCTGAGGACATGCAAGCTATGCGGAGGCTTCCAGTGGCCGTCGGGTAACCGTACAGTCTGTCTCCTGTGCGCTGGGTGTGCTTCCGACCACTCTTGTAACGTCTGTGCTACCTGGCCGGAGCTGCGATGGTCTAATCTCTGGAACTTTAGAGGAGGGAGACTCCTACCCTCTCGGGTACTTGAAGATTGCCGAGACGCCTTCCGCTGTGCCCCCGGCACCGGACGTGCGAGACCAGCTGGATCCGACACAGAAAACGCCACTGAGTAATCGAGGGATTAGTGCAGTGTGGGAGTTCGACCGTCAAGACCGCCTCCGTTAGAGAGCGCGCCCGGATACAGCTGGTGGAAAGAACCCGCCTCTCCCAAGAGCCTGGTTTGGTGGGACGCTCGTGGCGTCCCTCCTCCACCGTCGTTCCCCACTCGTCTCTGAAGAAGCCGCCGGGATCCCGCTGGGGGTCCCCTGGCCGGCAAGAAACCCGCCTCTCCCAAGAGCCTGGTTCACAGAGACATTCACGCACTCGTCCGGAACCTCCTGGTTGTGAAGAGCGTAGACACAGGGATTCTACTCAACGTTATCGCTCTCCCTCGCAAGATCATAAGAGGACCTTCCCGCTCGGGTGCTTGGAGTTGCCCAAGACGCCTTCCGCTGTGCCCCCGGCACCGGACGCGCGAAACCAACTTGATCCGACACAGAACACGCCACTTGAGTATTCAACGGATTAGTGCACAGAAACCCGCCTCTCCCAAGAGCCTGGTTCGTTCCCCACTCATCTCTGGCCGCAGGGATCCCCTTGCCGGCAAGCAACCCGCCTCTCCCAAGAGCCTGGTTCACAGAGACTTACACGCACTCGTCCGGATCCTCCTGTTCGCGAGGATCGTAGGCGCTGGGATTCTACTCACCGTTATCGCTCTGCTTCGCAAGATCGTAGGAGGACCTTCTCCACTCATCGTTCGACGGATCAGGACTCCCTCGACTGGTTTCGCGTTCCTCATCTCGTTCGGACTCCCGTTCGTCCCGTTCCTCTTCCCATCGACCGGCCACTTCCCCTTCCCTCGTCCTCTCCGTTCCGTTCCTCCTCGTCGCAGCCGTTCTCCTCGTCGGAACCCGCCTTCGGCAAACGGGAGAACCTCGCCGCGTCGCTCCGTCTTCGCTCTCCCCTTCGGAGGGAGTCTTCGACCTGCGGTTCGCCGTCAGCGGGATTCCCTCCCTCGGAGCCCTCCTCGGTCGCCGGTTCCAGACAGCGGGACTTTGACACCCTGAGTTTGACGGCTGACGACCCCTCGGACTGGTTGCTCGGACGTCTCAGCCGTTTCTCCTCTTCCTCTTCTTCGGCTTCCAGTGCTGCGGTTCCATCAGACCTGTTCTTCTGCGCGGATGGACACTCGGCCGGCGCTGGACGGGACATCCAAGCTCATCGCCGCCGCCCTGCTGCGGAAGTTGCCCGGCATCGCCCCTTGACTCACCGGGGGTTCTCATCCATCGTGGACACTGGGGAACCAAGGCGCAGCCCCTTCTCCCTGACGTCTAACCATCTCGACAACTCTCGTTGGGCACCCGGGGGGTGCCGTACTTCGGACAGGTGGTACCGCTTGGCTGTGCTCGGGGTGGAGGCCTAGCCACTACACGGAGGCGAATCTACTCACCTTAGTCGTCTCTAAGCCCGGCTGCTGAAGCTACGCTTCCTACTTCCGTGATTCTTCTCGAGGTCCAACCCTTCGACCTTCGGACTTCGCGGACAAGAGCGTGCTTAGCTTGGATCTGACGCGGACTACTAGGCCTGCTTCTTCGGCTCGTGGGGGCAAGGATAGGTCACAGGAGCTTCTCCTCTTCGGCTACGCGACAGCGGAGGTGTTCTTCCAGGATCAGGGCAGCTGGCGATCCTCCGACCAGTGCATACCCCCTACCCTGGTGCTTGGGGAAAGAACTTCATCTCCCTCCGTGCGTGACGCTACCTGGACCGACGGTAGATCTGGGCCAGTCTTCCCCGGTGGGACCAGTGGCTACACACGGAATACACCAGGACACCTTCGGAGGATCGGCGCATGAGACCAGGATGATCCTACGTTTTCAGTGGACTGGGGCACAGGATGGGGCCTTGACCGAGGCCGCTACCCGGACGGAGCGAGCCCGGACACAGCTTTTGAGAAGCAGAGAACTCGCCTCACAGAGCCCAGTTCAGAGAGTCGCGCTTGGCGACGTCCCACGTACAATCTCGGTACCCACTCGTCTCCAAGTAAGCCGCCGGGATCCTGCTGGGGGTCCACTTGCCGACAGGAACCCGCCTCTCCTCAGAGCCCGGGTCGGAGAGACTTACACGCGCTCGTCCGGAGCCTCCTGTCGACTCCCCTCGGGAGGAGTCATCGAATGCTACGTCTTGCCCTTGCAGCCATACGGCGCCTGAGGGATGTTGCCGTGGTGGATTGGTTAACGAGCTTCAGGAGCTACGCCTCACCCTGTCTGCCTACAGTTCGAGGGAACAATTACGTACAGCTCCTCTCGGACCATACCTTACCTGGACCGCCGCGCCTTGGTCCACAGGTTCACCTTGCGCCCGCTTACGGGGCGCTATTCCACCAGGAGACCACGTAGCAAATCCCTGTACAAGCCTCACGGGTGCCTACGACATAGCCGTTTGCTTCGGACGCGCTCGCCTCTTTGCCGGTTCCGGCAGCACTGACGCTACATGCCGGACGTTCTTCCTGGTTAAGCTCAGTCATACGTTCTGAATTACAGGACCCCTCCCTCAGGGAGGTTAGAGGCTACAGGTGCGTTATCAAGGCACTTGCAGGGCCACGAACGTCACATGCGTCAGGGACTGTACTGGCTTGCACTTCGTGGCTACTGGAGGCTGGCGGGCAGGATGACTTCGCCCGCCTCGATTGCAGAGCTCTGCCAGGCCAGAGAGACTCCTCGCTCTGGTGGAGGCCTTTTTGCGGGGGGCACAACTCCCTCCTGGCGCCTCAGCGCCGTAGGTATTCACCTACCTAGGGTCGTCGGGAGTTTGCGTTCGGGAGGACGGCCCTTGGGCCCTAAAGTGTGCTGGAGCGCGGCACCCACCTCCTGTTCGCAATTCTTCCATTCAGTCATGTCATCGGTAATGTTTTTGAAGAAACAAATTCATTTTTCTTTAAAAGGTATTTTTTCGAAAAATACTTACCGATGACATGACTCAAACGACCCTCCCACCTGCCCCGCTTGCCGCTCGTGCGCCAAGTATCCTGACTGAGGGATTATGGGTACCCGGCTTCCGGGTGGTGGGTATAGGGAGACAACTCTTGGTCCCCTCGGGGTTCCCCGAGTGCCTCCCGGGTTGTGTCTTAACACAACTGGCTCTTAGGCTAGAATGAGTAAGTAGTAGACACTTCCATTCAGTCATGTCATCGGTAAGTATTTTTCGAAAAAATACCTTTTAAAGAAAAATGAATTTTTCAAAAAAATTTATTTTAAAGAAAAATACATTTTTGTACATGCTGGTCTGTGTTTTTGAGTTGTGAGGTCATGGACCGGCACACATTTATTCCTACAAATCTGCTGAACCTGCTGATAGCACAGCCACAAATATTATGACCGGCGTGAGCAGAATCCAGTCTGTGGCATACACTGCCATCATTACCAACCCAGTTGGCAAAAGACCATGGGGTCAACATCGGCCAACAGTGGCCAGAGTCAGCCCAATGACCTTTTGCGCACTGGATCCATATTTACTGTTTGTGTTTTCCTCAGTGGGTTACATTTTGGGTCTGGGTGACCGTCACGTCATGAACATCCTGATCGACTGCAACTCGGCTGAGCTGATCCACATTGACCTGGGTGAGTACACTACTGCTCTTATTATAGGGGACAACCCATTACCCATCTAGGGGAGCTCAACTTGGTGGGGTCAGCATTTGTTTACTCTTTTTGATGCTTCCTCTGTTTTAATCACCTTCCCAATGTACACATCGTCGGGCCGCCTTTGACCAGTGCACAGCTTTGTGCAGTCAGCCCAACAGCCTTCACTTACTGGGTTGGTGATCAGGGATCCCAAGGCAAAACTGTGTTTTGACAGTATTGATGTATAGATAATGGCAGGGCTGACAAGGCTGAACTTCATGTATTTCTACAGGATACAAACTGGAGGTCTTCAACAAGACTGAAGTTTAATTTGAATTCACCAATCCCTGAACCCCCAGCATCCCAGTGGGCAAAAGGCTATTAGGCCCATGTTAACCCATGAACACCTGTGTGTGGGCCAGTGGTGGCTGACATAGGTTCAGCATTACACATTTCTTGGTATTTATTCTGCAGTGTTTCATACGAAGTGTCTGTGTTGTTTGTTTTCTCAAAATACATTACCAATGGCATTACTATATGGAAGATACCCTTTAGCCTACTGATTTCAGCCTAAGCAAAGTTGTGTCCCCTGCACAACTGGGGAGGAGACACCGAGGATCCATACCTAGGAGCCCCGGGTGACCTCCTCTTCCCTCCCTATCCGGTCACGTGTTGGCCAGTTTCACCCTTAGCTCGACCGTGTGTGGTTGTGTTTTGGCCTAGCTCCTGTGTGTTGCGACTGACTTCGTCTTGCGTTGTTCTTGGACTCTTACTGCTTTGAACTTTACGTTGGCTTCGGCCTCGTGTGTGCGTGTGGCAAGAACAGAACTCTTACTTCGTTCTCGCTTGTGGTTCTACGACCTTTGAACTCTTTGTTACCGGCCTTGTGTGTGCTTGTGGTTCGAAGAAGAGAGGTCGTATTGGCTACCGTTGGCGTTATGGCGAATTCGCGCATGAAGACCTGCCTTTGCTGCAGGGACTTTCAGTGGCCCTCGGACTCCCTTGACGTCTGCCTCCCGTGCTCAGACTGCACTTCGGGTCAGACTTGTGACGTGTGTGCCACTTGGAGGGAGGAGCGTTGGTCTCAACTCTGGGACTTCTACCGGCGCGAGCGTCCTTCCTGGCCCCAGGAGGCTTCTGCGGCCTCTCCGAGACATCCGCCCTCCAGCTCAGATGTTGTCGCTTCCTCGGCGCCTCAGGCCCCCCTTGGCTCCATCGTTTGGGCCATGTGGCCCCTAGGTAAGTGCGTTCCTTCTACGCTGACTTTAGAGACGCTCCCTCCCTGCTCTGAGTCTTCCGAGCGTGGCAGGTGAGATATAGTTTCGCTCTCCCCACGCTCCATTCCTTGCAAGCGTGGCCCGCGAGCCACAGAATTGCTCCCCCCCCCCCCCCCCCCCCCCCCCCCGCTCCGACTTGTCCGAGTGGGCCTGGCGAGCCGAGCATACGTCCCCCCCCCCCCCCCGCTCCATTTCTTCGGGGCGGGCCCAGCAAACAAAAGAAAAAAGGAGACAAAGAAAAAGAGAAAGAAAAAGAACTTGCGTCCCCCACGCTCCGACT
This sequence comes from Semisulcospira habei, assembly GCA_036245525.1. NCBI lineage: Eukaryota > Metazoa > Mollusca > Gastropoda > Semisulcospiridae > Semisulcospira > Semisulcospira habei. The sequence continues at coordinate 195,974,424 of BTPG01000006.1, forward strand.
CATCCGAGCGTGGCCTCGAGCCCTAGATTTGCTTCTTCCCCCCCCCCCCCCCCCACCCGCTTTGATCTGTCCGAGCGGGCCCGGTGACCCTCTCTTACGTTGCCCCCACCGCTCAAGTTCTTCCGAGCGGGCCTGGCGTGACTCGGTCACGCTTCCCCCAACGCTCCGATCTGTCCAAGCGTGGCCCGCGAGCCCTTGAATTGTTCCCCCCCCCCCCCCCCCCCCCTGCTTCAATCCTTCCGAGTGGACCCGGCGAGACTCTCATACCTCCCCCCCCCCCCCCCCCTCCATCCGGTTCTTCCAGGCGGACCCGGCGGGACTCACACTCCCCCATGCTCCGATCTGTCTGAGCGTGGCTGGCGAGACCTCACTATGCTTCTCCCCTGCTCCGATTCGTCTGAGCGGGGCTGGGTAGCCCCACGTTTACCCCCCCCACCCCCCTCCGTCCCGATTCGTCCGGGGGGAGCGGGCAAGACTCTGCTACTGCGGATCGGATCCGACGGGATTTTGCTACGCTCCCCCCCCCCCCCCCCAAACCTCCCGCTCTGGTTCTCCCGAGCGGGGTCGGGGAGCCGCTGCTGCCTCACTCCGTTCGTTCTGAGTGCAGACCCCAGACCCCACCTCCCACGATCCCCTCGCTGACCACGCGTCATGGTCGACCCAGTTAGCCCCCCTTCCTCCCGCCCAGCCGCAAATAGGGGGCGTCCGGAGTCCTTACGCGCCTCCGACCGTCATTCCTGCTCGGTCCTTTGTTCCCCGTGACACCCTTTGTTGCAGGCCTCGCTTGTGGCCCTGCCTGTTCCGCGTCCATGTTGCGGCCCGTCTCCTTCGGCTGACCCGCCTTCCCAGAGTCATTTGCCCCCTTTCTTGGCACCGCGGGACAGGCGGTCTCTGGACCTCGATCCTGACGCCCTCAGCTTGCATCCTGGGGACTCCGCGTCAGCTATCTTTCTTCGGGACTCTCCCTCCAGATCCCCCGTCCCTCGGTCGGCAGCTTCTTCAGTTTCCGCCTCTTCCCCGGCTGACGGGCGTACGCTTGGCTCCCAGACCGTCCGTTCCCTCGAGGAGGCGGCCCGCCTTATCTTCTCCTTTCTCCCGCCAGGCTTCTGCCCTCCGTCCCCCCCCCCAACCCCCCATGAAGAGGCAAGCGTCCGCCATGGTGGACGCGCAGAGACCTACTAAGCGTCGCAAGTTGCTTCCGCAGCCTGCCGGCTTCCGGGAACTCACGGAAGCTTTTTCCACTCAGCTTTGCCAGGACATCTTCGGCGACAACGGCTTTTTCACGGACTCTCGGTGGCCCGCCGGTATCAACATGAGCTTTCGCCAGGGTTGGTATGCGGGGCACTCCCTAGACTTCTCCGTTCCTCTCCCCACCCTGGATTCTGCGGCCGTGAATCAAGCGGGTGGTCGCAGGTTACTCCAGGCCGCTTGGCCTCGCCCACTGGACAAGATCGCGAACCTCCTCCTGAACTCCCTGGCCTGTTCCAGTTTCTTGGAGTTGGTGACGAAGGCGGTGCTGAGCTGTTTGGAGGACACTTGGGACCTGGCGGCCTCCGTGACATCCATTCCATTTTAGTGGCCGCTAAGGGCCGCTTATCACTCATCCACTAACACCATGGCAGCAGCCGCTAATTGTGACCTCTGGCACTGGGACTCCCTCCTGCGCCTCTGCTCAGACCTTCCCAAAGCCGTGAAGTCGCAGCTCCGCCAGGCTCCTCTCGGGGGGTCACAGCTGTTTGGGGACACTTGGCAGTCGGTCAAGGAGGTGTCCAAGGATCTTTGGCCTCAGCTCGCCGCCGCCCCCTCCTCGTCTTGCTTTCGCGCTTCCCGCACGGCTGTGGGTCGCGCCCTGCGGTCTGCCAGACCCTTCTCTCATGCCGCTGGTGGCTCCCGCGGTAGAGCTCGCCCCCCTCAGGGTCCTCAGCGGTCCTTCCCCGCCGCTCTCCCCGCCTGGTCCCATGTCGCCCGCAAGTCGGGGCGGGGGCGGGCCCGCAGACTTCCTCTCCTCCCTGCCCCCGCCGACAGTTCTCGGGTCTCCAGTTGGCGGGTGGCTGGCCCTCCACAGCGACGCTTGGCTCTCGCTGTTTCCAGACGACCCCTGGATCCTTTCGACCGTTTCCACAGGCCTTCAGATCTCTTTCAGTCCCCTCCCCCGTTATGCAGGTCCCCCCTTTGGACCCAGTTACCCGGCGATCCGCTCAAGGTAGACGCTCTCCTCGGAGAGGTGGAGGCCCTGCTTCGCAAGGCAGCCACAGAGGTAGTCTCCCATCATGACGGGGGCGGTCCGTGGCGCAGTGGTTAAGGCGCCTGCCACCAATGCTAAAGGTGTGAGGTTCGATTCCGGGTTCCGGCGTCGGATTTTTCTCCACTAGTAAGTGTCACCGTTAATTCGGGCGGACCGTCTGGGGTTCTTTCTCCGGGTACTCCGGCTCTTCCTCCCCCTTCACTTTGGTATCAGTTTCAGCCAACTTAATAAAAATTTCAAATACAAAACGATTTCCAAATACCATCAGTAGCTTGCTTGAGCTTGCCCTTAGCACCACGTGAATGTTCTGTGTTTACGTACAGTGTGTGAATGAATGCCTGTGATTCACGTGAGCATGCTTGTTGGGTTCAGTTCGCGGCTACATTCTGGGCATTGAGTTATATTATAAATATGAGAAATGCGCCATATAAATACCATGTAAATAATAATGACTCCCCGGCCTTTTACATCCGTCTGTTCGTCGTCTCCAAGCCTGGAGGGAAATGGCGCCCTGTCATCGACCTTTCGGTGCTAGACAGGTACGTTTTGGCTCCGCACTTTCGGATGGAGACGGCCAGGATCCTTCGCTCGGCGGTACGGCCTATGGACTTCGCGATCAGCCTCGATTTAGCGGACGTGTTTCTGCATGTGCCCATTCACCCGTCCTCCCGCCGGTATCTGCACTTCGCCTTTCGCGGGGTCATGTACCAGTTCCGGGCCCTACCCTTTGACCTCAACATCAGCCCTTGGGTCTTCACGAGGCTCCTCAACGCGGTGGTGTCCAAGTGCCGGCAGCGATCATTGAGCCCGGCCTCCAATTACCTGGACGATCTGCTCCTGCGCAACCTGATCGCCGCGACCCTGGAAGACGACAGAGATTCTGTCCTCTCCCTTCTTCACCGGCTCGGATTTCTGGTCAATCCGGGCAACTCGGATCTTACGCCCTCGCGCAGGTTTGTCCACTTAGGGATGGAATTCCTGACCGACCTCAGCCTGGTGCGGCTCCCGGTGGCGCGGCGACAGAAGATCGTCAATCTCGCTCGTTGGATGGAAATAGGGGACTCCTTCCTGGCCAGGGTCTGGCTACAGCTCCTGGGACTCCTCAGTGCGGCGGCGGATCTGTTAACCCTCGGCCCCACCTCCAGTGGTGGACGGACCTGTCTTGGTTGGCTTCGGGCGTGCCCCTGCACTCCCCTCCGCCCCGGTGGTCCATCTGCACCGACGCGAGCCAGTCGGGGAGCGCACCTGCTTCCGGAATTTGTCTTGGCCTCGGGCCTGTGACCCCGGGACCTTGCCGGCAAGCACATCAACTGGCTGGAATTGAAAGCGGTGTGGTTAGCCCACAGTGCCTGGCAGACGACGCTGGGACACCAGGAGGTCCTAGTTCTCTCGGACAACACAACGGTGGTAGCCTACATTCAGAACCAGGGGGGCACGCGCTCGCCCTCTCTGTGCATCCTCCTTTACCATCTCCTGCTCTGGTGCAGAGACCGTGGCATCACTGTCCGGGCCCGCCACATTCCGGGCCGCCTAAACGTCCTCGCGGACTCCCTTTCCCGACACGGCCATCTCCTCCACACGGAGTGGTCCCTGCCCCCGGACATCTTTCGCCTGATCTGCACACGGTGGGAGACGCCGTTTATCAACCTCTTCGCCACCAGGTGGAACACACAGCTCCCGCTCTTTGTCTCACCTGTACCAGACCCCCTCAATTGGGCCATGGACGCGCTCTCCATCCCGTGGGACGGGTTGATCACCTATGCTTTCCCCCCGTCCGTTCTGGTGCCCAAGATCCTGCAGAAACTTCAGGGATGCCCCGCAGTTCTCCTTCTGGTGGCCCCCTTCAGTTGGGCCAAGAGCTGGACCATGGACCTCCTCGCTCTAGCGACAGACCTGTCCCTGTATCTTCCTACCCCGCCCTCCATGCTCAAACAGCCCCGACAGGCTGTCTTCCACGCGTGCCCGGAGCGGCTCCTCCTACATGCCGGTTGTCCGGCACGCCCTCGCCGTTAGAGTTTTCTCGGGTGTGGCAGTGGAGGCTATCACAGCAGCCTGCAGACTTTCTACCAGAAATGTATACAAAGGCAAGTGGCGGGTCTTCCAGTCCTGGTGTGCCGCCCAGCGGCTCCCCTCCACGGTTCTGACTACCCCCAACTGGCGGATTGTTTCCTATGGCTCTTTGACGATCAGGGCTTAGCGCCCATTACCATCAAGGGATACCGGGCCATGATTGCGGACACTTACCGCCACCTGGGCCTTCCAGATCCGGGTGCGTGCAAGGACCTTTCGGACCTTATGGTCCACTTTGAGCTCCGACGACCAGTCGCCCGTTCGCTCATCCCTCGGTAGGACCTTGCCTGGGTCCTGACGTGGCTAAACCCGGACTGCTTCAAACCCCTGCCCTTGACGCAGTTCTCCGACCGGGCCCTCACCACTGCGTCCCGCGTGAGCGAGTTACATGCACTCTCGGTACGTCCCGCCTATTTGCAGTTTCAGACCGATGGCTCGGCTCAGCTCCTCACCGACCCGTCCTTTCTGGCCAAGAACCAGCCTCCCTCAGCCGCGCCCCAGGTGCTGACCATCCGTCCGCTCAGAGGTACGGATCAATCCCGCAGCTCGCCCCAGCAGGACCCGGTCCGGGCTCTGAAGATTTACCTGCGTCGCACAAAGCCGCGCCACCAAGGCCGGTCCTGCCTCTTCCTGCCCCTCTTGCCGGGCAGGCCGGATATCTCAGCGCAGACAATTTCCTCCTGGCTGCGGTGGGTCATTCGGTCAGCCTACAAAGACCTCTCCCCTGACGGGGATAAGCGGCTGCACATCCGGGCGCACGAGGTGAGAGCAGTAGCCACCAGCGTGGCTTTTGACCTCAACTGCTCCGTTAAAGACATTGTCGCGACAGTCGGCTGGCAGGCCGACTCCACCTTCACCTGCTTCTACCTCCGCGACCTATCGAGCCAGCATGACTCCCTTCCCCTGGTGGGTGACGTCTCAGCGGCCCAGCACTCCCTCCTTGCGCCACAGGTACCCTAGGTACCTCTTAGCTGAAATCGTCGGGTGTGCTCCCTTGCGGGCCTTCAGGGCGTATCATTCACAGGGTGGTATAGGGCGACACCCTCCTCCTATTTGCTATTCTTCCATATAGTAGCCATCGGTAATTTGTTTTTTCAAAATACATTACCGATGGCATTACTATCTGGGAATACACTCTATTGCCTATAGATTTCAGCAAAATTGTGTGTAGCACACAACTGGGGAGGAGACACCGGGGATCCAAGCACTATGACCCCGGGTGGCCTCCCCTTACTACCCTATCCCGGCGAGCACAGGGCGACCTCGTCAGTTTCACTCATAGCTCGACCGGGGACGGTCGAGTTTTTGCCTTTCTCCGTTCTACGGGTTTCAGTGGTTTTTGACTGTGGGCTTGAATTGGAGTCTTCGATTCAGCCCTGGACTCACTACATTCGTGGTTTTTCCTTTGACAATTGGACTCATTGTGACCTGTGCGCCGACCGGTTTTACCGGCTCTGACTTGTGAGTTCACCCTTGGCTTGGCCTTGGGGTTCGACGACGCACGTGACTTGTGCCCGGCTGGTTTGTGCAAGGTTGACTTTCTTCACCGGCGTAGCTGGTTTAGGGCCTTATGGCTTCTTCTGTGTCGAAGACTTGCCGCCGTGCGGGGACTTCCAGTGGCCGGTTGATGCACTCGACTCTTGCTTGCCGTGTTCGGGCTGTGCTTCGGACGGAACGTGTGATGGTGGCGCCGCTTGGACGGAAGACCGGTGTTCGCGCAGGTGGGACTTCTTCAGGCGTGACCGGTCCCCTCGCCCGCTTCGGTCTCCACGGGATCCTCCACGGGTGGACGTACTTCCCTCGGCGCATCGGGCTTTCCGGCCCACAGGTAAGTCCCCTTCTTGTACCGTTACCTCGCAGGTTCTCCCTCCCCTCTCCGAGTCTTCGGAGCAGGGTAGGCGAGTTTCGGAGTCACGCTCCCCACGCTCTGCTTCGTTAGCGCGTGGCTTGAGCCCATTTTGGTTCCCACCCCCCGCTCTGCTTCGGGCGAGCGGTCTGGGAGAGATGAGCGTTCGTCGGCCACCCCCGGCTCTAGGTCTCCGGAGCGGGGACGGGTGACGGAACGCAAGCATAAGAAAGAGAGTAAACGTGATAAGAAATGCTCTCGCTCACGCACCGAGGCTTCGGAACGTGACTCGAGACCGTTAGTAATGCTGCCTCCCCGCTCTGTATTTTCCGAACGGGCAAGGCATGCTTCGCTTTCTTCCCCCCCCCCCCCCCCCCCCCCCCCGCCCGCCCCGTCTCGCCTGGGCGGGCCCGGGGTGTGGTTGACTCTCGCCCCCCACGCTCCGAGGAGTCGGAGCGGGGGTCGCGTGCACATAATGGTCCCCTCCCCGCTTCGCTTCGCCTGAGCGGGCTTGGCGTGACCGTAGACTGTCCCCCCCCCCCCCGTCTCGTATCGACCGGACGGGCCCGGTGGGACTTGGACCCTCGCCCCCCCCCCCCCCCCTCGCTCCGAGGCTTCGGAGCTGGGGCAGCGGGCTCATAAATCGTCCCCTCCCCGCTCCGCCTTTCCTGAGCGGGCTTGGCGTGACCCTAGACTGTCCCCCCCCCCCGCCTCGTATCGACCAGGCGGGCCCGGTGTGACATCGCGCGTCCTCCACGGTCCGACACATCGGACGGGGGGCCGCGTGCCCGGTATTTGTCCCCTCCCCGCTCCGCCTTTCCTGAGCGGGCTAGGGGAGACTATTGGCGGTTCCCCCCCCCCCCCCCTCGCACCGGTTCTCCCGGGCGGGCCAGGGGTGACCAGGCCACTTCCTCGGTATTCCGATCGCGGTTTGTCGCTCACGTCGGCTGCCGCGTGCGGATCCCGACTTCGAGGTGGACCGTCGCTTTGCCACGGTCCCTCCGTCGCCGCGGCGCGCCTCTTTGCGTGCGTCGCGGGCGGCTGCGTCTACCTCGCGCGCGGCGGTGCGGCACTCTCGTAGCCGCTCGCCCCTTTCGTCTTTGCCGCGAGAAGATCAGTTTGGAACGGACGTCCTCAGCCTTCATCCGTCGGACTCGGCCTCGGCGATCTTCTTGCAGGACTCGGCGGCGGGTTCTCCTTCCCGCCTTTTTCCGCTGTCGCGTCGGCCTCCGCCTCGTCAGACGTTGCCGGCCCTTCGCTCGGATCACAGTCGGTCCACGCTATGGGTGAGGCTTCAAGGCTTATCGCCAAGTCCCTACCGCCCGACGTCTGTCCGCCTTCGCCTCCTCCGAAGAGACAGGCTTCGGCCATGGTCGACGCGCAGAGGCAAGTCCAGCGCCGCAAGTCCCTCCCGCAAGCCGGCTTCCGGGACCTCACCGATGCTTCTCCGCCCAGCTGCGTAACGACGCTTTCGGCGACACGGGATACTTTACCGCCGCTCGATCGCCGGTGGGAATCAACTTAAGCTTCCGCCAGGCCTAGTACGCTGGACACTCCCAAGCCTTCGCCTTACCTTTTCCAGCGGTGGATGTGGCGGCCTTACTACAGGCGGGCGGCCGCAGGCTCGTCCAGAACTCGTGGCCTCGGCCTCTCGACAGGATCGCCTCCTTAGCGCGGAACTCGCTGGCGTGCTCGGGTTTGGAACTGGCTACCCAGGCAGCACTGCAGTGCCTACAGGATACGTGGGACCTGGAGGCTCAGTCCCCGCTTCGTGACGTGCAGTCCATCCTGATAGCGGCCAACCGGTCCGCCTACCATTCTTCCGCCACCGCCAGGGCAGCGGCTGCCAAATGCGACCTCTGGAGGAGGGATACCCTTTTGCGCCTCTGCTCGGACCTTCCCTTGTCAGTGAAGACCCAGCTCCGTCACGCCCCCTTAGGGGGTCCTCAGCTGTTCGGCGACACTTGGCACACCTTTAAGGAATCTTCCAAGGACTTGTGGCCCAAGCCTGCATCTAACCCAGCCTCGACCCGCTTTCGCGCCCCCCGCACGGCGGGGGTCGTGCCCAGCGGTCTTTCAGGCCCTCCTTCTCTACAGTCGGATCTTCACGAGGTCGGGCCCGTCCATTCCAGGCTACTCAGGCCGGCCCCGCCCCTCGCCCTTCTTGGCCCCGCGGTGCCCGTAGATCGGGCCGCGGTCGGGCTCTTTGACTCGCCCCCGCCTCCGCCCCCGCCTCATTAATCGGGCCTCCCGTCGGCGGGCGGCTGTCGCTCTTCAGCGATCTTGGAGATCGCTGTTCCCGGACGACCCCTGGATTCTTTCCACCGTTACCGCAGGCCTGCAACTTTCGTTCCTGTCGCCTCCGCCTCTTCGCTGAGCACCCATGTGGACCCAGGAACCGCTCGACGGCACACAGGCGGACGCTCTGCGCGGGGAAGTGGCGACCCTCCTCACCAAAGCGGCGACAGAGGTGGTTTTGCGGCAGGACTCTCCGGCGTTCTACAGCCGACTCTTCTAGCTCCCAAACCAGGCGGCAAGTGGCGTCCAGTTATCGACTTATCAGCTTGGCCTCGATTCAGGATGCTTGGCCCCTCGATTCAGGATGGAGACGGCCAGGACACTCCGTGCGGCCCTCCGGCCGATGGACTTTGCGATCAGCCTCGATCTGTCAGACGCCTATCTGCACGTCCCGATTCATCCGTCGTTTCGCCGGTACCTTCGGTTTGACTTGGGGGGATCGTCTACCAGTTCTGCGCCCTTCCTTTCGGCCTCAACATCAGTCCGTGGGTGTTTACAAGACTGCTCGACGCCGTGATAGCCAATTTCCGTCAGCGCTCCTTGAGCCCGGCCTCCAATTACTTGGACGACCTTCTACTGCGCAACTTGGTCTCCGCAGCCCTCCAGACGGACAGGGATGCCCTGCTTTCCCTTCTGTGTCGTCTAGGTTTCCTACTCATTGGGGAAATCCGTTCTTCTCCCTCTCGACGGTTTCTACATCGGGGGATGGAATTCCTGACCGACCTCAACCTTGCCCGCCTGCCTCTGGCCAGGCGACAGAAGATAGTCGACTTAGCGACTTCGATGGGGATGGGATCCTCCTTCACCGCCAGGGTCTGGCTTCAACTCCTGGGCCTCCTCAGGGCGGCTGCGGACCTGCTTCCCTTGGGCAGACTTTATGCTCGGCCTCTCCAGCTACGTCTCCTTCTTCACTGGCGACCCTCGGGCGCTCTGTTGGATCTAGTACCTGTCACGCCTCGGGCTCGTCCTCACCTCGAGAGGTGGGCGGACCTCGCTTGGCTGGCTTCGGGGGTGCCCTACACTCCCCGCCGCCTCGGTGGTCTCTCTGTACAGAGGCGAGCCAGGCCGGCTGGGGCGCGCACCTGTTACCGGATTTCTCTCGGCCTCGGGCGTTGGCTTCGGGAGCTGTTCGGGAATCACGTCAACTGGCTGGAGCTGAAGGCAGTTGGATTGGCATTCGACGTTGGCAGGAGACCTTGGCCAATCAGGACGTCCTCGTGCTCTCCGACAACTCGACGGTGGTGGCTTACATACAGAATCAGGGTGGCACTCACTCGCCCTCCCTTTGCATTCTTCGGTGCCACCTTCGCCTCTGGTGCAGGGATCGAGGCATTGCCCTACGAGCCCGCCACATCCCTGGCCACCTCAACGTGAAGGCGGACGCCCTGTCTCGTCGCGGACAGTTGCTCCACACGGAGCGGTCCCTACGCCCGGATATTTTTCGCCTGCTCTGCTCTCACTGGGAAACGCCGCTAGTGGATCTGTTTGCCACCAGATGAAGCAGCCAGCTCCCGGTCTACGTCTCGCCAGTCCTGGATCCACTCGCTTGGGCAGTGGACGCGCTCCCCATTCCTTGGGTCGGCCGGGTTGCTTACGCCTACCCCCCGGCAGTCCTCGTTCCGAAGGTACTGCGGAAGCTTCTGGGATGCTCGGCGGTCCTCCTGCTGGTGGCCCCCTTCAACTGGACCAAGAGCTGGACCACGGACCTCCTCGCGCTTGCGACGGACCCTCCTCTGGAGCTTCCTACCCCTTCCACGATGCTCAAGCAGCCCCGTCAGCGGCTTTTCCATCCGTGCCCCGTACGCCTCCGCCTACACGCTTGGAGGTTGTCCGGCACGCCCGCGCCGCTAGAGGTTCTCGGATGCAGCAGTGGCGGCAATTGCAGCAGCCCGCAGACTCTCTACAAGGAAGGTGTACGAAGGCACGTGGAGGGTCTTTCAGACCTGGTGCACCTCCCATGGGCACCCTCCCACTAACCTAGCCTCCCACCAACTGGCGGAGTTCTTCCTGTGGCTCTTCGACGACCGGGGCTTAGCCCCGGTCGCCATCAAGGGCTACCGCGCTACGTTCGCGGACATCTACCGTCACCGGTGTCTTCCGGACCCAGGCGCCTGCAAGGATCTGTCGAATTTCTGGCTCACTTTGAACTCCGACGTCCGGTTTCACGTTCCCTAGTACCCCGGTGGGATCTTGCCTGGGTACTGACGTGGTTGAATACGGACCGGTTGAGCCCCTCCCCTTGGCTCGGTTCTCAGACTTGACCCGGAAAACCTGTTTCCTTCTGGCTCTCGTTACAGCGTCCCGAGTCAGCGAGCTTCACGCGCTCTCGATGCTCCCAGCCTGTTTGCGGTTCGTTCCGACGGCTCTGCGCAGAGGCTCTCCGATCCGTCCTTCCTGGCCAAGAACCGCCGCCCGCGGCGGCTCCTCAGGTGCTAACGATACGGCCCCTCTGTGGAGCGGACCTCTCCCCTGGATCGCGGCAACAGGACCCAGTGCGGGCGCTAAAGATTTACCTGCGCCGCTCTCAGCCGCAGCGCCGGGGGCGCTCGCGCCTCTTCTTACCTTGTCCGCGGGCAGACGCCACATCTCGGCCCAGATCGTGTCATCCTGGCTGCGGTGGGTGATTAGGTCAGACTACCTAGACCTCTCCCCACGCGGCGCTGAGCCTTTACAAATCCGGGCGCATGACGTGAGAGCAGTAGCCACCAGTCTAGCCCTGGACCGCAACTGCTCGGTCAAAGATATTTTGGCAGCGGGTGGCTGGCGCTCAGACTCCACTTTCGCACGCTTCTACCTTAAGAGACCTATCCGGCTGACGTGACTCCCTGGCACGGGTGGGCGACATCTCCGCGGCCCAGCACTCCCTCCGAGCACTGCTGGCGTCTTAGGCACATCATAGCTGAAATCGTCGGGAGTTCTCTCTCGAGGGGGCCGGCGGAGTGGTTGGGTTGTGGTTAGATACGGCACCCTCCGCCTGTTCGCCATTCTCCCAGATAGTAATGCCATCGGTAATGTATTTTGAAAAAACAAATGAATTTTTTTTCTAAAATGTATTTTTTTGAAAAATACTTACCGATGGCATTACTCGAATGGCCCTCCCGCCTGCCCCGCTTGCCTCTTGTGGCTATGTGTGAAACTGACGAGGTCGCCCTGTGCTCGCCGGGATAGGGTAGTAAGGGGAGGCCACCCGGGGTCATAGTGCTTGGATCCCCGGTGTCTCCTCCCCAGTTGTGTGCTACACACAATTTTGCAGAAATCTATAGGCAATAGAGTGTATTCCCAGATAGTAATGCCATCGGTAAGTATTTTTCAAAAAAATACATTTTAGAAAAAAAATTCATGTTTTTTGAGGATTTTTCTCTAAAATGTATTTTTTCGAAAAATACATACCGATGGCATTACACCTGTTCGTATAAGTGTAAAACTGGCGGGCTTCCACCCAACACGTGACCGGATAGAGAGGAAAGGGGAGGCCATCCGGGGCTCCTAGGTATGGATCCCCAATGTCTCCTCCCCAGTTGTGCAGGGGACACAACTTTGCTTAGGCTGAAATCAGTAGGCTAAAGGGTATCTTCCATATAGTAATGCCATCGGTAAGTAGTTTTAGAAAAAATAAATTTTAGAGAAAAATTCATTTTTTGGTCAGGTGTGGCATTTGAGGCAGGTCACATTTTGCCAACTCCAGAGACTGTACCATTCCGCCTGACGAGAGATATTGTGGATGGGATGGGGGTCACAGGTGTGGAGGGGGTCTTCCGCAGGTCAGTGATGTTACATGTACTGCCAAGATGTATAGAATTCTATTATTTTACATGCTTATTCAGTTTGTTTGGGCTTACAAAGCCCCTGCCATAGCAAAGTAAAGTCTTTGTACTGGGCCATGTGCTGTCGGGCTATCATCCATGGTAAACTTTAATGTTGACTTTTTCTGTTCAAGTCAGAGACTTCAAACTTGGTCCAAGGATACTTTGTGGCAAGACCTTCCTAAGTAATCGATTTCAGGGACCTCACTGAAAGGTCCAGGTCACATGAGGTCAATAAATTACCAACAAGTTTCTCTATTTTGACCAAAATATGACCAAATACTAAGCCAACTTGGTACAGAGATAACTGGTAAGGCCTATCTGTACATACAGGTCAAACTTGATACATCACTGTTGCTGGAGTCTGCTGTTGCTAGGGTCCTTGAATTATTTTGAGTTATCAATCTGAAGACTGAGGATTGAAAAGCCGTGTCTGTTTTAGGCCATGTGCACTAAACTGAGCAATGCCAGCAAGAGGTCTAGATTCACAAGCCAGTCTGTGCTTCATGCAGGTGCACTGTCAAATTCTTTCCAGTTTCGGGCGTCATAAAGGATAATGTGAGCGATGTGAGGTCACAAAGAGTCTGTTGACCATGGTACAGTTAAACACTTTAATAACACGACCCCTTATATCAGCTGGCATATACATTTTAAAAAATTGCTTTGTACCAAGATCTAACCCCTTGACTACTGGGACACAGCCAGAACCACCCAACAGCAAGAGGCATAGAACCTCATGAGCCCTCTTAGTCGCAGGGGCTCCAAGGTTCTATGCCTCTTGTTGGCCTTATTTTGTGTCTGTGTTGTTGGTTGGCTGTTTCCCTGGTTTGGAATGTATGATTTTAAGAAACAGGTCGTGGCAAAACTAGCAGGGTAACTTAAAAGAAAATGAATTATACTTTTGTGTTACTGATTCCTGTAGTCGTGTTTTTGAAGAATCATGTCAGGCTCACCGTGGAGCAAGAGGCATGAATTTTCATGAGCCCCTGCAGTTGCGTTTTTGAAGTGTAAGACTGTACAGGTCATGTCAGACTCACCGTGGAGCAAGAGGCATGAATTTTCATGAGTCCCTACAGTCACAGGGGCTCATGAAAAACTATGCCTCTTGCAGATGGACCCTGAATTGTCCATTTCATGGTTGAGATGTGCATTTGAATGTTTTTGCTTTACAGATGTTGCGAGAAGACGATGGAAGTGATGCGAGGTCACCAAGAGTCACTGATGACCATCGTGCAAGTCTTGCTGTATGACCCACTGAGCGAGTGGACGTTGTCGCCGCACAAGGCCTATGCTTTGCAGGCACAGCGTGACAGACGAGACTGTGACACGGCCGACATGACCACGACCATCAACTTGACTGATGCTGATTTGGAGGAGGAGGAGAAGTCAGGTATAAAGATACAGTAGCTACATTTCTTCTATAGTGCAGGAAGTTTAAATGTTATTTTATATTCTTGGCATAAAACAAGGTCTGTTATTATGGTTTAGAGGTGCAACAAAATTGTAGTCACATTGAAACTGTTGCCTAAGTAGACGAGCTGTAGCCTCAAGTTTATTTGGGGTAGTTCAGATGCGATCAAAACCCAAAACCGGTTCAACAATTAACATATCAAAACACAAGTTTGAGTGAGGAAAGCAGAAAAAGCAACATGGTAGCACCACGCCATCAGTACATGTCCACTGCAAGCATACACAGGAAAGTTTGGAAAACGTGAGGTCAGTTGCCTCGCGCTGGGACCATACAGTGTTGAGGCGCGTCCCCTGGGTGGTGGATAGGGGGTCCCTCGTGAGAGGGGTGCACCGAATGAAATAAGGTGCCGTGAACCAACATGGTCTAAGGGAAGGTGACCCCGACAGAAAACCCCTGGTCCTCCTAGTAAGGGGGTTGGGCGTGGGGGTAGCTTCCCCACCCTGCAAAAAAGGAAATAGCTACAAAAACGCCGACGAAAAACCTTCATGAACAGTTGCCTTAGAAGAATTTTGAAAATCCACTGGCCAGAGATCAGCAACATCAGACTCTGGGAGAGAACAGAGCAGATAACAGCAGAGAATGAAATTGGGCGAAGAGGATGGGGATGGATCGGTCACGGTCTGAGAAAGCCAGCTTCCAGTATCACTAGGCAGGCATTGTCATGGAGCCCCCAGGGAGAGAGGAAGAGAGGTGGGCCGAGAAACTCCTGGCGTCGAGACCTCCAAGCAGACATCAAGAGACTGAGAACCACCTGGAGTAGAATCGAAGGAGAAGCACAGGACAGGAGTTGCTGGAGGTCTCTCGTCGACGGCCTATACCCGGGTAGGGGTGACAGGCGTAAGTAAGTAAGTAAGAGGTCAGTTGGGGGTTGTTCTCTCCTGTGTTGGTGACTTCATTAAATTCGCGCTCAATGATATAAGCTTGAAAATGAAACGACAGAACAAAAATATAGTTGTTCTGTTCTGCCAAAGTTTCTGAGTGAGCAGTGTTTAGCCGATTTATCACTGGCCACAGATGCAAATAGGGGGTTTCTCAAAGATGCATGCCTCCCAAACAATGCACAAAGCCTCTCCAAACTGTACGATTTACGCCAAAGAAAAAATGCAGTAATCGTGACCCCTACAATCTGTGTCAGCTTGCAGAGAAAGGGTTAATGTAGGTTGTATGCTGATCTGTGATTATGGACTTTATGCCTGTTCATAGTCCAAAATCACAGACCAGCGAATATTGTAATTGCCACATCGCTTGTTTGCCACTACTAGGGAGAGACAAACCCTCTATGATTGACCACATCCTTGTTATGTTGTTTGCCAGGGAGCCAAGAACCGGTGAACAAGCTTGCAGAGCGCGTCTTGCTGCGACTTCAACAGAAACTTCAGGGCCTGGAAGATGGCGTGACCCTCAGCGTGGCTGGACAGGTCAACCACTTGATACAGGCGGCACGCGACCCACACAACCTTTCAAGGCTCTACCCTGGCTGGCAGCCGTATATCTGAGATGCTTAGCCAGCCAGGGATGTAAAACTGCAAGGAAAACTTATCCCATTCAGCCCCGAGTCCCAACAACAGGAGATTGATTGACCATGATAATTCAAGGGTAGTGCCAGATTAGCTTGGCGCCTGAAGGCGCCAAGCTAATCTGGCACTACCCTTGAATTATCATGGTCAATCATCTCCTGCAGCTGGTAGAGTCATTAGGCAACACCTCCAAAATTTGAAAATTGGGACCTTGGGGCTTAAAGGGTTAACGAAAACACAGTTAGGAAGGTCAAATGTATGCAAACAATGCTCCTCTGGCTTTGCCGTCTGATCTCACATCTCAGCCAGTCGGGTCAGTTTGTTGACAGTATCATCGTTTGTGTTAACCATTCATTTTGATATTTTAACGGTTTTGATGGCAAACACTGGAAAGGAAATTAGCAGCTGGTAGATGATGCCAATTATACTGACGAGCAAAAGAAATGCGACATTTTGGCATCATCGGAAATACTGAAGTGGTTCTGATGATTCCAAATATGTCGCATTTCTTTTGTTCATCAGTATAGAAGAGAAAAATACTGACTGCAGAGGTAGGGATGCTAAAAATTGTTGAAGAATACCTTAATTCACAATGGACTGACGAGTTTGAAGGCAGGTGTTATTCTGGCCAGGCGCTACTGAAAGAGCACGCCGGTTGTCAAAAAAAAAAGACCTAGTGTGGGCACTGGGTACGAGACTTTTTCATAATCATCTTCCGTAATGCAAAATGTGGCCACAATGGATACCACTTATAAGGCCACTTATTTCAATAATCTCTTGTTTGAAACTTTGGCCCAATACCTTTTTTGCTTTGTTTACTGCTGAAGTGACCTACCTGATTTGCTATACATATACACTACTCCCCCACACACACAGACCTAACTGAGGTTTCAAGGTGTGAGGTGATCACACATGTAAACTGAGAACATTTTTTTGAGACAGTTGTGTTTTCGGCACACTCATGTTCTCATTTTTGGCTCACGTGCCGAAGCAAAAGTATGTTTTGGGTCAGTGTCGTCTGTGCGCCATCGTCCGTCTGCTGTAAACTTTTATGTTGGCATTTTCTCGGAGACTATTCAGGCCACAGTCTTCAAACTTGGCCCAAGGATACTTTGTGACAAGACCTTTCTAAACATACCAATTTAAGTGACCTCACAAAGGTCAAGGTCACAGGAGATGAGAAAATAGGTCAAAATAGCTATATTTTGACATAATGTTTGTTTTTTCAAAATACATTACCGATGGCATTACTATCTGGGAATACACTCTATTGCCTATAGATTTCAGCAAAATTGTGTGTAGCACACAACTGGGGAGGAGACACCGGGGATCCAAGCACTATGACCCCGGGTGGCCTCCCCTTACTACCCTATCCCGGCGAGCACAGGGCGACCTCGTCAGTTTCACTCATAGCTCGACCGGGGACGGTCGAGTTTTTGCCTTTCTCCGTTCTACGGGTTTCAGTGGTTTTTGACTGTGGGCTTGAATTGGAGTCTTCGATTCAGCCCTGGACTCACTACATTCGTGGTTTTTCCTTTGACAATTGGACTCATTGTGACCTGTGCGCCGACCGGTTTTACCGGCTCTGACTTGTGAGTTCACCCTTGGCTTGGCCTTGGGGTTCGACGACGCACGTGACTTGTGCCCGGCTGGTTTGTGCAAGGTGGACTTTCTTCGCCGGCGTAGCTGGTTTAGGGCCTTATGGCTTCTTCTGTGTCGAAGACTTGCCGCCGTGCGGGGACTTCCCGAGGGACCGGTTGATGCACTCGACTCTTGCTTGCCGTGTTCGGGCTGTGCTTCGGACGGAACGTGTGATGGTGGCGCCGCTTGGACGGAAGACCGGTGTTCGCGCAGGTGGGACTTCTTCAGGCGTGACCGGTCCCCTCGCCCGCTTCGGTCTCCACGGGATCCTCCACGGGTGGACGTACTTCCCTCGGCGCATCGGGCTTTCCGGCCCACAGGTAAGTCCCCTTCTTGTACCGTTACCTCGCAGGTTCTCCCTCCCCTCTCCGAGTCTTCGGAGCAGGGTAGGCGAGTTTCGGAGTCACGCTCCCCACGCTCTGCTTCGTTAGCGCGTGGCTTGAGCCCATTTTGGTTCCCACCCCCCGCTCTGCTTCGGGCGAGCGGTCTGGGAGAGATGAGCGTTCGTCGGCCACCCCCGGCTCTAGGTCTCCGGAGCGGGGACGGGTGACGGAACGCAAGCATAAGAAAGAGAGTAAACGTGATAAGAAATGCTCTCGCTCACGCACCGAGGCTTCGGAACGTGACTCGAGACCGTTAGTAATGCTGCCTCCCCGCTCTGTATTTTCCGAACGGGCAAGGCATGCTTCGCTTTCTTCCCCCCCCCCCCCCGCCCGCCCCGTCTCGCCTGGGCGGGCCCGGGGTGTGGTTGACTCTCGCCCCCCACGCTCCGAGGAGTCGGAGCGGGGGTCGCGTGCACATAATGGTCCCCTCCCCGCTTCGCTTCGCCTGAGCGGGCTTGGCGTGACCGTAGACTGTCCCCCCCCCCGTCTCGTATCGACCGGACGGGCCCGGTGTGACTTGGACCCTCGCCCCCCCCCCCCCCCCCCCCCCCCTCGCTCCGAGGCTTCGGAGCTGGTGCAGCGGGCTCATAAATCGTCCCCTCCCCGCTCCGCCTTTCCTGAGCGGGCTTGGCGTGACCCTAGACTGTCCCCCCCCCCCCGCCTCGTATCGACCAGGCGGGCCCGGTGTGACATCGCGCGTCCTCCACGGTCCGACACATCGGACGGGGGGCCGCGTGCCCGGTATTTGTCCCCTCCCCGCTCCGCCTTTCCTGAGCGGGCTAGGGGAGACTATTGGCGGTCCCCCCCCCCCCCTCGCACCGGTTCTCCCGGGCGGGCCAGGGGTGACCAGGCCACTTCCTCGGTATTCCGATCGCGGTTTGTCGCTCACGTCGGCTGCCGCGTGCGGATCCCGACTTCGAGGTGGACCGTCGCTTTGCCACGGTCCCTCCGTCGCCGCGGCGCGCCTCTTTGCGTGCGTCGCGGGCGGCTGCGTCTACCTCGCGCGCGGCGGTGCGGCACTCTCGTAGCCGCTCGCCCCTTTCGTCTTTGCCGCGAGAAGATCAGTTTGGAACGGACGTCCTCAGCCTTCATCCGTCGGACTCGGCCTCGGCGATCTTCTTGCAGGACTCGGCGGCGGGTTCTCCTTCCCGCCTTTTTCCGCTGTCGCGTCGGCCTCCGCCTCGTCAGACGTTGCCAGCCCTTCGCTCGGATCACAGTCGGTCCACGCTATGGGTGAGGCTTCAAGGCTTATCGCCAAGTCCCTACCGCCCGACGTCTGTCCGCCTTCGCCTCCTCCGAAGAGACAGGCTTCGGCCATGGTCGACGCGCAGAGGCAAGTCCAGCGCCGCAAGTCCCTCCCGCAAGCCGGCTTCCGGGACCTCACCGATGCTTCTCCGCCCAGCTGCGTAACGACGCTTTCGGCGACACGGGATACTTTACCGCCGCTCGATCGCCGGTGGGAATCAACTTAAGCTTCCGCCAGGCCTAGTACGCTGGACACTCCCAAGCCTTCGCCTTACCTTTTCCAGCGGTGGATGTGGCGGCCTTACTACAGGCGGGCGGCCGCAGGCTCGTCCAGAACTCGTGGCCTCGGCCTCTCGACAGGATCGCCTCCTTAGCGCGGAACTCGCTGGCGTGCTCGGGTTTGGAACTGGCTACCCAGGCAGCACTGCAGTGCCTACAGGATATGTGGGACCTGGAGGCTCAGTCCCCGCTTCGTGACGTGCAGTCCATCCTGATAGCGGCCAACCGGTCCGCCTACCATTCTTCCGCCACCGCCAGGGCAGCGGTTGCCAAATGCGACCTCTGGAGGAGGGATACCCTTTTGCGCCTCTGCTCGGACCTTCCCTTGTCAGTGAAGACCCAGCCCCGTCACGGCCCCTTAGGGGGTCCTCAGCTGTTCGGCGACACTTGGCACACCTTTAAGGAATCTTCCAAGGACTTGTGGCCCAAGCCTGCATCTAACCCAGCCTCGGCCCGCTTTCGCGCCCCCCGCACGGCGGGGGTCGTGCCCAGCGGTCTTTCAGGCCCTCCTTCTCTACAGTCGGATCTTCACGAGGTCGGGCCCGTCCATTCCAGGCTACTCAGGCCGGCCCCGCCCCTCGCCCTTCTTGGCCCCGCGGTGCCCGTAGATCGGGCCGCGGTCGGGCTCTTTGACTCGCCCCCGCCTCATTAATCGGGCCTCCCGTCGGCGGGCGGCTGTCGCTCTTCAGCGATCTTGGAGATCGCTGTTCCCGGACGACCCCTGGATTCTTTCCACCGTTACCGCAGGCCTGCAACTTTCGTTCCTGTCGCCTCCGCCTCTTCGCTGAGCACCCATGTGGACCCAGGAACCGCTCGACGGCACACAGGCGGACGCTCTGCGCGGGGAAGTGGCAACCCTCCTCACCAAAGCGGCGACAGAGGTGGTTTTGCGGCAGGACTCTCCGGCGTTCTACAGCCGACTCTTCTAGCTCCCAAGTATCAGCTTGGCCTCGATTCAGGATGCTTGGCCCCTCGATTCAGGATGGAGACGGCCAGGACACTCCGTGCGGCCCTCCGGCCGATGGACTTTGCGATCAGCCTCGATCTGTCAGACGCCTATCTGCACGTCCCGATTCATCCGTCGTTTCGCCGGTACCTTCGGTTTGACTTGGGGGGATCGTCTACCAGTTCTGCGCCCTTCCTTTCGGCCTCAACATCAGTCCGTGGGTGTTTACAAGACTGCTCGACGCCGTGATAGCCAATTTCCGTCAGCGCTCCTTGAGCCCGGCCTCCAATTACTTGGACGACCTTCTACTGCGCAACTTGGTCTCCGCAGCCCTCCAGACGGACAGGGATGCCCTGCTTTCCCTTCTGCGTCGTCTAGGTTTCCTACTCATTGGGGAAATCCGTTCTTCTCCCTCTCGACGGTTTCTACATCGGGGGATGGAATTCCTGACCGACCTCAACCTTGCCCGCCTGCCTCTGGCCAGGCGACAGAAGATAGTCGACTTAGCGACTTCGATGGGGATGGGATCCTCCTTCACCGCCAGGGTCTGGCTTCATCTCCTGGGCCTCCTCAGGGCGGCTGCGGACCTGCTTCCCTTGGGCAGACTTTATGCTCGGCCTCTCCAGCTACGTCTCCTTCTTCACTGGCGACCCTCGGGCGCTCTGTTGGATCTAGTACCAGTCACGCCTCGGGCTCGTCCTCACCTCGAGAGGTGGGCGGACCTCGCTTGGCTGGCTTCGGGGGTGCCCTACACTCCCCGCCGCCTCGGTGGTCTCTCTGTACAGAGGCGAGCCAGGCCGGCTGGGGCGCGCACCTGTTACCGGATTTCTCTCGGCCTCGGGCGTTGGCTTCGGGAGCTGTTCGGGAATCACGTCAACTGGCTGGAGCTGAAGGCAGTTGGATTGGCATTCGACGTTGGCAGGAGACCTTGGCCAATCAGGACGTCCTCGTGCTCTCCGACAACTCGACGGTGGTGGCTTACATACAGAATCAGGGTGGCACTCACTCGCCCTCCCTTTGCATTCTTCGGTGCCACCTTCGCCTCTGGTGCAGGGATCGAGGCATTGCCCTACGAGCCCGCCACATCCCTGGCCACCTCAACATGAAGGCGGACGCCCTGTCTCGTCGCGGACAGTTGCTCCACACGGAGCGGTCCCTACGCCCGGATATTTTTCGCCTGCTCTGCTCTCACTGGGAAACGCCGCTAGTGGATCTGTTTGCCACCAGATGAAGCAGCCAGCTCCCGGTCTACGTCTCGCCAGTCCTGGATCCACTCGCTTGGGCAGTGGACGCGCTCCCCATTCCTTGGGTCGGCCGGATTGCTTACGCCTACCCCCCGGCAGTCCTCGTTCCGAAGGTACTGCGGAAGCTTCTGGGATGCTCGGCGGTCCTCCTGCTGGTGGCCCCCTTCAACTGGACCAAGAGCTGGACCACGGACCTCCTCGCGCTTGCGACGGACCCTCCTCTGGAGCTTCCTACCCCTTCCACGATGCTCAAGCAGCCCCGTCAGCGGCTTTTCCATCCGTGCCCCGTACGCCTCCGCCTACACGCTTGGAGGTTGTCCGGCACGCCCGCGCCGCTAGAGGTTCTCGGATGCAGCAGTGGCGGCAATTGCAGCAGCCCGCAGACTCTCTACAAGGAAGGTGTACGAAGGCACGTGGAGGGTCTTTCAGACCTGGTGCACCTCCCATGGGCACCCTCCCACTAACCTAGCCTCCCACCAACTGGCGGAGTTCTTCCTGTGGCTCTTCGACGACCGGGGCTTAGCCCCGGTCGCCATCAAGGGCTACCGCGCTACGTTCGCGGACATCTACCGTCACCGGTGTCTTCCGGACCCAGGCGCCTGCAAGGATCTGTCAAATTTCTGGCTCACTTTGAACTCCGACGTCCGGTTTCACGTTCCCTAGTACCCCGGTGGGATCTTGCCTGGGTACTGACGTGGTTGAATACGGACCGGTTGAGCCCCTCCCCTTGGCTCGGTTCTCAGACTTGACCCGGAAAACCTGTTTCCTTCTGGCTCTCGTTACAGCGTCCCGAGTCAGCGAGCTTCACGCGCTCTCGATGCTCCCAGCCTGTTTGCGGTTCGTTCCGACGGCTCTGCGCAGAGGCTCTCCGATCCGTCCTTCCTGGCCAAGAACCGCCGCCCGCGGCGGCTCCTCAGGTGCTAACGATACGGCCCCTCTGTGGAGCGGACCTCTCCCCTGGATCGCGGCAACAGGACCCAGTGCGGGCGCTAAAGATTTACCTGCGCCGCTCTCAGCCGCAGCGCCGGGGGCGCTCGCGCCTCTTCTTACCTTGTCCGCGGGCAGACGCCACATCTCGGCCCAGATCGTGTCATCCTGGCTGCGGTGGGTGATTAGGTCAGACTACCTAGACCTCTCCCCACGCGGCGCTGAGCCTTTACAAATCCGGGCGCATGAAGTGAGAGCAGTAGCCACCAGTCTAGCCCTGGACCGCAACTGCTCGGTCAAAGATATTTTGGCAGCGGGTGGCTGGCGCTCAGACTCCACTTTCGCACGCTTCTACCTTAAGAGACCTATCCGGCTGACGTGACTCCCTGGCACGGGTGGGCGACATCTCCGCGGCCCAGCACTCCCTCCGAGCACTGCTGGCGTCTTAGGCACATCATAGCTGAAATCGTCGGGAGTTCTCTCTCGAGGGGGCCGGCGGAGTGGTTGGGTTGTGGTTAGATACGGCACCCTCCGCCTGTTCGCCATTCTCCCAGATAGTAATGCCATCGGTAATGTATTTTGAAAAAACAAATGAATTTTTTTTCTAAAATGTATTTTTTTGAAAAATACTTACCGATGGCATTACTATCTGGGAATACACTCTATTGCCTATAGATTTCAGCAAAATTGTGTGTAGCACACAACTGGGGAGGAGACACCGGGGATCCAAGCACTATGACCCCGGGTGGCCTCCCCTTACTACCCTATCCCGGCGAGCACAGGGCGACCTCGTCAGTTTCACACATAGCCACAAGAGGCAAGCGGGAGGGCCATTCGAGTAATGCCATCGGTAAGTATTTTTCAAAAAAATACATTTTAGAAAAAAAATTCATATTTTTTCTCAAATACTATTCACAACTTCAAACCCAGACTTGGTACAACGATACCTGATGGGAAGACCTTTCTTTTGGTTGATCCCTCAGAAAGGTCACAAGAGCTCAATAAATAGATCCAAAATAGCCATATTTTGACAAAAGATGTTTTTTTCTCAAATACTATTCACAACTTCAAACTCAAACTTGGTACTGAGACATGGCTGCCAAACCTGAGGCAACAAAATTCCTGAGTTGCCCCGACACACTTCACACATGACAGCCCGCGGACAGAAAATAAACGTTATGATATAATATATAAAAGAATATAATAATAATATATATATAAAACAATATTATATATAAAATAATAACGTATAGGAGGGAGGGAGGGAGAGGGACAATACTCACACAATCTAGGGTCCAGTCCAAGTGCAGAATTAATAATTCACAAATGAAGCACATGTTTAAAAAAAGGTGTTTTCAGTCTTCTCATTCATTGCTGTCAAACTGCCGTCAAACTGATAAGAGCAGAAACTTTTTTTTAAATTCATAAACCTGAACTGTTTCTCAGTCTTCTCATATATTAGGTGGTAATGTACATATTTACAGAGGTTTTAGGATCATTACTATCGGTCAAGCCGGGCAGTGTCACAGGCTTTCAGTTTCTGCTATTTCTGATGTAATATTCTCAGTCTTCTTCTTAACCATGTTCGCTGTTACAGACTTGACTTTCAGGAGCAAGTCTTTGCTAAATGACTGCTTGTGGCAGGCTCCAACAAGGCTTCCCTTGGCAATCTTCATGCCGTGACTAATGTTTATGTCTGCCCGGCACATTTTACAAAAGGCAAAATGTAAGGAAAGGAATGCTTGTAGTCTGGATGGAACTTCACCAACCACTCCTGATATTACTGTTGAAAAGGGTAAAAAGCTGAGGGACAAAAGAGTTGGCATAACGTGATGTATGACTTGGCTACTCGAAGTCTGCCACTTCGTTCAATACGTCTGCTGTCAAATTTCATATCTAAGTGGATGTGTTTTGTCATCAAGAATGTCAGCCAATTTGTTCGTAATCCATCTGTTGTACAGTGTGTCCAAAACCAGGCCCAAAACCACTAAGGATTCATCAAAAAATACTGTTTCTACCTGTTATTAAGCAATTCCAGACATATGAGCGGAAAAGGTGGGATTAAAACATTAAACAAAATGTAGGGACACCGTTATGCGCAAAAGAGTAGTTTTGAAGTTTGCAAAGTAATCACATCAGGGGCAATAAAATGTAATTCATACATGATACTTCAAGGCCTATAATAATACTTTTACAGTTATTATTTTATAGTCAAAAAGTGTTAAAAGGTGTACCATCTTCTGCGCATAACCAAGACACAAGAAACAAAAGAATGAAACACCTCGGAACAAAGTTCACAACTGTCATTTTATTGTGGAAAGAAATGTCTGCCACGCCTATTGAAAAGCTCAGAACTGTCATAAGTATGTTAGTCTTATGTGCAGATCAGCTTTTATTGAACATCGGTGCATTAGCAGTGTTAGACAGTATCTGACGCCCGAAGCACCTGCCACCCTCGTCTCCTCCTTTGTTTTATCACGGTTAAACTACTGTAACTCCCTCCTTTCTGGCTAGATAAACCGCAGAGAGTGCAAAACAGTGCTGCCTGTTTAATTCTGCGCGTGCGTAAGCGTGACAATATCCGCCCCGCCCTTACGAAACTCCGCTGGCTGCCCGTACAAAAACGCATTCTGTATAAATTGTCCTGCATGTGCAGCCTGACTTTTCCTGCTTATATCTCCGACTTACTCCATCTCACACCCTCCGCTCTTCCTCTAACACACATAAATTTCACCTTCCTTCTCCCATCTTGGCCCCGCCACTTGGAACAGCCTTCCCGCCCCTGTCTATAACCGCCAGACGCTCCCATCATCAAATCGCTTCTCAAAACCCACCTCTAAGATGTTGCTTTTTACTAGTTCATATCGCAGCTATGCACAATTCATCACCACCATCACTGCGTGTGCGTATGTTGTGTGTGCATGTTAGCCTTTTCATTGTAGCAGCGCTTAGAGCTACTTTTAGAATAATCGCTCAACAAAATTTAATCTCCTTTATTATTATTATTATTTATTTTATTGTGGAAAGAAATGTCCACCATGGCTATCGAAAAGCTCGGAACCGTCATTTAATTGTGGAAAGAAATGTCTGCCTTGGCTATGGAAAAGTTCAGAAGTCATTTTATTGTGGAAAGAAATGTCTGCCATGGTTATCGATCATCAAAGAAACAAAATTTGAAGAATTTTTGGTCACTCTGCAATTTCTTCTGCGACACCCCAGGCTGTGCTGCGCCCCAGCCTGTGCACAAAAACCTTTCCGCTCTCGAATAGTCTCGTAATGGCAGCTTGCCCCTTGGTGATTGGTGGATTATTCGTGTTGACGCCATATTTTCGTGAAAGCAAAACGTACAGGAAGTTGCTGTTATTTTTTTTAACAGCCGTTACGTTTAAATTGAATCTGTGCCGACTACTAAATCACGATTTAAGTGCGTGTTTTGTGTTATTCACGGTAATTCATAGTAATTAGATATAAGCAATGGGAAAAAGTGTGATATAGTGAAAGTGTGCAAACAAACAACATACACAAAATCAGAACAGATACCCACGGCAATCAAGCAGACAAGCAAGAGCACACACACACACACTTTCCCACTTAGCAGTAACGGTAAGACAGCTAAATCATTGTCCATCTTGTAACTTATGTCCATTTAGATTCGAACACAAACACTTCATTGTATTGGCTACTTTGATTAATAATAAAAATTAAAAAAAAAACACATACACAATGTCAGACGAACTCGCCTTGCATAAAGAAATAGTCGCCTCGCATACGTACAAACTTCAACATCTAGCAGCTATAGGGGGGGCTCGACATCTCTGTACACAAGCATAGTTTACCAAACGAGAATCCTAAGTTGATGGAAGAAGTTGTTAAAAAAAACCTGAAGGGACTCGGAAGAACACAAGTAATCAGAATGAATTTTTAAAAATACCCTTCAGTGTATTTTTCAGGGGCGGTCCGTGGCGCAGTGGTTAAGGCGCCTGCCACCAATTCCAAAGGTGAGCGGTTCGATACCGGGTTCCGGCGTTGGACTTTTCTCCTCTGGTAAGTGTCACCGTTAATTCGGGCGGACCGTCGGGGGTTCTTTCTCCGGGTACTCCGGTTCTTCCACCCCCCACACTTTGGTACCGGTCTCAGGCCACTTTACAAATTTCAAATACAAGCGATCAAAAATCTCTGTAGCTTCAGTAGCTGACTGGCCCTTCGTTTGTCTTGTACTGTGTTTGTCTTAAATGGCGTAAATCCGTGTCTGTTTCGTGAGTGTGTGTGTTGGGTTTCAGGCGCGGCGCTTTGAGTCGATTTCCCCAAAATTGAGAAAAAGCGCCTATATAATAACGGTATTATTTATTATTATTATTATTATTTTGGTGAATTAATAATGGAACACAACTAGATTTCATTATTTTTGGTATTATCAGTTTCATCAGACTTTTAGGCTCGTGTCGCCGTCGGCCATTGTACGTCTGCACATCGGACACCCCAAGGCGTTCCATTGGTCACGTAATTAATTCGAGACCGGAAGACCATTTGTGCACAAGATGGGGCGCGGCACAGCCTGGGGCATAACATCTTCCGCTCATCACACGTGCCGCAAAGTGGGGCCACAACAAACCTCGTGGTCGATTTTTGCCTAGCATGTGACTTTTCATACATTAACTGCCAACGTCAAAGTTGTGTGTGTTTGTTGGATCCCATGTGGCACATTTTGACCATCATGCGTAAACAATTGAAGTCGGAAAAGATGGATCTTCCGCTCATCACACACGGTACGCGAAACACGGTTGGGGGGAAAAATGACAAACATAACCAAACGTGTACTTACAAAAACACAATAATTATTGTAAGAAATATCCTCTTCTGTCACTACAAAGCACGTTGTGTGCTTTGTTGGCGAGACTGCAACCTGTCATCTAATAATGGATGTCGGTGACAACGCATTATGAGCAAAAAGGAAAATTAATTACGTCACTATTGCATTGCAAGTACATGGATAGCCTCTTTTATATATATCTGCACCTCCATTTAGGCTATGGTCTGTAGAGTCAAAACACCAAACACATGGTGAATCAGGAAAGCATAGAAAGCAAAGACGTGGCCATGTAACAAAATGGTTGCAAGTTTTTGGCATTTAGGCGCTCACAAAACCATTAAACAACTCAGTGTTTGTTCTATATTTGCTTCCTACATCTTTTGTGTACATTTTTGCACTGGCAAATCTTTGTTAGGTCGATTTGTTACGCAGAAATATACTTTCAAAGAGCCCAAGGTACCCATGATCTGAGCTGTGCACTGGTGGAGAAGCCATCCCGTTACTTATTGTCACAAAGGTCGCACATGGACATACACGTGAGCCTTTCTTCTTGCTGTTTTTCTCATACACCATGCTTTTAGCTGCATTTTCGGTCTGCAATATCGTTTATTATTAGAATTAATTATGCCTGGGCGCTAATTAGGTCTATAGTGTTGGTACGTGCTAATTCTGGTCATCTTGTGTGTGTCTGAAATACATGTACTATTAATTCTTTGGCTGTCCATAGAAGTATTGCGATGATTTCTGCAGGAATGAAGGCAACAAAAAACGCTGCCGACGGTCAAAGAGGTGATAATATACATTGTGGATGCGAATGAAATAATAGGAAATGATCATCATTGTGTAGAAACATTTGTTGCTGTACTGAACTGTTACTTCTGCTGTTATTTGCACAGTTCGCTTCATAATGAATTTCAGAAAACTGTACTCCAAAATACATTTGCCTCCTTTTTCAAATTTATGCTGCAACCTCCTGCTGATGCGTTGACTTCCTCCATGCAAGCAGCAACAGATATACAGCAAAGTGGGCATCGCTTGCGAGTCTCGCACAACAGATACAGCGGCTACTGGTACTACCGTACCGCGTTGTAGGCAACTGCCAGTGCAGTCATATCTGCAGATATCATGGGGCTGGAATACAGGGCAGATATCATGGGGCTGGAATACAGGGCAGATGTCATGGGGCTGGAATACAGGGCAGATGTCATGGGGCTGGAATACAGGGCAGATGTCATGGGGCTGGAATACAGGGCAGATGTCATGGGGCTGGAATACAGGGCAGATGTCATGGGGCTGGAATACAGGGCAGATATCATGGGGCTGGAATACAGGGCAGATATCATGGGGCTGGAATACAGGGCAGATGTCCATGTGACTTAAAGCTGAGGTGCAATGAGAAAAACCTGCCCAGCGCGTGTTTTAAAAAGACTACAGGACCCAGCTTTGGCCCTGCCCCTAAGTGGGTCAAATCGGTTCGTAACTCAGTTGACGGAGTTGGCAACTGCGTATCCCGAGCGTGCAAAACTCTCGGAAAACGACAGACCACTTCCTGTTGCACGGAAATCATCGCGATTAGCAGATCGGACAACAGCAGACGATTCTGTGACACTTTGAAACTGACCGACAGCCACGGGTTTTACGCGCTGGGGACTATGATGGCAGAATGTACGGCTGTACATGCTGTAAGTATGACTCCCGACACTTTGTAGTTGTGAACGAATTTTTTCAACACGCACCTCCAGTCCAATATAGGCTAATATATAAATAAATAAGGAAGCATTGTGATGTACAACCAATACAGTAAATTGGATATGAGAGAGAGAGAGAGAGAATCGACTGTTTACATAGATGCCAAAAGATACAAGGTCGCCATGGGTCAAGCTGATTTTTAGTAGCTGCCCTTTGTATGGAGAAAACAAATTTGCTGTAGGCCACTCCAGATGAAAAGATATAACAACAAACACTAAACGACAAATAACCCCTCCTTCCTCACCCTTCCGATATCAAATAAGCTTCAGGCTGTACTGTGTGACTTACGGATAGCTCGGCCTGGTCCATATCCAGTGTGCGTCCAGGCAAGGCACAAATGGCCTGCTCTGTCCGTCGGGTGGTCGAGTGTCGTCTGCTACTGTTGATATCAGTAAAAATATCACTGGTTTAGATCAGTGATCGCGATGCCCACTCGCTGCAAACAGGAAGTGGCCTGTCTTTTCACGGGAGTTTTGCCAGCACGACAAACGCAGTTGAAAACTCAGTCAACTGAGTCAGTTGCAAACCGGTTTGCCGAAGTTAGCCGAACGTTCACGAAGACAGGGCCCTCGCTGGGTCCTGCAAAGTTTTTTTAAAACACGTGCGGGGCGGAGTTTTTTGACTGTTTCTCAGCTTTAACTCCTTCACTGCTGAACAACACCCAACTGCAAGAGGTCTAGATCTCGGCCTCTTGCTGAGGCCACTTTGTATCCATTTAAAAAATGCACCCTGCATCCACGGGCAGTGAAGGGGTTAACCGTCCACACTGAATTGCACACACAGCCCCCTGTGACGAATGTCCCACTTTGGACCCGCCCCATCTCGAGCTG
Source organism: Semisulcospira habei (assembly GCA_036245525.1). Classification (NCBI taxonomy): domain Eukaryota; kingdom Metazoa; phylum Mollusca; class Gastropoda; family Semisulcospiridae; genus Semisulcospira; species Semisulcospira habei. Next base: position 196,003,728 of record BTPG01000006.1, read on the forward strand.
GGCATAATGTGACGCTCGCACAGAGCAGTCTCAAATTCAGTGTTTTAGCCAGAACTAAATGACTTCCATTCCATAGAATCAGACATTTACCGATTTAGTTCTGGCAGTCAGAGGGAAGAAAAGAATTACAAGAAACATTTGCGATCAAATACAAGTGATTTTTCTTTCTTATACTACAAATTAAACGCAAGAAAATGGACAATAAACCTTTCTGCTGCCATAACATTATTGACATGCAAATGGCGATATTGCGAGTTGTATTTGACACTTCACACAGACTACGTGCTGGTTTTTGGATCGGACAACACTGAAGACCAGCACACATATAGTATGTGCTGTGATAAAGACGGACAATATCCGAGCTACGAATTGATATTTGTTTACAGTCCAGTCCGGTTCAAACTAAAATCAAAGGGAGAGAATGTCTTTTCAAAAGAAACTTGTAGTTTCAAAACAGTTGGAGTAATTTGTGAAAACATACACGTACAATGTTTAACTTTGGAGAACAAAATAAAACATTTGTTTCAATAAAAAAAACAAAAACTAAACCCAACGATATCTTGACACATCTAAAGCAGCATGTGTCTGGGATGTTGAGCTCGATAGATGTCCGTAGCACTTCTTGTCCAGGTAATTTCCTGCTGGAATAGGGTTTAAACGCCACAGTAGGAGAAAGTTTGAGGGTAGTGCCAGATTAGCCGGGTACAGAATTGATGTGGCACTCGGTCATGGGCAAAGCCTTCTGTCATCCATTTAATCGTTGGCTGTCAGTAGCACTTTTTGTCAAAGCGATTCTTATAGGAATCGCCTTGACAAAAAGTGCTACTAACAGCCAAAGGGTAAACAGATGAGCACTACAGACAGCCAAAGGATTAATCTTGACACAAGCAATCCTCTCGCCCTGCTGGGTGTGTTTAGCCCATAGAACAACCACCAAAAACAGGTCCTGTAAATAATAACAAATATAGTCAACAAACAAGCTAAAGGTTTGCACTAATCATAACAAATTTCATTCTTTGTTCAAACTTTTAACTAAAAGCTGTTACTGATAGTCACACCTCTTTTGGTTTTAAAGTTAAACATCTGGGGCTTGACGTCTTTTGTCCACCACAAAGGTGATTTCAAAGACAGGGCACCAAAAATAGGGTCTGAACAAATTTTGACCAAAGCTAGATTCAGATGAGTCGAAATCTCTAATACCGAGCCACCCAGCTCCCCAGTAACGGCTTTTAGTACCCATAAAATGATGACAGTTTAAAATGATGGTAATCATTTGTACATGCTCCAGTATGAAGAAGCCCAACTATTTGTAAAAAAACAGTGTACATGACCGAGAGTGGGATGCTTTGGGGTACACCTAATCGTGAATTTTGTCATTTAGAAGCCATCTAAAAACTGCACAAGCTGTGGGAGCTGAATCAGCTGGGATAGTTCAACAATAGTGACAGATTAGCCTGGCCCCCTCTCAGGAAACGGGAACTAAATCTGGCACTATACTTGAACCATCAAGCATGTGAACAGCCAGGGGCATCAAAACTGTTTTTCTCTGCCAGTGCGCACATACGTAATCTCATACCCTGCAAAACCCAGCGACGACTTGATAATAAAGCTGCATCTCTGCAAGACAAGCCAGTGGCTGGGTGGCCACGGGTGATCACACACGTGACGTGCGCTTGGCTTTACATATGTAACTTGTGGTCAAAGTAAGTTTGTTCTACTGGTAAAGGATACCTACAAAATATACTCAGTGAGACCTCAAAGGTATACCAATGTGCAAAAGAACTGCAACATTTTTGTAATCATCTGAAACACTTGGTGTTTCCAACGATTCCAAAAATGTTGCATTTCTTTTGCATACCAGTATATATGGCCAGGTTTCTAAAAACATTCTAGTACATGTACAGTAGTAGCTGTTATTTGTTAATGTGCTGTCGCACTTTCCTGGTGGATAATTGTTTGAGAGACCTGGGTTCAGCTGCATGAGTGATCTTAAATCTGCACATGCCACTAAGCAAGGTGCTCTGCTATGGCGGAGCACCTTGATTAGCAGCATGCGCAGGATTTAAGTTCTCGAGCAACTGTCCACACGTCTTTATTGAGGTTTCACTGACCACACAGCCCCACTTTTACGCCTGCTGCAGAAGACATATACAGAGGAAGGTGTACGCAGCCTGCCCATTGTAAGGAGGGGGAAAATGGGGAGGATTACACATGGCACACAATCGCAAAAATGCACACAAACAGAAATGAAATGTGCAACACTACATGAACCTCTTGCAGGTGACACAATGGTGTCTCCACCACGCATACCTACTCCATGTTCAGCGCAGCATTATGGTGTCCCACACTTTGTTAGGAATATCAAGAACTACCGCCTCCCTTCAAATTCTTTCCTTTCTTCAATTTAATCCATTCACTGCCGAGTAAAAAAGTGAGCAACACCCAAGTGAAGAGGTAGGATCCTCCTGAACCCCTGCAGTTGCAGGGGCTCATGTGGATCTATGGCTCTTGCTGAAACAACCCCGTAACCATGTTCCTTTGACATTACATTTATCTAAATTAAACTCGATCTGTTCACTGGCAGTGAAGGGGTTAATAATATTTACATCATTTCGTTCATTCTCTGTTAATGTCAAACTTGTTCAAACCTGCATAGAGGGGGCCAAGTGTTCTCACCTGCCCCTACCAGACAGGCCTGAAACATATGTTGAAAGATGGCCAGGTAGTTGCTTCAGTGGGAGGACGCTGGAGGGAGCCACTGTCGTAGGTCAGCAGATCCACCTTGGCATCGGTTACCTCCTGTTCCACAAATCTTCTCATTACATATATGGCACCAAAGTGTATTCAAAACAAAACGAAACTAGTTATGTACAGAAGCGCATGTGTCTCCACATAGCCACTTTAACCACTAAAACTACCAAGAAATGGTGAACACGCACAAAGTGCAAGAGACATAGAAACTCATGAGCCCCTGCAGTTGCAGGGGCTCATGAGGTTCTAGGCCTCTTGCTAAATGACGAGTATCAAAACAAAATGACAAGCTACAATTTTTTTTTTTTAAATGTGGACATGCACAGAACATCAAACATACAGGCCAGTCTCCGTATTACACAAAGCAGTGCACAAAAGACTCCATGATGTCACAGACCTGCGTAGCTTTCAAGTGGACATTTTCCTTCGTGCATGCAAATTTAGCACAATAATGCAAATAATTTGGTCTGACTGTACAGCTCCCAGATGTCCCGTTATACTGAGACTGACCAGTATAACGTTCATTGGGATGACTATAACACAAATATACAAATCTAATTTAACCCTTTGCCTCCCAGAACTAAACTTCTATTCCATAGAATGAAAGTCATTTTAGTTCTGGGAGGCAGAGTTTTAAAAACAAAACATGTTACACAAGAGGTATTTCAGAAAATATTTGCATTATCTCATTTAAAAACTTATTTGATTTAAGGTGTTGATAGAAAAATGTATTTTTCTTTAAAATGAATTTTTGGGAAAAATACTTACCGATGGTATTACTATATGGAGATTAGTTCTTAGCTAGTCTAATTTTAGCCCAAAATTCGTTGTGTACGATTATGGCCGTTATGGCAGGAGAGGGGCGCCATAGACTGGGCGGAAGCCATCACCACGCATGCGCACCGCGCTTCCCGCTTCAGTCAAGTTTCTTAGCAGACCAGCGGCAAGCGGGGTAGGTGGGAGGGACCTTCGAGTAATACCATCGGTAAGTATTTTTCAAAAAAATTCATTTTAAAGCAAAATACATTTGTTTTCTCAAAACACATTACCGATGGCATTACTATATGGGAGAATCCCGAACAGGAGGCGGGTGCCGCTACAACGCCCATACCCATCCCCTGCCATCGCACTACTTCTAGTGGCCCTCCCCAAGCAACCTCCCTCTAATTTTAGCAAAGATACTTAAGGCGCCTGGAGGGAGTGTTGCGCCACGATGTCTCTCCCCAGCGAAAGTTCTGGCGCTGGCTGGAGAGGTCCCTCAGGTAGAAGCGTGTGAAGGCGGTCACCGCTCGCCTGCCCACAGCCAGGAAGTCTTTGACAGCAAGTGGCGGTCGAACACTAGGCTTGCAGCCGTGACTAGATCTCGTGCGCCCTGGTGTGCAAGCGTGTGGCTGTGTGAGAAGCCTGGTCCTGGTAAGCGGAACGTGACATCCGCTGAAGCCAGTAGGATATCGTCTGGGCTGAGATGTCATTCTACCTGGGGACAGAGAGAGGAGGGTCGGGTGTGTGTCCTGCATAGCGGCTTAGTCCGGCGCAGGTACACCTGTAAGATCCGCACTGGGTCCTGTTGTCTGGACTCACGGCGGAGCCTGGGTCTCTTAATGGGTGTAAGGTTCGCACCGGGTTTGTGTCCGGACTTACGGGTGGAACCTTGTTCACTTAATGGCTGAATCGTAACCAATTGGGGAGCAGCCAAGGAGATCTGGCCTTGGCTAGGAAGGCCGGGTCAGGCAGCAGCTGAAGTGAGCCGTCCGATCTGAACTGCAGACAGTCGGGGCGTGCCGAGAGGCGTGCAGCTCGCTGACTCTGGAAGCAGAGGCGAGGGCCAAGAGGAAGCAATCTTCCGCATCACATCTGGTAGTGTTGCCGACTGGATGGGCTTGAAGCCAGGCGCGTAGAGCCGAGTATGCATGTAAGGCAGGTCCCATCAAGGCACCCCGGAGCGTAGAGAGGGCTGTTGTACACCGAACTGGTCCATCAGGTCGGCAAGGTCTTGCAGGCACCGGGGTCGGGCCGTCCCAGATGTCTGTACGCGCCCGCGATCATGGCCAAGTAGCCTCAAGGTGAAGGGCGCTAGGTGCTGGTCGGAGAGCAGCCAGAGGACGAATTCCGCCAGCTGTGGATCTGTCTATTCAGTGTAGGAGAGGCATCTGTCGTCGCACCAGGAGCAGAGGACCCTCCACTTGCCTTATTAACTCGTCTGGTCGAGGATCTGTGAGCTGTAGCGGTCGCATCCACTGCCGCGCGCTAAAGGCGGAGACGCTCTGGACACGGATGGTAACCGAACAACTTGGTTGCTTGAGCCTCGCACTGGGGTGGTGAGCGTCAGCGGGGTGGCCATAGCAAGGATCCGGCGATCGGCGGTCCCCGACCTGGTCCATCAGAAGGCGCCACCAGGAACAAAATCGTGTTGCGCCCTCAGAGCTTGAGCAGAACCTTGGGGACTGGCACCGACGGTGTGTTTAGGCAAGTCGACCAGGGCGTCCCAGGGGATGGAGAGAGCGTCCACTGCCGAGGCCAGGGAACTGGAAGTGGAGAGACGAAGAAGAGGCTTCAATTCCAACTCAAGGCGAAGAGTTCGACCATGAGTGACTCCCCGGCTGCGCCGATCATCCGAAGATGTCTGGACGCAGCGACCACTCGGTAAGCAGATGCTGACCGCGTCAGAGAGGAAGTCGGTTCGGACATTCCGATGACCCGGGATGTGAGGCGCGCGAAGAGTGATATCCCGGTCCTCGCACCAGCGAAGCGCCTGGTGGAGTAGGAAGCCGAGGGGGGGGGGGAGGGGGGGGGGGGGGGAAGAACAAGTCCTGCCTTGCTTCTGGAAGTAGGCGATGACCGTCGAGTTGTCTGACCGTACCAGAGGCTTCTAAGGTCGGAGGCGAAGTTCCCACCGAAGGAGGGCTTGCCCGACCGTCTTCAGTTCCCACCAGTTGATGTGTCAGGGTGACGACTCTCAGGATCACAGGCCGGAGGTAGTCTCGAATGACGGCAGGAGGTGAGCTATCCAACGAGAGAGGCTCGCGTCGACGCACAGGGAGAGGGAGGGGCGGCGAGAACCGCGGCACTCAAGTCGCAAGCCAGGATGGATCTGCGCAGCGCAGTAGGTGATGACGGGTCAAGGCTGAGACCAGGACCGGAGCGTCGAGGTCAGCCATCAACAGACACCAGAGCCGTAGGAGGCGCAGTTGCAGGGGGCAGGGCGTAGAGACGTCTCAAGGGAACTAGATCTGCTGCTGCGTTCATCAGTCCCAGAAGCTACAGCTAATGCCTGGTAGAAGCATCGTCGTCTGAGAACCTGCCGCTCTAAGTTCGCCAACTTCTGGAAGCGTTTCTCCGGGAGCCGGCCGAAGTAGAGATCGGTGCGGAACTCCATACCCGGGTGCACGAAGTGACGCGCAGGGACGAGATCGGACTAGCCGAAGCTGGCCAGAAGCCCCGAACTTAGAGGAGGCAGAGAAGGGCATCCCAGTCCTCCATCAGGGCCGACTCGGACTGGTTCCTCAAGCGCAGGACATCTAAGTACTCCAAGGAGAGACTCGTGGACTTACGACAGGCTCTGGCCACCACAGCATCCAAATCCGAGAACTCCCAAGGGCTGAAGTCGAGGCCGAAGGGAAGAGCGCGCAACTGGTAGACCCCTCTCTGGAAGGCGAATGTAGTAACGCCTGGAGGCTGGGTGTAAGGCAACGTGAAGTCACGCATCCGAGGTCTGGGCTGACAGCAATCCATTGGCTGCATGGCGGAGTGAAGGGCCCGGGCGGTCTCCAAGCGGAAGGATGGGGCACGAAGAACTTGTTGAGCGCCGAGAGGTCTAAGACTGGGCTCCCCCTGCCACCAGGAACGGGAGCCACGACGAGCCGGTTGTAGAACACCGGGGAGTCGTGTCGCATAGCGGTCTCCAAGCAGAATGATGGGGCACGAAGAACTTGTTGAGCGCCGAGAGGTCTAAGACTGGGCTCCCCCTGCCACCAGGAACGGGAGCCACGACGAGCCGGTTGTAGAACGCCGGGGAGTCGTGTCGCATAACCACCTCCGCGGTCGCTACAGCGGCAAGTTGGCTACTTCGGCGCTGAGGGCCTCGTCTCAGGGCTGGTCTGAGGGCACCGCTGTCCACAAGGAGAGTGGCGCGGGGAACTGAGACCGAAGAAGATCAGGAGTCCTTCGGCGATCGATGAAAAAATCCAAGAGTCCGGTAGAAGCGCTCGCCACACGTAGCTGAGGAGCGCTAGCCTGAAGAAGGGCGGGCGCAGGGAAGTCTGGGGGGGAGACGTCCACCTCTGGTAGGGGGCGGGGCTGGAACTGGAAGCCCGCAGGGCGCGCCCGGAGCTTGCGGAGGACCCGAAGGGAGCTGAGACGGCACAGCTGGGTCAGGAGTCCTAAACGCTTCCTCGACAACGAGTCCGGCGGGCTCGAAACGGAGCTCTCCTCCGAGGGGAACTTGGCAAAGAAGTGTCTAAAGATTCGCCGGGAAGGGACAGAGGCGAAGAGCCGCATCGCGTCGCCACAAGACACCGTGTACCGTCGCAGCCAACGCGTTGCCGAAGGTGTGGTAGGCCACGCGGTTCCCAGATACCGCCAGCGCTAGCAGGTCCCAGAGCCGAGAAGACAAGGAAGGTGCCAGGCATCTATCCGAAGGACGAAGGCTAGTGGCTCCAGAACAAGGAGCCCGCTGCAAACAGGGCGAACCAAAGAGCGTAGCTGTCTGTTCCACTGCGGGAAGAAGACTGAAGTAAGCAACCTGCAAGGTATCGCCGGGAAGAATTGAGGCAGGGGCAGAAGAACCCTCGCGTATCACGATGCCGAAGGAGCACACAGCTGCCGGTCACCTGCTTCTTCTTCCTCTTCCCGAGTCCGAGAAGAACCGGCGGAACCGCAGCGAACAAGGTCCTGAAGCCCGGCGGCTGGGGGAGCGACTTGAACCACTTGCCCTGACGATCAGCACCCACAAGCAGAGGCCTTCCTCTTGAGCGTGGCCGGGATCCGCGGGGAGGCAGTCAGCACGACGAGCGCCGCTGCATCCAGAGCACGAAGAGTCTCCAAGGGTCCCAAGGAAGCTGACTGTAGCTCCTCCACGTCATGTGCAAGGAAGGGTAGGTCAGGGCTGGTCTCTCAAGAAGTGACGAAAAGACTCCGCAGGAAACAGGCTGAGCGTCGTCCTCTGCCGGCCCAGGGCAACTTACCTGACAAGAAGCAAGAATCACCGCCTTGTGGTCCCAGGAGAAGGTCGCAGCTCTAGGCGCCGAGCTTCTCACAGAAGGGTGAAGTCGAGGGAGCCGCACGGCAGAACAGTCCCGCAAGAGATTGGCAATGAGAAGACTCACATCACGGTCTGCAGTGTCGCTGCCGGCGGTCGTGGCGTGGCAGCGCTGCGCTGTCTGGCGCAGAAGCGGCGACGAGAACCACCGACCGTCAGGCCGCTGAACTGTGGCCGAGTCGTATCTAGCCCACGCCTGAGGGTCGGCTAGAAGCTAAGAGTCGGAAGAAACTCTGTGGCGCGTCGCCGTGTTCTTGGAGCGCGACCAAGATGAAGGAGGGGGCGCTCACGGCGAACACGGGGCGGGCAGTCTCGGGGCAAGCTGCGTCTCAGGTTGCGTTCCGGGAGCGGGAACGCCGAGTAAGTCTGTCCGATCTAGGCGCCGAGTCGCCAGTGTAATGTCGGGGCGCCGAGTCGTTCACCAGTGGCGGACGAGGAGGGGGGCACAAGGTCCATGTAGCAGAGCGTGCCGATCGCTGACCTGGTACGCTGCAGCCTTCGGTGTCTCTACCCGGACGTCTACCGGAGCTGTGGGATGTGCCTGTTGCCTTCTTGTGACTGTTGGAAGCCACCACCATGTAGCGCCCACTCAACGAGACAGTGGTGGATACCGGTGAAAACCCTAGAGGCATAGCTGGTGGGCCTCGCCGATCCGGAACCGCACAGCGACCACTCGACAGGACTGTGGTGGATGCTGGTTATAGCGCTCTTATTTCTTTTAGCTCACAGTCAAGGCTGCTGCGTCGGAAGCGCTACCACACGGTAAGGGCCACTCGGCGGGTCTGTGGCGCGTACCAGGGAAGGATCGAATACCGGTGCTTTCACAAGAGGCTTAACTTTCATTCTTTATTCCCTTTGGCGGGCCTCGCCGATCCTGCACCACACAACGACCACTCGACGGGACTGTGGTGGTTGCCGGTTTTAGCGCTTAGCTCGCAGTCGTACTGCGTCGGAGGCGCTACCACACGGTAGGGGCCACTCGGCGGGTCTGTGGCGCATACTGGGGATGGATCGGAACTCCGTGCTGGGGTCGGTCGTTTCGGCCGTAAAAGCTCTGTAGCTGTGTCCACTACTCTTCCGGCCATGGGGCACAGACCAGGCACGGGATAGATGAGGCACATTCGGAACAGGTCAGGCAAGGAAAATCGTCACTAGGCCACTGGAAATGCCCACATCGCGTGCAGGTGCGGACTTGCCAACTGCAACACAAAGGGTACAATGACAATTGAGCGAGCGTGCCCCCGTGGACACGCCCAACGAACCTCGTTTGAGCGAAATTTCGTAAACCAAAAAAACGGCTTACGCCGAGGCCCGGCGCTCTACCCACACCCCTGAGCACCTGGCGTAGGCTCAAACCGAATCTATACCTTGTCATTCGAAGAAGAAGGACCAACCGCCTGGCCAAGACCAACAGCCACGTGGAGGAAAGACGACCAGGCATAGAGGCAGCTCGAACTGTCGCCGGTCGAGACACCAGTCCACGCAGGAACAGCAGGGTCGACGGAAGCCGCCAGGACGACGCCGGCCACGAACCAACACTCCCGGACCCGTCCTACGAAGGGTCTAACGACGAGCGAACACACCAGTCACAGTTCTCAATCACACACCCCAAGCCTGAACCGGCGCAAGCAAGCGCAGGCCAGAACCGGGTCACAAGGGCGAAGCTACAAGTCCGAGCGGCCACAACACGTGAAAACAGTTCACCGGCGCCACTGAAGGCTAGCCCTAAGTCACAAACACAAACTGCGGAGGCAGTCCCACACGAAAGCGTCCAAGCCTAAGCTACAAGGCGAAGGCAAACAACAGTCCAACGACCGTTTAACGGGCTCAGGAGAACTACGAAGCGTAGAGCTCACGACGTACACAACCGCTCAGTAACTAGCAAAGAAACTGACTGAAGCGGGAAGCACGGAGCGCATGCGTGGTGATACAGGAAGGGAGGCTAACCGGGCTTCCGCCCAGTCTATGGCACCCCTCTCCTGCCATAACGGCCATAATCGTACACAACGAATTTTGGGCTAAAATTAGACTAGCTAAGAACTAATCCCCATATAGTAATACCATCGGTAATGTGTTTTGTGAAAACAAACAGCCTCGCAACATCAAATTGCTTAACTCATTCAGCCCTGACGCACTACGGCAGGAGATGGGTCGACCATGATAATTCAAGGGTAATGCCAGATTAGCTTGGCGCCTGTCGGTGCCAAGCTAATCTGGCACTGCCCTTGAATTATCATGGTCAATCTATCTCTTGCAACAGGTGCATAGTTGTTAGATGACACCTCCAAAATTTGGGAAATACGTGCACCGGGCTGAAGGAGTTAATAATTTGTACATGACAAGAATGTCAGCTAAACGCCCTCTCGGGCATCGAGCTACAAACAGGTGATAGGAGACGGATCAGCTGGAACTGTGACTGGCTTGACACCTTTAGGCTAATCAGGCCAAACCCACCGTCTCATTGCTGCTCTTTTTCACACAGTTGACACTGAAACATTTTCAGAAGTCTATCCCTTTGGCTGTCTGTAGAACTTTTTGTAAAGGTGATTTCTGCAGGAATTACCTTTACAAAAAACACTACGGACAGCCAAAGGGATAATGGTGTACAAGCAACGCAGATAGCCTCGCAGCACTGATGGTGACAGAAAAGTGCAGCACTGATCGTGACATAAAGAGTGGTGAAGTACTGATTCATGTCACTGCCGTCTTTATGGGGCTCTCCCCTTCCTTCTGCAGGGTGGGCATGAGCATTTCCATGTCCACCACATCTTCTACGGACTTGTTCCTCACTTTGCGAGCCAGCTGGGCCACCACCGACGGTGTAGGAGGCTTGTCTTTCTGAGGTACACTTTTGGGCGCCGGCAACTCTTTTGGCTTCTCTGCTCGGGGCACGGTGAGTGCTACAGCTGCCTTGGGGGCTGATACTTTCGGGGCTTTTACCACAATGGGATCGGCCGCAGCTTTCTCTGTTGCCTTTCGTCTACGCTTTTTCTTAGCGGGTTCAACTTCGATGACAGGCTGTGGTGCAACATAAACAACTGGTGCTGGTTTTTCTTCCAGAGGAGTGGGGATGTTTGGGCGCTGGTTCGCGACGGCCATCAAAGCATTGACAGGACCCAGCATGGATGGATCAATTGTAGCCAGTCGGCCGGAGCTCAGCAAGACCTTGTTATTGCTGCCTTGTACTGGACCCACTATGTATTCGTGACCCATGTCCACTTCTGTTCCAGATGTCTGGGGTGCTCCATTCTGCAGGCTGCCATTAGATTTGTGCAGTGCGGATGTGGTGACGAGTCGAGGTATATCCTGCCCGCCCGGCCTGTAGCTCTCAATCAGCTGCACATCCCTCCCTCCGTATACCGATGCAGGCGGCAGGAAGTGCAGCTGTTTCTGCTGCTGTAACTGCTGAATCTGATGAGGCTGTAGTGGGATGTAGCGACCACCCAGCGTAGGTGATGCCATGATTTGACGTGGGCTGTTCCCCCCACTACTTAAAACTCCCCCACTACGCAAAATGGTGGGGCTGTTGCCACCGCTCAACAACCCCCCGCTACGCAACACGGTGATCTGTGGTGCAATGGAGACGGCAACGCCCATCGGTGATCCTGCAGCACCATTGGTGACATGACTGATGACGACAGAACCTCGGGAACTGGCTCGCGAGTCGCTGTCCACCTCACCCACCGCCACAAAATCTTCCATAGGCTCTCGAGTCTTCAGTACCTGACTCATCTTCTTCACCTGGTGTATGAGAATGTCAGGAGAAAACATTAACCCCTCGACTGCCAAGAAAAACTAAACCACTCGACTGCAAAAAGTATAGATCCTCATGAGCCCCAACAGTTTCGGGGGCTCATGAGAATCTATACTTCTTGCTGAAACTACTGCATATCCATGTTCCTTTCAAGGGCAGTGCTTGGCTACCTAGGGACCCAGAGAGATGCTCTGCTAATCAACCACTGCACAAGGGTAGTGCTTGACTACCTAGGGACCCAGAGAGATGCTCCGAGATGCTCTGCTAATCAAGCACTGCACAAGGGTAGTGCTTGACTACCTAGGGACCCAGGGAGTTGCTCTGCTAATCAAGCACTGCACAAGGGTAGTGCTTGACTACCTAGGTACCCAGGGAGATTCTCTGCTAATCAACCAGTGCACAAGGGTAGTGCTCGACTACCTAGGGAACCAGGGAGATGCTCTGCTAATCAACCGCTGCACAAGGGTAGTGCTTGACTGCCTAGGGACCCAGAGAGATGCTCTGAGATGCTCTGCTAATCAACCACTGCACAAGGGTAGTGCTTGACTACCTAGGGACCCGGGGAGATGCTCTGCTAATCAACCACTGCACAAGGGTAGTGCTTGACTACCTAGGGACCCGGGGAGATGCTCTGCTAATCAACCACTGCACAAGGGTAGTGCTTGACTACCTAGGGACCCGGGGAGATGCTCTGCTAATCAACCACTGCACTTGTCTTAACCCTTTGGATGTTGGTAGTACTTTTTGTCCCGGTGATTCATGCAAGGGTCATGTCAACAAGAAGTGTTGCCAACAGCCAAAGGGATACAAATACCCATTAGTGCTGGGGCACATAACGCCATCACCCCCAATTTGAACAAGTCATTAACCTATTTAACCCCAACGCCCTACAGCAGGAGATGGATTGACCATGATAATTCAAGGGTAGTGCCGGATGAGCTTCACACCTATAGGCACCAAGCTCATCTGGCACTACCCTTGAATTATTATGGTCCATCCATCTCCTTCAGCGGGCACATAGCCTTTAGGCGACACCTCCAAAATGTTGGAAATGCGCTCGTGGGGTTAAATGTGTTAACTCACAGGTGTACACAAAACAAGAACATCAAAGCCCTCATGGCTCACGTGCATGACCTAGACAGTTCTCAGACTTTTGACCTTGACTGGAGGTCTTCCGTTCTTCAAGCCCACAATAATAATAATAATAATACCGTTATTATAAAGTTTACTTGTCCCATTCAGCCCCGAGTCCCCACAGCAGGAGATGGATTGTCCATGATAATTCAAGGGAAGTGCCAGATTAGCTTGGCGCCTTCAGGTGCCAAGCTAATCTGGCACTACCCTTGAATTATCATGGTCAATCCATCTCCTGCAACTGGTACATAGTCATTAGCCAACACCTTCAAAATTTGAGAAATGCAACCTTGGGGCTAATAGGCTTATACCTAATACCTCCTTTTCCATGCAGCCACCGGCACTGTAAATAAACAGTTGTGTATAAACAGTGCCTTTGGCTGCATACTCAAAAGTCAGTCTCACCTCCTGATCAATGCGAAGAAACTGCCACGGCCACTTGACATTGTACAGGAATTGTCGCTGGTCAAATCGGTTGTCGTCGGGACTGTAGCTCTCGGCGTGGTAGGAAGGCGTCAGCACGGTCATCTTGTGCCGGTTGATCGAGTACAGTTGGAAAAACAACTTCACTTTCTCCGCAATCTGAAAAAAAGTGTCAAAGACTAGTGTCAAAAGCCTCTGTGGCAAAACCGAGAGTACATGACTTGCAAAATAATGAATATACCTATTTGCATGCAAGCAGGAAATATACATAAATGGACAAGAAAAAATATTTCACTAACATTTTCATTTAGCCTTGCTCTCAAACTTTTTAACCATCTACTATTGTGAAAGGTTATTCAAGACTTCCGTTCTGGAACCAGAAGCAGGTCCAAACTGCATGTGTTTCAATGAAAACAGTGGAGTAAAAGCCCGGACAATCATGCCATACTGCATTTTTTCTGGGTTTTTCATGCACTTTTTCTTCAAAACACTTGCAATTTTGACCTCTTTCTGATTTCTAAACATCTATTCATTATTTTAATGTTACCACTCTCAGTCTATCAAACTCAAACAGCTCACATTCTTTCTCTTCCTTCAGATGTTTAGCATTTTGTCAATGCAGTAAGGTATCTCTAGCTCAATAATATGTCTTTGTAAACTTGAATTGGTACTATATGCCGGCTGCTTTTCTTTGAACTATTTACATTTTAACTCCCTGACTGCCAAGGAAACGTCAAGATGATCCAACAGCAAGAGATTCAGATCCTCATAATAATAATAATGAGTACTTGTATAGCACCTAACCTCGGATTAGAGCTCTAGGTGCTTAACAAAAACTAATTGTACAAAAATAACTAATTACAAAAACGCAATTTACAAAACGTATTAAAAACAAAATACAACACACTCTACAAACAATCTAAAGTCACCATTCAAAAATGCTACGCTTATGGACTGGTACTCGCATTCACGCACGCACGTGCACACAAACACACTACTTCTAACATGACAGGTCATAACCCCTGCAGTTGTGAGGGTTCTCGTTGACCTGTACCTCTTGCTAACACCACTTGGAATCCACGTTCCTGTGATGGGTGTAGCTTTTTGGCACTGAATTAACAAATATATCAGACGCACAATCTTCCTCAACTGACAGTGAAGGGGTTAAAAAATAATAAAACTTCACTGATGACTGCCTAACTGCCACTGACCTCATCGGGTGAGTGTCGACTGCTGGACAGGTGCAGTAGTTTACAAAACATGCTGTAAGGGCCGCACTTCTGTTGTTTGCGCAGTTTGCCATATACTGACAGCTCTTCATATGTCATCCCCATGTCTTGCTGCTCAACAATAAATACAATCTTCAAAGCAAGTGCAAACAAGAAAGCGAAGCCCTTATGGCTCATGTGTATGACCGATCCACACAAGTGTGAAAATAAGTAAAGGAATGGCTCCTGTACTGACAAAATCCACGTTTTCTCAAAATCAGTTTTCACACATCTGTCAAACCCATGTGACTCTTGACCTTTGCGATGAGTCGACTAAATTAGTATACACAGGAAGGTCTTATCATCAGCTACCTTTCTACCAAATTTGATTGAAAAGTTTTCAAAAATGTTGATAATAACTACAATTCTATCAAAAATTGCCATTTTATACACAGTTGTTGACCTCTTGTGATACTTGACCTTTTTTAAGGGGCCATCCAAATTAGTATGCATATATAGGTCTTACCATTATCTCTGTACCGAGTTTGGGTTTGAAGTGGTGATTAGTATTTGAGAAAAAAACATCTTTTGTCAAAATATGGCTATTTTGGACCTATTTCCTGAGCTTTTGTGAGCTTTGACCTTTCTGAGGGATCAACCAAATTAGTATGCACAGAAAGGTCTTACCATTAGGTATCTTTGTACCATTTTCGGGTTTGAAGTTGTGAATAGTATTTTGAGAAAAAAAATATTTGTCAAAATATTGCCATTTTTCAACTATTTCCTGAGCTCTTGTGACCCTTGACCTTTCCGAGGGATCAAACAAATGAGTATGCATAGAAAGTTCATACCATCAGGTATCTCTGTACCAAGTTTGGGTTTGAAGTTGTGAATAGTATTTGAGAAAAAATAAATTGTTTTAAAATATAATTATTTTTGATATATTTCCTGATCCCCTGTGACCTTGACCTTTGTGAGAGGTAATTGAAATTGGTATGTTTAGAAAGGTCTTGCCACAAAGTATCCTTGGGCCAAGTTTGAAGACTGTAGCTTGAATAGTCTCTGAGAAAATGTCAATGTTAAAGTTTACCACAGACGATGGACAATGGATGACGGCAGACAGACGGTGGCAGGGTTCAGCCTGGCAAAAAATGACTATGGGGCATTGGGCCCCTTCCTCCTAATTTCAATGGGCCCCATATTTCGCGGCGTTTTTTTTTTTTTTACATCGGTACTACGGTCCGGATCGCTCACTTTTTGACTGTGACCTGACTCAGAGTTGGGCGGAGGCGGTCCAAAGGACAAAATTGCTTGTCCTGGAAGAAGCTTTGGTTTCTTTTTCGGCGACAATTTTCAGAAGACTTGGCAGAAAATTCTAGAACCACTGTGAAACACACGCCGCCAGAACGCAAACCAGAGCAACGAACTGGTGAAAGTAAGCCTTCAGTGATTGGACTGAACCGAGCGTATTCAGCCAATCAGCGGCACAGATGCATCCCAAACTCCGCGGAAAAACGAAACCGCGGTGGCGCACTGGTACTAGATAGCATTGCACCCTGTAACACTCGTAATTGAGAGCCGATGCGGGATTTTCAAGAACAATGCGGTAATGCCGCAAGCCGCAGGGGTAAACCGAACCCTGCGGTGGACGGACAGACAACCACTGGCCCAAAACATAGACTCACTTTTGCTTCGCACGTGAGCCAAAAACCCGCTTTGTGTGATCTAAACAAGTTTTATATTGTTAAGAAATCGCAAAAAAAAATTCTCGACGCTTGTCACATAGAACAAGCGTCGAGAATTAAAGAAAAAGAAATCAGAGGTAGAAGGAGCTAAACAATACAGGGAAAATAACCAGGATATCAAGAAAAGCATGAAAAAGGCAAAGAATAAGTGGACTGAAGATCAGTGTAAACACATAGAAGTAAATCTGAACAAAAATAATAGCAAAAAAGCATACCAGCTGGATAAAGACCTGACCAGTGTAAAACAAGGACGCTCCTCTATCATTTAAGATAGTGAAGGGAACTGTCTTACGGAAGACCAAGACATACTGAAGAGATGGACAGAGTAGTGCTCAGATTTGTACAACCACCAAGCTACAGGGGACCCAGGCATACTTGTCAACCCACCCGTGACCAACAATGGCAACTATCCCATCCTCCGAGAAGAAGTAGAGGCTGCAGTGAAATCGCTGAAAAAAGGGAAGGCAGCAGGAGCAGACATCCCTGCACAGCTAGTCCAAGAAGGGGGAGAAGACATGATAAGCGCCTTACTAACAATCCGCAATAAGATCTGGCAGTCAGGGGATTGGCCCACACCATGGACCCAATCACTTATAATAACTCTCCCCAAAAAAAGGCAACGTACATCAATGCCAGAATTATCGCACAATCAGTCTTATATGCCAACCAAGCAAAGTCATGTTAAAGATCCTGCTGAACAGGCTGAAGCCACAGGCAGAGGAAATCACAGCTGAGGAACAGGCAGGCTTCAAACCAGGGCACAGCACAACTGAGCAGATCTTCAACCTGAGAGTTCTATGTGAGAGGTACCTCCAGCACCAGCAAGATCTCTATCATGTCTTTGTGGATTTTAAGAAAGCGTTTGACAGGGTGTGGCATGCAGCCCTTTGGTCCACCATGAAGCTATACAACATCAAAGCCAACCTGATCAAAGTCATAGCAAACCCTTACAACAAGGCCACTAGCCCAGTCTGCTTCAACGGCAAAATAGGAAACTGGTTTAGGACTACAGTCGGAGTCAGACAAGGGTGCTTGCTCTCACTTACTCTTTTCAACATCTTCCTGGAAAGAATCATGACAGACGCTCTGAAAGATCATGAAGGATCTGTCAGCATTGGAGGCAGAACAATCACGAACTTGCACTTTGCGGACGACATTGATGGCCTTGCAGGAACAGAGAAGGAACTAGCTCAGCTGGTAGAAAAGCTGGACAGTACAGCCATTGCGTACGGGATGGAAATCAGTGCAGAGAAGACCAAACTGATGACAAATAACACCAGTGGCATTGGCACTGACATCATGATTGAAGCCAAAAACTGGAAACCGTTAATACATTCAAATACTTAGGAGCCATTGTGACAGATGAGGGATCAAAACCAGAAATACTGTCCAGGATTGCGCAGACAACAGCACTGACAAGATTGAAGACCATATGGAAGGACAGAAACATCACACTCTGCTCCAAGATCAGACTGATGCGCTCCTTAGTCATCTCAGTGTTTTTGTATGCCTGCGAGTCATGGACCCTCACAGCAGACCTTGAAAGGAGGATACAAGCCACTGAAATGAGATGTTTTTGAAGGCTGCTTGGCATTTCATACAGAGATCACGTCACAAACGTGGAAGTGGGAAGCAGAATCAGGCAAGCCATCGGGTCATATGAAGACCTATTAGCCATTGTGAAAAAACGCAAACTAAAGTGGTATGGGCATGTCAAGCGTTCAGCAGGGCTTGCCAAAACAATCCTGCACGGCACTGTGCAAGGAGGATGAAGGAGAGGAAGACAGAGGAAAAGATGGGAGGACAATATCTCAGAGTGGACAGGACTGAAGCTGCGCGATACGCTAAGAATGGCAGAGAACAGAGAGGAATGGAGGGAGCTGGTTGCCAAGTCATCAGTGTGCCCCAACGGTCAGCAAGACTACGGGATATAGATAGATAGAACAAAAAATTATTTTTTAAATCTTGGGAACGGTGGTATAAAAATGACAACACTCACCTCATCAGTCTGTGCGAGTTCTCCATCAGACAGTGGTTCCAGCTCGGCAGTGGGAGGGGCAGTGTAAATGCTGCGATATATCACACAATCAAAATGGATGTAACAGTTGAGACAACAAGGCAGGACAACAAATGAAAAAACAACAACAACCCAAACATATCTTGATCACTCAGCACTTGAAAGCAACAGCATACTGCACATTCCTCAATGTCAAACATTTCATGCCTTTACCCCATCACTGCAAAATGATGTTTTTACAGCATGCAAAATTCAACAGAGAATAATCCCATCAATACAACGAACACGGACGTGACTAGGGTCAGCAAGAGGCAAAGAACCTCATCAGCCCCCGCATCTGCGGTAAGTTAGTGCATCTGCGGTAAGTTAGTGCATCTGCGGCAAGTTAGTGCATCTGCGGTAAGTTAGTGCATCTGCGGTAAGTTAGTGCATCTGCGGTAAGTTAGTGTATCTGCGGTAAGTTAGTGTATCTGCGGTAAGTTAGTGCATCTGCGGTAAGTTAGTGCATCTGCGGTAAGTTAGTGCATCTGCGGTAAGTTAGTGCATCTGCGGTAAGTTAGTGCATCTGCGGTAAGTTAGTGTATCTGCGGTAAGTTAGTGCATCTGCGGGGGCTCATGAGGTTCTTTGCCTCTTGCTGTTTGGTGGTGTTTGCCATTTTTTGCGGCAGTGAAGGGATCATGTCGTGAAATACAGATGTAATACAGTCTCACATACCTTTCCAGAGAAGTGAAGCCAAACTTTTCCTTGCAATGGTTGACAAACATGCGTAAGTCTGTCTTGCTGATGCCTCCGATGGGGTTAATGTCAGCACTGGAGCAGTCGTACTTGGTCATGTAACCACGCAAACTGAACACAAGACACAATCTTCATTACGAAGAACATTTGTTGTGGTAATTATATTCTCTCAATGCAGCTACCAGTAACACTCTACACTCACACAGACACACTGAGAGGTATACATAATCAAGAATAATAACTATTCATCTGTTGGTAGCGCTTTTTGTCAAATTGATTCCTGTAGGAATCACCTTGATAAAAAGTGCTCCTGACCACCAAAGGGTTGGGAATCTTTTGTCCAGACAGAGCTGACAGACTACTGCACCACCAAGTTCTAAATTCTAACCTTTCATCAACATTGGCTGATCCCAGGACGAGGAGACCCCCTGAGCGACCTCGTGCCCACAGAGACAGCTGAGCAAACAGGTACGCTAACACCATCCTCAGGCGTGCCTGTACACACATATCAACAGCAGACAATATAAACCCTCTGGCTGTCCACATTACTTTCTGTCGAGGTGATTCCTGCAGGAATCACCTCCACAAAAAGTGCTAGGGACAGCCGAAGGGTGAAAAGGTGACGGAAACACAATTTTGTGAAAAGTTCCTGTGCTAACATTTAACTGTTTTTCCACATAAGATATCACAATATAACGCACGTAAAATCAGAAATTAGTCAACTACACTCCATTCCCTGTTCTTCAAGAATCTTTGCTCTTTCTTCTTGCTCCGACATATGCATGCTATTGAAATATAATAGGTTATGAGCAATAAGGTCAAAAATCACAGACAAGCACACAAATGAGCCTACGACTGACCTGCACATTTTGCAGGGCCAGGTTTTCTCGCAAGCTCCCTCCGTGCGCTCTGAATCTCGGCACCATATTGACAGCAGACGTGAAAATTTTCAGCACCACAGAAACAGCCATGTCAATGCTGATGGACAGATGGTAGCTAAAAGACACAAACACATGTTTGTACCTGGTTTCAGCATAAACTCTTTCACTGCCAGTCACACACCAGATAACCTTTTGGCTGTTGGCAGCGATTTTTATCAAGGTGATTCCTGCCAAAGTCACCTCAACAAAAAATGCTGTCAATAGCCAAAGGGCTAAGGCACACAGTGCCACCCACTTCCTGCTGCAGTCTATGCCAGCAACACTCTGTTTTACTGGTTGATAGATGCTTAGCAGTAGCTGCAGAAAAATAGCTCTACCATGGTCATTTATTTCCTCAAAAACATTACCGATGACATGACTACTAGGAAGTGTCTACTTACTCACACAATTTTAGCCTAAGAACCTGTTGTGCCCCTGCACAACCCGGGAGGCACTCGCGGAACCCCCAGAGGGGCCGAGAGTTGTCTCCCGTGCCTGCCCATCCGGTTCCGAGTCATACGATGATTCCTCAGTCAGTCTACTTAGCTTGCGCATTTCAGATGTGTTTGCTTAGCCTCCGGTCTTGCCTGTGTGCGACCAAATTGGAACCCGTACTGGACTTTGCTCGTGACTGCTCTTGGCCCTGCTTCTTCTGCTGTGCCGACCCTGGCTTTGTGCTGCGCTTCCTACTGAGCTCCGGTTGCGCTGCCGCCTGCGGTCGCTTCTCGTCCCTTCTTCCTGCGTTCCCGCCTTCCATCGCTGACGGTGGTATGGAGGGGCCTTCCCCCCGTTCCCGCTGCGGCGGAGAGGTAAGGTAGCTGTTATGGCCTTCGACCGGCCTCCGGGCGGGACGCCGGTTCATTGGAGCCCTTGGCTTCACGTGTTATATCTGACTGCCATTTGCGCCAGACTTCGTCTTAGCTTGGCTCAGCCCCTGGGGCTGGCGCCCCTGCTCTTCGCTGGCTTTGAGGGTGGTGTGGCTGGGCGCTTACTGCGTTGTGCTTTGTTCCCTGACAGCTTAGGCTACGCTTCGCTTGGCGGGGCCCCTCGCTCCCGCTCCTTCACACGTTAGGGTCACACGCCATTGTAGGGCCTACCCCATATACGTTAGGTTGCTAGTGTAACCTTGGCCTCGAATGTTCGCCTTAGCGGGGCGGAGCCACGTGCTCTCGCTCGTACGCTTGCATGTGTATTATGTGTTGCAGTTACCAGGTGAGGACCTGCACACTGTGCAGCGATTTCCAGTGGCCAACGGACAACCACAAGGTCTGCCTTCCCTGCTCCAGCCGCGCCTCGGACCGAGCCTGTGAGATCTGCTTTCCCTGGCCTGAACTGAGGTGGTCTCAGTTATGAAGCTTCTACAGGCGGGACCGGCCGTCCCCTGTGAGAGACCCTCCCATCCAGGCGCCCCCCCATTGTGCCCGGAGCAGTGACCAACTATTGTGCGACCCTGTGGAACAGACGCCGCGCCTAAAGCGTGCACCCAGCACTGCTCAGAAAACTGAAGTCAATGCGTGGACACACAGCGCCCGCCTCACGGAGCCCGGCCTACGGGGACGCGTTGCGCCGCCCCTTGTCCGCTATCAGTTCTCGCTCGTGGACTCTTCTGGGGAGTCCATATGCCGGCAGGGAGCCCTCCTCACTGAGCCTGGCTCTCAGAGATGAAGTGCCACGCCTGGAGACCTGAAGTCAATGCGCGGACACACAGCGCCCGCCTCACGGAGCCCGGCCTACAGGGATGCACTTAGCGCCGCTCCTTGTCTGCTGTCAGTCCTCGCTCGTCTCTCATACTCGCGGACTCTTCCGGGGAGTCCATATGCCGGCAGGGAGCCCACCTCATTGAGCCTGGCTCTCAGAGACTTAGTGCCACGTACCCAAGGACCTCAGACCCTTGGAGGTCTCTCGAATTCCTCCTACTCCCGGCGATCCCGCTCTCCTGTGGACGCTCGTCGGAAGGACCGCCGCGCGCACCGGATGACCAGCAGACCCCCCCCCCCCCCCCCACGGCTTCTTCGTGCTCGGCCAAGATCTGCGGTGCCACCATCCTCGTGCACGCTTCATGCCTCGCCACCACGCTTCTCGCATCGCCCTCCCCTCGGCGCCGCTCAGGCAGGAGCCCTCGTCGTCAGGATCAGGGACGTTGCTCCCATCATTGCAGCCACTCCCCTCACTCCAGGATGACGAGGCCCCAAGTCTTCTTGCGGAGGAGTCCGTCTCGGCTCTGCTTGGCCCCCCTGGCCGTTCCACCGCTTCTCGCTCAACCATTCAGACGTCGCGGACACTTTGCCGCTGGCTTCGACCTCTTGTTCGGACACCGTCCTCGTCCTAGATGAAGCGGCTCGCCTCATATCGGCCTCCCACCCCGTGGACGCTTGCCCCCGTCCCCCCACGCAAGAGGAAGGTCTCCGCCTTCATCAACGCTGGCAGGCAGACCAAGTTCAAGTCGCTCCCTCAACCTCCCGGATTTCACGACATGCCTTCTCCGCTCATCTGCTCGCCGCCCCGCGGGAGACCGATTTCTTCTCCGACCGTAGGTGGCCCCCTGGCCTCGACATCGCATTTCGTCAGGGATGGTATGCCGGACACTCCCAGGCCTTCGTCTGCCCCCTTCCCATGGTGGACCCGGCGGCCATCGTCCAGGCAGTTGCCATCACCCTCTGGAAGCGTGCGATTCCCCGTGGTATTGATAGTACGGCTACACTCGTTCGCAACACCCTCGCCTGCTTGGGCTTCCTTGAGCTGCTCACCCAAGCCTTCGTTCGCCGGATCAAGGACACCTGGCATCCCTCCTTGATGCCCCTCCTAGGAGATCTTCTCGCTCTCGCGGCAGTGGCCAACCGGGCAGCCTACCACTCGTCCATTAATGCCATGGTCGCCTCTTCCAATTGTGACCTCATGCGTCGGGATGCAGTTCTGCTGGCCTGTCGGGGTATGCCTCCAGAGCTGCACAACCAGCTTTGGCGTGCCCCCCCTGGGTGGACCCCTCCTCTTCGGCGACACCTGGAACTCGGTGAAGACGGTGAATGCGGACCATTGGCCTGGCAAGACGAGCTCTCCCCTCAACTGCCTCTGCCGACCGCGCCAGGGTCTCCAGTCGGCGGGAGGCTCGCGCTGTGCGGCGAGGAGGGGCGCTCGCGGTTCCCGGACGACCGCAGGATCTTGGAGACCATAACCATAACCTTCGGATCTCCTTCCACTCCCCGCCTCCGCTGCGTTGCTCCCCGTTGTGCTCCGGGGTGCCGTCAGACCAGCTCAAGGCCTGCGCTCTGCGTGGAGGAGTCGCCGCTCTTCGGCAGAAGGCCGCCACAGAGGTCGGGTTACTCCCCGGCTCCCCTGCCTTCTACAGCCGCCTCTTCGTGGTACCAACCCGGGCGGTAAGTGCCGTCCTCTCATCGATCTCAGCCTTGAACGCATTCTTCGTGGTCCCGTCCTTTCGCATGGAGACTTCCCGGGCCCTCAGAGCCTCTGTGCAGCCCATGGATGGCGTGGCCGGTCTGGTCTTGTCCGACGCGCTTCTCCATGTCCCCATGCACCCGGCATCCATGAGGTACCTCCTCTGCGCCTACGTCGGAGTAATTTACCAGTTTCGGGCCCTGCCGTTCGGTCTCAACCTCAGCCCCTGGGTTTTCACCCTCATCATGGACGCGGTGGTGGCCAAGGCACGACAGTCGTCTTCCAGTCCGACGTCGAACTACCTCGACGACCTCCTCCTACGCAACCAATCGGAGACCATTCGGACAACGGATAGGGATGCACTGATACAGCGGTTGTCGCGGTTGGGGTGCCTAGTCAACGCGGGCAAGTCGGGCCTCACTCCCTCGCGTCACTTCGTCCACCTCGGCATGGAGTCCGCCACCGACCTCAACAGGGTGCATTGCCGGAGGCGCGGATCCTAAGTTCGTCGCCCTAACCGGCCAGGTAGTCCAGCGGGACGCAGCCCCCGCCAGAGTCTGACTTCAGCCCCTGGACTTGATGGATGCAGTGGCGGATCTACTCCCTCTCGTTTGTCTCTACGCCCGGCCGCAAAGGCTGCACCTCCTGCTTCACTGGCAGCCCTCCTCCGGCGATTTGTCTGCCATGGTACCCGTGACTCTGATGCTTCGCGCCCATCTACTACGTTGGATGGACACGTCATGGCTCGCTTTGGGGGTTCCTCCTGACCCCTCCGTCCCCTCAACTCTCCCTATGTGTCGACGCAAGTTTGGCTGGGTGGGTAGCCCACCTGCTGCCGCAGTTCCTCACGACGTCCGGCCCCGGGCCTCCAGAGTTTGCAGACAAGCACATCAACGGGTTGGAGCTGCAAGCAGTCTGGCAAGCCCTCATCTCATGGAAGGAACAACTCCGTCACCAAGAGCTGCTCGTCTTCTCCAACAACGCGACTGGTGGCTTACGTCCAGAAGCAGGGCGGGACGCTCTCACCCGACCTGGGCATGCTCCTCTACCGTCTGATGCACTGGTGCGAGGACCGCAGCATCTCCCTCCGAGCTCGACACATCCCCGGTCACCTGAACATGTTGGCCGTCTCTCTCTCCCAGCGCGGCCAGTTGCCTCACACGGAGTGGACCCTACGCCGGGATAGCTTTCTGTTGATCTGCGCGCTCTATGATCGACTTGTTCGCCATGAGGTGGAATCACCAGCTTCCCCCTTTCGTCTCCCCGATCCCAGACCCCCTGGCCTGGGCGGTCGACGCTCCTTCATCCCGGGGGATGGTCTCTTCGCGTATGCGTACCCCCCCGACAGTCCGCGTCCCCAAGTCCTCCTCAAGCGTCGAGGATGCAAGGAGGTCGTCTTCTGGACGCCCCGTTGCCTGGAACCGGTCCTACACCTCCGACCTCCTCAGCCTTGCCACGGACCCCCCACTGCTGCTGCCCACGCCGTGCACAATGCTCAAGCAGACCTGACAACCGCTGTTCCACCCGTACCTGGAACCCCTACTCCGTCGCGCTTGGAGATGGTGCGGCAAGCCTTCGCCGCTAGAGGCTTCTCGAAGGCAGCAGTGGAAGCTATCGCTACAACCCGCGGACCCTTGACCAGACGCGTCTACGAGGGAAATGGCGAGTCCTGTACTCCTGGTGCGAGGACCAACGTCTCTCCCCCACCAAACCGACTAATCCCCAGCTTGCGGACTCCTTCCTCTGGCTCTTCGGATTAACCCCTATCACCATCAGGGGGTTCCTGTCCATGTTTGCCGGCACCTACCGGCACCTTGGCCGCCCGGACACCGGCGCCTGTGAGACATCACTGACCTTATGTCTCACTTCGGCCTGCAACGTCCAGTGCCCCGCTCCCTAATTCCTCGCTGGGGCCTTCCCTGGGTACTGATGTGCTGAACTCTGCTAGATTTGAACTGCGGCCTTTGGCCCGCTTCTCAGATTCACTCGTAAGACATGCCTCCTGTTGGCCCTGGCCACGGCAGCCCGAGTTAGCGAGCTACATGCACTCTCAGCGCACCCTGCCTGCCTGCAGTTTACACCGGATGGTTCCGTGCAGCTGGTCACGGAACCTGCCTTTCGTGCCAAGGCGAGGTCTCCTTGACCGTGCCACAGGTGTTCACCTTACGGCCGCTGCGGGATACGAACTTTCCCCGGAGACCAGGCAACAAGATCCAGTGCGCGCCCTACGCGTTACCTACGCCGAACCAAAGCTGTCCGGAGAGGACGCCCACGCCTTTTCCTGCCTCTAAAACCCGGCAGAACTGACATAACAGCCCAGACGATTTCTTCTGGGCTACGCTGGGTCATTAGGTCCACCTACCTGGACCTCTCCCCACAGGGAGCGAAGAGGCTCAAGATACGCGCACACGAGGTACGAGCCATGGCCATGAGCCTCGCATTCGACCGGAACTGTGCTGTCAAGGACATCGTGGCAGCCATGGCTTAGCGAGCTGAATCGACCTTCACCCGCTTCTACTTCTGGGATCTGGCAGGCCAGCGAGACAACCTCGCTCTGGTGGGGGACATCATTGCGGCGCAACACTCCCTCCTGGTGCCACAGGCGCCGTAGGTGTGCACTTAGCTAAAATTGTTGGGTGTGCGACAGGGAGGATGGCTCTGCATTGGCCCCCGTGGGGGTGTTGAGGTAGTGGCACCCTCCTCCTTCTCGCTATTCTTCCTAGTAGTCATGTCATCGGTAATGTTTTTGAGGAAATAAATTCATTTTTCTCTAAAAGGTATTTTTTCGAAAAATACTTACCGATGACATGACTCGGAGGACCCTCCCACCTGCCCCGCTTGCCGCTGGTGAGCTAAGTATCCTGATTGAGGAATCATCGTATGACTCGGAACCGGATGGGCAGGCACGGGAGACAACTCTCGGCCCTTCTGGGGGTTCCCCCGAGTGCCTCCCGGGTTGTGCAAGGGCACAACGGGTTCTTAGGCTAAAATTGTGTGAGTAAGTAGACACTTCCTAGTAGTCATGTCATCAGTAAGTATTTTTCGAAAAAATACCTTTTAGAGAAAAATGAATTTTTTGGGAGTATGTTTGTGAAACGGCAGATGAAGAGAAAATGATACTGTTTTTAGGTGGCAATGGCAGCCCTTGTTTTAGGTATCGTATCATTTTTTGTTTGCAGGCGTATTATTTTAAAACAAAAAATGTTCTCCCAGCTTTTCTGTGCTTGCAAACACTGCCTACATGTAAGTGAGAAAACTTCATTTAACATGGATGATTTCCCTCAATCTGAGGATACTAACTGATGTGTCAGCAAGAGACATAGATTCTCATGAGCCCCTATGACAGCACCAGTACAGTACTGCGACAGCAGGGGCTCATGAGAATCTATGGATCTTGCAGATGCATCTCTCTCTCTCTCTCACACACAATCACTGACCTTCCAACCTGCTGAGCAAGCTGTGCTGCGCGGTTGCGCGTCTCATTTGACGAGTTCTCAGAACCCATGTAGCATGTGGTGAAAATCCGACTGGCCAGCTCGCGAGGATCCTTTGGCACATAATCTGGTTGTCCAACAATACGCTGTATATCCGATAACACGGAGCGTCCTGAGACAAAATAACAGAGAGAAATATCTGTTAAGGTCTTGCTCTAAAGTATCCTTGACCAAGTATAATGTCAATGGCTTAAAAAGTAATGGAGAAAATACCAATATTCAAGTTTTGCCACTGCAGATGTGACGGATGACCACTCTACAGTAAAGAGACTGACTATTGCTATCATATGTGAGCCCTGTATTCTCAAACGACAGGACAAAATGAGGAAGATATGAAAAATGTATTTTTCTCTAAAATGTATTTTTCGAAAATACTTACCGATGGCATGACTAATAGGAAGGTACACTTAGCTTACCGATTTAACCTAAGCATCCGTTGTGTACACTACACAACCAAAGAGGCGACTTCAGGGAGCCGTTACCAAGCAACCCTGAGTGGCCTCCCTTACGTCCATATCCGGTGACGTATTTCCCATCAGTCTTTTTGCCTTAGCTCAATAGCGGCAAGCGGGGTAGGAGGGAGGGAGGGAGGGACCTCCAAGTCATGCCATCGGTAAGTATTTTTCGAAAAAATACATTTTAGAGACAATACATTTGTTTTCTCAAAACTATTACCGATGGCATGACTAATAGGAAGAATAGCGAATAGGAGGAGGGTGCCGCCCATAACACCAAACCACCCAGAGAAAAAAAACACAAGGAATGCACTCCCCGTGCTTTAGGGTATCAAGGCCCCTTACATGCGCTCAACTCCCGACGATTTGAGCTATGCATACCTAAGGCGCCTGAGAGTGCTGTGCCACCGATATGTCTCCCACCAGCACCAGGTTGTTACGTTGGCCGGATAGGTCCCTCAGGTAAAAGCGGGCAAAGGTGGATTCCGCCCACCAGCCCACGGCTGCCACAATGTCACTTAATGCGCAGTTGCGGTCAAATGCGATGCTTGTTGCCACTGCCCTCACTTCGTGTGCCCGTATTCGCATCGTCTTTGCTCTCTCTGGGGAGAGTTCTGAGTATGCAGACCGGATAATCCAGCATATCCAGGACGAGATCGTCTGCGCGGAGATATCACGTCTGCCCGGGGCTAAGGGCAGGAAAAGGCAGGCACGCCCTTGCCTGAGTGGCTTCGTTCTGCGCAGATAAATTTGCAGTGCTCGGACCGGGTCCTGTTGACGGGACTCTGGGGTCTGGTTAGCACGTCTGAGGGGGCGTATCGTTAGGACCTGTGGGGCGGCTGCGGGTGGGCAATTTTTGGCTAAGAAGGACTAGTCGGTGAGAAGCTGCACCGAACCATCGGTCCGGAATTGTAGATAGGCGGGGCGCACTGAGAGCGCATGTAACTTGCTCACCCGTGATGCTGTGGCGAGTGCCAAAAGGAAGCATGTTTTCCTGGTCAGGTCACTGAACCGTGCCAAGAGAAGAGGCTCAAAGCGGGTAGAGTTGAGCCAAGTCAGTACCCATGCCAAGTCCCAGCGCGGGACCAGAGATTGTGAGACCGGCCGCTGAAGGTCTAGGTGAGCCATCAGGTCTGAGAGGTCTTTGCAGGTCCCTGGGACCGGACAGCCCAAGTGGTGGTAAGTGTCTGCAATCATGGCCAAATATCCTCTAATGGTGATGGGGGCGAGGTTCTGCTGGACGAAAAGCCACAGAAAGAACTCGGCCAGCTGGGGCATAGTCAGATGCGTGAGAGAGAGCTGCTGGGATGTGCACCAGGTCTGCAGGACCCTCCATTTTCCCTCGTAAACGTTCCGATTGGAAGCTCTGCGGGCTGCTGAGATAGCCGCCACAGCTGCACTCGAGAAGCCTCTTGCAGCGAGGGCCTGCCGCACAACCTCCAAGCGTGAAGGAACAACTGATCGGGGCACGGGTGGAAAAGATTCTGACGCAGCTGCTTGAGCATCGTGGGGGGTGGGAAGGCGCAGAGGGGGATCTGTGGCCAGGTTCAGGAGGTCGGTGGTCCAACTCTTGGTCCAGCTGAAGGGCGCCACCAACAGAAGAATGGTGTTGAGGCCTCGGAGCTTCTGGAGGACTTTGGGTACCAGAACGGATGGAGGGTACGCATATGCCATCATGCCCTCCCAAGAGATAGAGAGAGCGTCCACCGCCCACGCCAGGGGATCCGAAATGGGAGAGACAAAGAGGGGAAGCTGCTTGTTCCACCGTGTGGCGAAGAGATTGATCATCATTGTCTCCCAGCGGGCGCAGATGAGCCGAAAGATGTCCGGACGGAGAGACCATTCTGTGTGGAGAAGCTGACCCCGCCATGACAGGGAGTCCGCGAGGACATTCAGGTGTCCTGGTATGTGTCGCGCTCGAAGAGTGATGCCGCGATCCCTGCACCACAGGAGAACGTGAAACAGGAGAATGCAGAGAGAGGGCGACCGTGTCCCGCCCTGGTTCTGAATGTAGGCAACTACCGTGGTGTTGTCGGAGAGAACCAGCACTGCTTGGTGAGAGAAAAGCGCTTCCCAGGCAATGAGGCAAGCCTTCAGCTCCAGCCAATTGACGTGTTTGCCGACGTGATCATACGGCCAGCTGCCGGAGGTCGTGATAAACTGCGGCAGTAGGTGTGCTCCCCAGCCGGTTAGGCTCGCATTCGTGCAGATGGAGAATAGAGGCGAGGGGAAGCCCTGATGCAAGCCAGGAAGGATCCATCCATTGCTGGAGGTGAGGCCTGACCAAAGGAGACACTGGGACAGGGGCCGTAAGG
Organism: Semisulcospira habei; assembly: GCA_036245525.1. Taxonomy (NCBI): domain Eukaryota; kingdom Metazoa; phylum Mollusca; class Gastropoda; family Semisulcospiridae; genus Semisulcospira; species Semisulcospira habei. The sequence goes on from BTPG01000006.1 coordinate 196,033,330, forward strand.
TCGCCTGAGTATGGGCGCCAGTGGAGGAGCAGATGCAACTGTATCAGCCTGGAGTAAAGCCTGCCGAGGGGCAGGAGGTCCACCGCCGCGCTGAAGAGTCCCAGGAGCTGGAGCCATACCCTTGCTGGAACTGCCTTTGCAGACGAGACCTGGAGCGCCAGTGTTGCCAGCTTCTGAATCCGCGTCTCGGGGAGCTGGACTCTGTTGAGGTCGGTCAGGAATTTCATGCTGAGGTGTACGAAACGGCGAGATGGGGCAAGGTCCGACTTGACCAAGTTGACCAGAAAACCAAGCTGGCGGAGGAGGGGGAGCAATGTGCCCCGGTCCCTCTCCAGAGTGGAGGCAATCTGATTCCGAAGGAGCAAATCGTCCAGATAGTTGGAAGTTGGACTCGAGGACGACTGTCGGAACTTTGCTACGACCACATCAAGGATTCTGGTAAAAACCCAAGGGCTGAGGATGAGGCTGAAGGGGAGCACCCGGAACTGATATACCACACCGCGGAACGCAAAGCGCAGATAGGGTCGGGAGGCCGGGTGCACAGGAACGTGCAGGCATGCATCCGCCAAGTCGAGACTCACTGCAAAGTCCAAAGGTTGAATCGACGCCTTCAAGGCCCTGGCCGTCTCCATGCGGAAGTACAGAGCGGAGATGTATTTGTTGAGAGCCGAGAGGTCTATGATGGGGCGCCACCTGCCGTCGGGCTTGGGGATGACGAAAAGACGGCTGTAGAACGCCGGGGAGTCGTGTCGAGAGACCACCTCCTTGGCAGCCTTCTAAAGCAGAGCTGTGATCTCGCCGTGAAGAGCGACCGCTTTGATGTGGTCGACGAGCACTCTGGTCCAGAGAGGGGAGCGCCTCAGGGGAGGAGGGGAGTGAAATGAGATTAGGAGGCCCTCGGAGATGGTAGAGAGGACCCAAGGGTTGTCCGGCAGCAGCGAGCGCCACGCGTCGCTGTGCTGAGCTAACCTCCAGCCGGCTGGAGACCCTGCAGAAAGTGGCGGGGGGAGAAACCGGTGGGAGTCATAGGGCCCTCCCGCGACCAGTCCTCCGGGCGGGCTTGGGCCAGGAGGGAGTTGGGGCTGGGAAAGAGCGGGAGCGGCCGGCAGCTGGGGTACGAGTGGAGAAGCGGACGCCTCTGGAGTAGGGGCGAGAAGTGGGTTTAGCGGTCCGCCGGGCGCGACCCACGGCCTTGCGGGCAGCCTGAAAGCGGGTGGGAGCGGCGCGGGAAGGCCAGATGTCTTTAAAAGCGTCCTTGACGGACTGCCAAGGGGGTCCAAAAAGCGACGCACCTCCGAGCGGAGCCTGGCGGAGCTGGGTCTTCACCGATGCGGGGAGGGCAAAACAACCACAGAGGACGACATCTCGGCGCATCAGGTCGCAGTTAGCTGCAGCGGCCATAGCATTAACGCAAGTATGGTACGCAGCCCGGTTAGAAGCCACCGCCAAGGCGAGGATGTCTCCTAAAAGCACCGAAATAGAGGGGTGCCAGGCATCTTCCACGTGTCTCACCATGGCTTGCGTCGCTAGGTCCAAAAAACCAGCACAGGAGAGAGCGTCGCGGACGAGGGACGCAGTCTTGTCCAGTCCTCGCGGCATCCGTGCCTGCAGAGCACGGTGGCCGCCCGTCTGAAATTCCGCTGCAACATCCACTGCTGGAAGGGGGAAAACGAAGGCCTGAGAATGTCCAGAGTACCAACGCTGGCGAAAGGCAATATCCAATCCCTCCGGCCACTTGGAGACAGCGAAGAAGCTGGAATCTCCGAAGGAGCCCTGCTGTAGGTACGCCGAAAAGGCTTCCGCAAGATCCCAGAATCCCGGGGGTTGTGGGAGGGACTTGAATTTTTTGGCCTGCCGGGGGGACATCCATGAAAGCGAAAGCTTTCCTCTTGAGAGGGGGAGACGGAGGACAGGCATCTGGAGGCAGAATGGACGAAATCAGCCGTGCAGCTTCGTCTAAGGACCGCAGCGTCTCTGTATTAGGGGCGACGAAAGCGGCCTGTGCAGAAGAGCTGCTGAAGGCAGAGAAACCGGAGATGCGGACCGACGATCATCGAAAAGGAGAGCTGAGACAGAATCCTCTGGCAGTAGACTCAGGACCTCCTCATTGTCCTGAGATGCCGACTGCTGGGAGGGAAGCCGCGAACTGTCCAAAGAAGGAAAACCACTGTAGGGCTGCATGCGCACATCACAAGAGCCGGCTTGGGGAAAGGTGACGTCCCTTGTAGCACGCGGCCGAATCTCAACGTGGGATGGAGAAGAAGTGTGGCTCCCCTGAGGGCTGAGATGACAAGGAGAGAGGCTGTGAATCCAAGAAGAACGCTCCCTGGAATAGCTGCGAACTGACCGATCACAGCTGTGAGTTGACAGATGACGACGGGGGGGAGGGGGGGGGGAGGACGACTGCGTCCGCGTGGATGCGTCCGCAAGGCGAACGTGTCCGCATAAGAGGAGGATGCGGAAAATTTGTACCTTGTTGATGAGCGATGGCGTTTGGATGGGGAAGCACACCGTGGGGGGCGTGACTTACTTACTTACGTCTGTCACCCCTCCCCGGGTATAGGCCGTCGACGAGAGACCTCCAGCGACTCCTGTCCTGTGCTTCTCCTTTGATTTTACTCCAGGTGGTTCCCAGTCTCTTGACGTCTGCTTGGAGGTCTCGACGCCAGGTGTTTCTCGGCCTGCCTCTTTTCCTCTTTCCCTGGGTGTTCCATGACAATGCCTGCCTAGTGATACTGGAAGCTGGCTTTCTCACACTGTTTGTCTTTTCGTCGGCGTTTTTGTAGCTATTTCCTTATTTGCAGGGTGGGGAAGCTACCCCCCACGCCCAACCCCCTTACTAGGAGGACCAGGGGTTTTCTGTCAGGGTCACCTTCCCTTAGACCATGTTGGTTCATGGCACCTTATTTCATTCAGTGCACCCCTCTCGCGAGGGACCCCCTATCCACCACCCAGGGGACGCGCCTCAACGCCATATGGTCCCAGCGCGAGGGTGGGGGGCGTGAAGCTGTCCATTTTTTCGGAGTGGCAAAACTGGTAGAGCGAGAGCGCGAACGTGCGAGAGACCTGGAGCTGTGCTGCGTGCTGTGTCACAACTCCCGATCGCGTGGATCCAGCGAGTGGGGGATAGTGTTGCGTCTAGGATGCTCTGGTACTGTCATAGAGGCTACATGAAGGCTAGGGGAGCTGTTGTGCACAGCGATGCGGGGCGACCGAAGCCACTGCCGGCCGCGCTCCGCCATGGGGGCGACCGAAGCTGCTGCCGGCCACGCTCCTGCCTGGAGCGGGCAGACAAAGTCCGAACAGATGCGTCAGGGCCCAAAGAGGGTTCAACCACGTAGCGGGGCGACCGAGGCCGCTGTTGGCCATGCTCCACCATGGAGCAGGCGGACAAGTTCCGAGAGGGCAAGACCGGACCTGAGGGCAGGTTCCAGGGACCTGAAGGTAGTAAATGGGCCCAAAGAAAAGGCAACTCACCAACATCCAAGCATGCGCGTCTGACAATCCGTGCAGCTATAGGAGGGGGGGGCGGGAGGAGGAGGGTAGACCGGGGAAGCCGCAGGTTTTTCGCAGCGGTAAAAACTCCAGAGCTGCGACCATTGTTCCTCCACCCAGGCTGCGCACGTGTCACAAGTCTGCCCAGAGGCACGTCCAGAACATGGAAGGCAGACAGAATGGGTGTCGCTCGGCCACTGAAAAGCCCCACACTTCACACAGGTCTTCACCGGTAAGCTGCAACAGAAAGCAAACGTGAAAGGAGACGAAGCGTGGTCACCCGGCGAGGTCATGCGATACGAATTTACGAGTATTCGAGTTATGCCCGCCGACCGAAATCAAAGACCACGTAACCAAATTGACGAACATTCGAGCTATTGCCGCCGAATGAAAATCCGAGGCCACGCGAACAGAGTTCACGAAGATGTGAGCGAAAAGCCACGGAAAGTACCAACGGTCGGAAAGTGCAAACGGTCGGACTGCCATCTTGCTGGCTACGTGGCATTAACCGAGGCCTTACCTTGCCATAGCAGCACTCTTCTATAAATAATCCGCTAGGAATTCTTGTTAAGCAAGACAATCTGAAAGGAAGCCCAGAAAAAACACATTGCAAGTAGAAGTCCCACAATCACATCGATAAAACGACGAAATTCGTCAAAGAAAGTCCACATAGGCTAAACACAACTGTTCCGGTGCTAAGCATAAAAAGACTGATGGGAAATACGTCACCGGATATGGACATAAGGGAGGCCACTCAGGGTTGCTTGGTAACGGCTCCCTGAAGTTGCCTCTTTGGTTGTGTAGTGTACACAACGGATGCTTAGGCTAAATCGGTATGCTAAGTGTACCTTCCTATTAGTCATGCCATCGGTAATAGTTTTGAGAAAACAATTGAATTGACAAAAATGGTGAAAAAACACAGAAAATAGCTATCAAGCAATCCTTACGTCCGCTGGCGACAGCATCACAGACCAAATGACACATGGAGGCCACGAGACAGGCTGTGGATGAGCTGTCAATTCCACCAGACAGCGGCAAGAAGAACCCGCCCTGTGCACTGCGACGCAGGTAATCCCACATCCAGATCGCTGGACCAAGCCTGAAAATCACCAACATAAACTCAAAAAGTATTATAAAGTGGTGTCAGCAAGAGGCACAGATCCTCATGAGCCCCCGCAACTGTGGGGGCTCATGAGGATCTATGTCTCTTGCAGTCGGATCGTGTTTCAAACCTTTACCACTACAGTCAAAGCTAGAAACTACAGCCAAAAAGAGATCATACTCCATGTAAACTATAGCTGCACTGTTTTCTGTACCATCAATCAAGCCCATGCCACTTTCAAGCAGCATAGATTCTCATTAGTCCTATAATGTCGCAGCGGCTCATGAGAATCTTTGCCTCTTGCGGGTGAAGACTGGCGTCGTCTGCTCATCAAACTGAAGGCTTCATCCCCTTGATCCCTTCCCTGCTGAGAAAAACATGATCCAACTGCAAGACATAGATCCTCCTGAGTCCCCGCAGTTGTGTTGATCCCCAGCTGTCCAAGGAACATGAGTATAAATTAGTGTCGGTATGAGGCATAGGTCCTCATGAACCCCCACAGTTGCAGGGGCTCATGAGGATCTATGCCTCATGCCGACATCTGCAAAGCTGGGGATGTGGTTAAGCCCCTAATACATGAAAACGGCACTGCATGCACCTCCATGACTGCACTCTTACCGAATCTCTTCAGCAGGAGTCAACAGTGAGAACTGAATGGGTGATGAGGAGCGTAGCAAGTTGTCATCCTCTCTGTTTGACAGGGCAAACTCTACTTGGATTCTAGGGAAGGGGTGGGACTTGGAACCCTAAAAGAAGAACAAAAAACAAAAAAAAAAACACAGTAAGTGAGGGCTGCTGAACACCTAGAACTTGAGCCAGTCAGGCTAACAAGTTACAAAACAAAAATTCAGTTGCCCATCAAATTAAATCTTCTGCGCTCCAAATTTTGAGGTCGTCAGCCATGCTACCATTCACATAGTTTCAAGTTGCCCCAAGTTTTGTCATCACTCCTTAACCCATATCATACTGAGGCTAAAAGCTTCAAATTTGTACACTGCCATATGCAAGCTACATTATAGTACTTACAGATAAGGATATAGACCAATGGCTTTAGTTCAAGGGTGGTGCCAGAATAGCTTGGCGCCTAGAGGCGCCAAGCTATTCCGGCACCACCCTTGAACTATTTTAGTCAAACTTATTTCCCCCCACTGCGTATTCCGAATGATAAGGGTTAAGTACAAGAGCATGTAAATTAAGCAAGTTTTGTAAAAAGTACATTTCTGGAGACAGTGCACATCCCAAGTAATGGCTTGTAAGGACACAGCACTAAAAATAGCCAAGCACATGCACTGCAAGTGAACCTTGGCTGGGCAGATCTCGTTGCCCATGGTGCTACAGGAAAAGTAATCTTGCAGCGGCTGACAATGACATCCGTAGGCAACAAACAAATGCAGAAGCGTCCATTTTATGTACCACTGACACTAATATTCATCAGCTGATCAGCCCCCACAGTGCTGGGATGCATGAGAATCTAGACCCTACTGGTTTTTTTACGAACTGTTCCTTCCAAAGTAAAAAATTAATGTTTTGAGAAAAATAAAATTGAAGCAAGGACCCACCAGTTCTGATCTGCTGCGGAAACCGTACTTGTAACTTCTGATGTCCTCCAGGTCCACTGTGGCTGTAGTCACACACTGTCAACAAGATAAAGGGACAGCTCTCTGTATGTACAGGACTCAAAATTAGCGGGGGCCCGGGGCCAAAAACCCGCAAAGTTGATTTCGGGCTCGCAAAGTTGAAAAACGAAGGGCCCGCTTGGCCCGCAAAATAATTCGTCTGCTACAGCTAGCTCTACTCGGCAGTTTCGTATTTGGGCCAAGGGAAGCAACCCACACCGGTGCCCTCACTCACAGTAATAGTATTGTGTTCTTTTTTCTTTTTTTTTGGTTATTGTATTTTTAGTTTACTTCTGTTAACTCAAGTGCACATAAGTGTAATATGAATAGATGATTGAAAAAAAAAAATGAATGTCTCTGTGAACCAGGCTCTTGGGAGAGGCGGGTTTCTTGCCGGCCAGGGGACCCCCAGCGGGATCCCGGCGGCTTCTTCAGAGACGAGTGGGGAACGACGGTGGAGGAGAGACGCCACGAGCGTCCCACCAAACCAGGCTCTTGGGAGAGGCGGGTTCTTTCCACCAGCTGTATCCGGGCGCGCTCTCTAACGGAGGCGGTCTTGACGGTCGAACTCCCACACTGCACTAATCCCTCGATTACTCAGTGGCGTTTTCTGTGTCGGATCCAGCTGGTCTCGCACGTCCGGTGCCGGGGGCACAGCGGAAGGCGTCTCGGCAATCTTCAAGTAGGGTAGGAGTCTCCCTCCTCTAAAGTTCCAGAGATTAGACCATCGCAGCTCCGGCCAGGTAGCACAGACGTTACAAGAGTGGTCGGAAGCACACCCAGCGCACAGGAGACAGACTGTACGGTTACCCGACGGCCACTGGAAGCCTCCGCATAGCTTGCATGTCCTCAGCAGTCTGATAGTGGTCCCTATTCTGGCGCCGCGCAGAGCGAGCGGGACGAGAGGTGGCCCGGAACTGTGTTGATAGTAGTCTCCGCTTCCTTGGAGACGAGCATTCTTACTAGAGTCCCTGGACGTGCACGTGAATGTCTCTGAGCCGGGCTCCGAGGGAGGCGGGCTTTCTTGCCGGTAAGGGGGACCCCCAGCGGGATCCCGCGGGCTTCTTGGAGCCAAGTGGGGCAGAAAGTGGACATGGCTTCTTGGAAGTCTTAGTCCGGGCGCGCTCCCTCCTGGAAGCGGCCTCATCGATCCAGGCCCACTTCGTGCACTAGTCCACTGAATCCGGTGTGGGGATTCCCACAGGGACGTCCTGGTCTCAAGCGACCGGTGCCAAGGATACGTTGGACGGCGTATCCACATCCTGCGCATAGGAGACCCGACCCAGTGGTTGTCCGACGGCCACCGGAACATCTGCCTTGCGTGAAGGACATCGGCATGCCCCTCTTCATCGGGGCGGAACGGGATCCTTCAAGCACCAACAGCATAGGTCGCTCCCGCCTGCAGACGCTTCAATGCTGCCATCCGCGCTGCTGAGGCCAGGTGACGCAATCATCCCAATGTGGTAGGAGGCACCTCCCGTGTCGGAAGACAGGCCTAGTCCCAATGGGCGCTGCCTGGACATGAAGAACACACCTACCAGTAGCAGCCGGGCTGGGGCTTACAGCCGAGAAGCTGCTTGTCCTCTCAAGGTGGTAGTGTACTGCAACGTCCTAAGACGTCGGACGTGTGCGTAATTGTCTTTCCGAGCGGGCCTTGCCAGAGGCTGTTCCCGTGCGCTCCCCCTGGCAGCGGCCTCCACGATCCATGCTCGCGCACTAGTCGCGACATCCGGTGTGGCTTCTCTCCCAGGGCAGTCCGTTGTCGTGCGGAAACCCGCAGTGTCTGGAAGGCGCCTAAACCGGTGCCGATCGCTTGCAAGCAAGCATGGTCGGCGGGGCATCCGGTGCAGTGGCGAAAGACCCCTGGGGGCTGAACTAGCCACTGTCATCTGTGTGAATGGGTAGCGCATCCCTGCAACAGATAACACCCGAAGGCCTGCGGGCGAGTCCTGTGGGACTAAGCCACGAAAGGTAGCCTTCGTAACAACAAAACACACAAGCACCAAGCGGGGTAACAGACTGTCAAGCCTGCACGCCAGCAGTGCAGCAAGAAGGTAGACTCACTGCCCTCAAGCACTAAGGTGAGCAACCAACATATGTAGCAAAAGTCAAACATGTCATGACAGAAGCGAGGTACCAAACTCAGACCTGTTTACCCCCTGGGTGTAGTCAGTGTACTTTCAACTGACTAATTGTGTACTTTGGACCTCACATGTGTAATTATTCCCAAGCCAGTGAGTTGTCAGTTTCTCCAAAAGTGTATTCTTGGGTAAACAGGTCTGCAACTGCATGCCGACAACTAGCCGTGCAGTAAGCAAGCAGGCCCACTGCCGCCAAGCGCTAAGGCGAGGGAACAACATATGTACACAAAAGACGAATACGTCATGACGGAAGCGAGGTACCAAACTGCACGTCTGCAATCTAGCAGTGCAGTAACGAGGTAGATTCACCGCCGTCAAGTGCTAAGGTGAGCAACAACATATGTACCAACCCCTGTGACAAAAGGAGTCAGGCCCCCAAACATTATTACTAAGGGTGACCGTGTGTGGAAAAAAAAAAAAAACCAACACCGGCCGCATGCTGTACAACTCAATACGCAATGACAATCAAGACAAGAAAAACATCTGGGGCAGAAAATCACCACTTTATGTGGACATGCCACGAGGGGCCCGCCCAGCCAAGGAGCGTAAACCCCCCAGCTGCCCGCCGGAACGTATATCCACTGTCTAAGGTACGTGAGTACTTGTCTACCGCGTATGCCTGCGTATGCGAGTGTGCGCTTAAATCCATCACCCGTGAGCGAAAACAGAATAGGAGCTGGTCCCGAACAAACCACGCGATGACAAGGCGTGACTCAAGCTAAGTCACTCAGCTAATCAGGCCATGGAGTAAAAGAATTTTCCACACCCAAGGTACAAAAGCGTAGGAAACTTCTCTACGATTCACCGAAGGTGAGTGGGGGCGCAATTACAGTGAGAAGAAGACGAAAAACTTCGTACCTGCACAACCAGTGCCCAGCCCGGGAACCAGCCGAGGGTCAATCCCGCTACCTTACCTCTCCGCCGAAGGGGAACGGGGGGAGACGTCCAAAACCCGCCTGGCATGACCGGCGAAGATCACCGGACAGCTCACCAGCGGCCGAAGCGCAGGCGCCAAGCAGTGGGGATGAGAAAACCACGCAGCAGCACAGGCAGGGCCGACGAAACGATCCTATCTCCCGCTCTTCATTCCAACAGCAAGTCAGAACCCGAGAACGGTCGAAAAACCAAAGTCCGTAGGCTAGAGCCGAGCGCAAGACGACCGAATCGTGCGCCTAAGTAGACTAGACTGAGGGATTATGGGTACCCGGCTTCCGGGTGGTGGGTATAGGGAGACAACTCTTGGTCCCCTCGGGGTTCCCCGAGTGCCTCCCGGGTTGTGTCTTAACACAACTGGCTCTTAGGCTAGAATGAGTAAGTAGTAGACACTTCCATTCAGTCATGTCATCGGTAATGTTTTTGAAGAAACAAAGGCAAAATCTGTTTGTTTCACTTTAGTTTATCAGGAAGAGTACTGTTAAGTTTAGTTCCCTTTCGTGGTTTTGTTTTGAACTTTTGTGCATTGAGGTCAGATTTTTTGTTAGGTTACTCATATTAAAAATTTAATGATGTGTATTGTGCAATACTCAGTCACAAAACTGAAAAGTATTATACAAGAGACTCACTTGATTTTTTTCTATTTTGTTTAATGGCCATTTCAGGCTCACTAGTCACTGGAATATGTGTGTCACTGAATGTGTGTGTGTGTGTTTTTTCCCCTTTTTTGTTGGTAATGTTTGAAAGTGAAAGAAAAGGCAAATAAAAATGACATCACTCAGCAAAATTGGAAATTCAATTGTTTTTATTTTAGATTATCAGACAAATTGTACTTTCTACTTATTATATTGTCAATAATTCTTTTGTTTTTTGTTTGCATTATTTTTCAAAGTTGGGCCCCGAAAGTTGCTTGTGGGCCCTCAAATTTTTCAATCAAGGGGCCCGGTGGCCCCCAAAGAAAAAAGTTAATTTCTAGCCCTGAATTGTACGTACTAGCAAACAATGATCCCCTCAGTGATGCATTTCAATTTACCGCTGGCCATAAGTAGCTCTTTTTGTGTAGGTAATTCCTGCTAGTGTGAACAGTACCAGTTACCAGGGAGGGGGCGGGGGGAGGGGGGGGGGAACAATGTGACAAACACCGCTACTGACAGCCAAAGGGTTAAGGTGCTATGCAGAAGACAAAAGCGTGACAACACTTGTAGGAAAATAATGCTCCACACCAAACTGGTGGTATGTTTGCTTTGTTGGCCGTCAAGGCAGTTTTGGCATGAGGCGTTACTTTGTGATACACAAGTCTTCAGAGAGATGTCAGTAATACAGCATTTGGTGCTTACCACTTCGTCCAGAGTAAACTGCGGCCCCTCGGCTACAATTTCACCGTTGACAGATATCATGGATCCCCCATCGTAAAACACTCGCTCTCCATCACACCCAATCAGGTTACTGAACATGTACACGCCACCACACTGAAATCACATGCAAACAGCACAGACATCTTACTTACAAACTTTGCAGCACCGATAGGTCTGCTACTTGTATTTAACCCATTACATCCTGAGGATGATTTAAAAACAAAATATTGTCCTTATAGTCTACAAAGGCTGCAGTGCAGATTATGAGATAGCTCAACCATTTTAGTTCATGGGTGGTGCCAGAATAGCTTGGCGACTGAGGCGCCAAGCTATTTTGGCACCACCCTTGAACTATCATAGTCAAGTGTATTTCAAGCAAGTGTATCAGGATGAAAAGGGTTAATGCAAAGCAGGCTATTGCAGCCATGACACGGATGACAGGTTTCCAAATATTAATAGCAGTGTCAAGGTGATGATGAAACTAAATGGTCACATTGTTCATGATGACAACAAAAACTCTTCTTTATACATTCCCTGTTAAATAAGACAAGAGGAGATGGAACAGCCATGACAGTACAAGGGTAGTGCCAGATTAGCTTGGTGCCTGGAAACACGCAACTCTGGCACCACTCCTGACCTGCCATAGCATATCTGTTTTTCTTCAGGGCACAACTAAGTTGGGCGCTTTGCAGGGGTGGGATTCTAGTAGCAAAGAAAACGAGGAAAATAATTCCAGCAGCCCGAAAATCAAACGACGGGGAGGAGGGGGGGTGGGGGTGGGGGGATGAGGGTGTGTTCCTTCATTTCAGCGGCCAAAAAAAAAAATCAAATGACGGGGTGGGGGTGGGGGGTGGGGGGGGTAGGGTATGCGAGTGTTTACCGTTCGCCACAGTATCGAACAACCGACAGGGGGAGCAAGGCCAAACACCCCCAAAAAGGGACTTTGTTATGACACCCCTGATCCGTCCTGTAAAAATGGAATGTGCTTACCAGATCATGGTCAGATGCTCACTAAACAGCACTCTGTCTTGAACAATATCCTTCTCACCGCCATTTTCCACTACGACCTAAAGCTACCGGGAGTATCGGGCGATAGTGAATCAAACTACATACAAATCCAACCCATTTGAGAATTCTTTGCCATTTAAGAAGAATTTTTTTTTCCCGTCTTTTCTTTTGTTGTTGTTTTTAGATGCGGAAAATAAATATGCTTCAGCGGAATTGTGAAAGAGTGAAACGCGGAAAAAATCCCACCCCTGGTTTTGTCCTATGACCTCAGTGTGTTAATCCTTTATCAGTAGTGCTTTCTGTCCATGTGATTCGTGTGCTGCCAACTGCCCAGTGGTTAACAAGGACAAATGAAGATACTAACATTGTAACACAACCTAATGTCACTTATATTAAAAACCTGGAGGGGAAAAGTCTTACAGTCTTAGGACTCTGGTATAAAAAAAACGTTTAATGCATAATAGCTAGCATGCTGTGTACCTACCTTGAATGTGGCAGACTTGATGAGATCAACCCTCGTGTACATTTTACGCAGCTGGTGGTGACTGCTACTGCCATTCAAAATGATCTCCACCCCATCCAGCGACAGGTCAATATGGCGACTGAAACACAAAGTCCAAACACATCAAAGTGTTTAACTGAACCCCTTCACCGCCGGTTGGCGCAGGTTGCGTGTCTGTAAGCTTTGATAAAAGAATGCTGAAGAACCAAATCTGTTCCAGAAAGAAAGTGATTCGAAGTGGTATCAGTAACATGTATAGATACTCAGGTGTCCCCAGCACTGTGGCGGCTCATGATGATCTATGTCTGGCATCTGAATCTTGTTCACTTTTTCTCTGCAGCTGAGGGGTTAATTGACTCCTTCACTTCTGAGAAAAGGTAGTCCCTATACAACTGCAAGAGACATAGATCCTCATGAGCCCCTGCAGTTGTGGGGGCTCATGAGGATCTATGCCTCTTGCTGAGACCAATCTATATCCATGTTCTTTGGATGGCTGTGGCTTTTGGTCTGAATAAACAAAGATTTCAGTGTCCAAAGAGATAACATTATCCCCAAACCAGAATAAGGTAAGATTAAAATAAGATTAAAATAGCACTCTAAAGAATACATCATCAGAGGTGCAATAATGTAAACAATGCAAGGACTAAAAGCGTCAAGTCTGCCAAAACTGCAATCTTTGCTTGCTGGGAAAAATGGCTACATCGCCAAATGCAAGAGGCAAAGAACCTCATGAGCCCCCGCAGATGCAGTGGTTCATGAAGTTCTTTGCCTCTTGCTGACCCTATTCGTATTGGAGTTCCTTGGATTGATGAGATTATTCCGGGTTGAGTTTGCGCGGCTTTCAAAGACATAATTTTGCATCCCCTGCCAGTGAAGGAGTCAACAAAGAAGATGATTTCCCTAAATCTGAGGAAAGCAAGTGAGATTACCTTTTCGGGTTCCAAAGCTCCTCACAGATCTCAGGAGCAAAGCAAGTGTCATAGGTGGATATCACTCCGTCTCCAAAAGGCACAGTGTTCTGCAAACACAAAATACTGCATAAGGCACAAAGCAGGTAGAAAAAAGCACCATGCGTTATAGACCAATAATCACAGGTCTAGTTGGCATAAGCACACACACAAAATTACAGGAAAGAGGGAGGGGGACTGCTAAGTAAATGACTGAAAGTAATATTGGCAAAAGCACGCTAAAGGGGGGAGTATCATAAACACAATACTGGTTTTTGTTGAACTGTCAACTGGCCTTTATAAATGTGCATGCAAACCTGATGAGTCATTTGAATCCTAGACATCAGTGTGAAAGCATAGCACCACCTGCTCTGTGGCCGTAGCCAAAGCTACACCTTCGGGACCTGACCCTTTAATGAAAATACTGTTAGCAATACTACACATTTCTACAGAGTTTCTTCAAAGATTTTCTGAGGTCTCTCTAATCATGACCTGACCATGGATGAATGAATCAATGAAGGTTTATTTGATAACAGTTGAGACACTGACATCATCATTGACATAGCCATTTTGAATCCATTTTCCTGTGTGCTGGTCTTTGATTTGGGACTTTTGGCTCTTAACCCCTTGACTGCTGAGAACAACTGAGCACCGCCCCCAAAGTTGCAGGGGCTCATGAGGATCCATACCTCTTGCTGAAACCACTTTGTATCCCTGTTCCTTTCGGTTTCATAACCGGGATCTCCGACGATGAATTTACGATGATTCCAAAACGCAACTTGCATCCACTAGCAGAAAAGGGGCTGGTGTTTTACAGCCATGAAATCCAAATTCACACACCAGCACACCTATTTAACCCGTTCAGTGCCGAGAAAATCTTAACACACCCAACTGCAAGCGTTATAGATCCTCATAAGCCCCCGCAGTTGCAGGGGCTCATGAGGATCTATGCCTCTTGCCGACACCACTTTGAATCCACGTTCTAGGACAGCTAGGGTTTGTTGATGTTGAAGTGACAAAGACTGCAGAACACAGCTTCCAACAGGCACTGAACGGGGTTAAATAAGATTTAAAAAAAACCAGCATCACAGGCACTGAATAAGATTTTAAAAAACAGCATCTTCATACACTGTACCTGATCTGTGATTTCACGGATCATGCGTGGAAGGTAGAAATCTTCTGTCTCTCTCTCTCTTTTCCACGCCGTGAACCAGCGTGTCTCCCGATAGTTACCATCATCACACATCATCATCTTGGGCCGAATCAGCAGGATTTTCCTGCACAAGTGTGCATGCAAGCATGTAATTTCACATTAACCCTTTGGCTGTTGGTAGCCCTTTTTATCAAGGTGATTCCTGCAGGAATCACCTTGATAAAAAGGGCTACCAACAGCCAAAGGGTTAAGACATAAGACTGAAAGCACTGCCATTAACCCTTTGGCTGTCAGCAGTGGTTTTGGTCATGATGATTCCTACAGAAATCACCGACACAAAAACCACTACCAACAGCAAAAGGGTTAAAACTTGTTGGGCACACTACTCCACTATTTACATAAACCTGGTCTTGCCTTTCTGTGTAAACTGAACTGACAGTAGAGCTTGTTCACCTGCAACACAAACCTGTCAGTAGAACTAGAAAATCATGACAAGAGCTGTTTTATGAGTGTAGCACTCACTTGTTCAGAAAGATGACCCTGCAGTTGTAAGCCACATTCTTGTGCATCACGGGCCTGTGGAAACAGAAACACAAACTGGTCAAATTGGTTGAAAAATTCATTTTTCTCTAAAAGGTATTTTTTCGAAAAATACTTACCGATGACATGACTTTGTGGAAATGTCTACTACTAGCTCAATTTTAGTCTACTCACCCGTTGTGTGCCCACACAACCCGGGAGGCACTCAGGGAACCCCCCCAGAGGGGCCGAGAGTTGTCTCCCGTTCCTGCCCTACCGGATCCGGTCACGAGACCAGCCAGTCTGATACTTCGCTCGAAGCGGCAAGCGGGGCAGGTGGGAGGGTCCTCCGAGTCATGTCATCGGTAAGTATTTTTCGAAAAAATACCTTTTAGAGAAAAATGAATTTGTTTCCTCAAAAACATTACCGATGACATGACTTTGAGGAAGAATTGCGATGAGGAGGAGGGTGCCGCGTAAAACTCCTTAAGGGTAAAACAGCGCCATCCTCCCGGTCGCAAACTCCCGACAATTTTAGCGAAGTGCATACCTACGGCGCCGGTGGCGCCGGGAGGGAGTGTTGCGCCGCGGCGATGTCCCCCACCAGTGCGAGATTCTCTCGCTGGCCTGCCAGGTCCCTGAGGTAGAAGCGGGCGAATACAGATTCAGTCTTCCAGCCCACAGCTGCCACGATGTCCTTGACAGCGCAGTTTCGATGAAACACGACGCTCGTGGCCATGGCTCGTACCTCGTGTGCGCGAATGTGCAGCCTCTTCGCTCCCTGTGGGGAGATATCTTGATATGCGGAGCGTATGACCCAGTGGAGCCAGGAAGAGATCGTCTGGGCTGTTATGTCATTCCTGCTGGGTCTCAGAGGTAGAAGAGGCGCGAACGCCCTCTGTGGAAGGCTTTAGATCGTCGCAGATAAACTCTAAGGGCGCGCACGGGATCCTGTTGCCTGGTCTCCTGTGACAGGGGGTTGGTTCTTAGCGACCGTAAGGTGATAACCTGAGGCGCAGTCAGAGGAGACCTGTTCTTGGCAAGGAAGGCAGGGTCAGTGAGTAGTTGAACAGACCTGTCCGCTCGGAACTGTAGGCAGGTAGGACGCGCCGACAGCGCGTGTAGCTCGCTCACCCGAGAGGCGGTAGCAAGGGCCAGCAGGAAGCACGTCTTGCGTGTCACATCTGCGAAACGGGCCAAAGGTAAGGGTTCGAATCTGGCAGAATTCAACCACGTTAGCACCCAGGGCAGATCCCAGTGGGGAAGGAGTGAGCGGTGGGTTGGGAGCTGGATGCCGAAGTGTCCCATAAGGTCGGCTAGGTCTTTGCAGGCGCCCGGGTCTGGGTGTCCAAGGAGTTGATAAGTGTCAGCGATCATGGACAGGTAACCCCTCACAGTGATGGGGGCTAGGCCTAGGTCTCGGAAGAGCCAGAGAAAGAAGTCCACCAGCTGAGGATTAGTCAGTTCCGTGGGGGTCAGGCCGTGTTCGGAGCACCAGGAACACAGGACTCGCCACTTTCCCTCGTAGACTCGAATGGTCGAAGGTCTGCGGGCCACAGCGATCGCCTCCACTGCTGCACCCGAGTAGCCTCTAGCTCCGAGGGCTTGCCGTACAACCTCCAGGCATGAAGGAGGAGCCGCTCCGGGCAAGGGTGGAACAGCGGCTGGCGCGGTTGCTTGAGCATGGTGCGTGGGGTGGGAAGCAGCAGGGGCGGGTCCGTGGCGAGGCTGAGAAGGTCGGTGGTCCAGGAGCGGTTCCAGGCGAATGGAGTGACTAACAGGAGGACCGCCGAGGATCCCCGAAGCTTGAGGAGGACTCTGGGTACGAGGACCGTTGGGGGGGTAAGCGTAGGCCACAAGGCCGTCCCAGGGAATGGAGAGCGCATCGACAGCCCAGGCAAGGGGATTGGGAATCGGGGAGACGAAGAGAGGAAGCTGATGGTTCCACCTCGTGGCGAACAAGTCGACCTGGGGAGTCTCCCACCGGGCGCAAATCATCTGAAAGATGTCCTGCCGAAGGGTCCATTCCGTGTGTAAGAGCTGGCCGCGGCGAGACAGGGAGTCGACCAAGACATTCAGGTGTCCAGGAATGTGTCGGGCTCGAATGGTAATGCCCTGGTCCTCGCACCAACGCATCATCCGGTAGAGGAGCATACAAAGGTCGGGAGAGCGTGTGCCACCTTGCTTCTGGATGTAAGCCACCACAGTCGTGTTGTCCGAGAGAACGAGCAGCTCCTGGTGCCTGAGGAGATCCTCCCAGAACTGCAGGGCTTGCCAGACGGCTTGCATCTCCAGCGAGTTGATGTGGGTGTGCGCTAAGTCCGAGGGCCAGGGGCCCGAAGTCGAGAGGAACCGAGGAAGAAGATGAGCGCCCCAGCCTGTGAGGCTCGCGTCGACACAAAGGGAGGTCTGGGGTGGAGGAGAGGC
The DNA here is from genome assembly GCA_036245525.1 of Semisulcospira habei. Lineage (NCBI taxonomy): Eukaryota > Metazoa > Mollusca > Gastropoda > Semisulcospiridae > Semisulcospira > Semisulcospira habei. The sequence continues at coordinate 196,050,528 of BTPG01000006.1, forward strand.
CAGGGGAACTCCCAACGCTAGCCAAGAGGGGTCGGTCCACCGACGAAGATGAGGAAGCAGCATCTGGGGCACCGGCACCAATGTCGTTAAGTCGCCGGAAGACGGGCGCCAATGGAGTAGGAGATGCAGCTGAATCGGCTGGGAGTAGAGACGACCTAGAGGGATAAGGTCCGCTGCGGCGTTCAACAAGCCCAGAAGCTGAAGCCAAACTCTGGCGGGGGCTGCGTCCTCCCGAGCTAACTGACCGGCTAGATTCGCAATCTTCTGGATCCGGGGCGCCGGGAGGCGCACCGAGTTGAGGTCGGTTGCAAATTCCATGCCCAGGTGCACAAAGCGGCGGGAAGGAGCGAGATCCGACTTGCCCTCGTTTACTAGGAAGCCCAAGTGTGCCAGGAGGTGCAGCAACGCATCCCTGTCCGTCGCGAGCGTGGTCTCAGACTGGTTGCGTAGGAGGAGGTCGTCTAGGTAGTTCGACGTCGGACTGGAGGAGGACTGTCGGGCCTTGGCGACTACGGCATCCATCAGCCGGGTGAACACCCAGGGGCTGAGGTTGAGTCCGAACGGGAGCGCGCGAAACTGGTAGACGACGCTGTCGATCGCAAACCGGAGGAACTTCCTGGAGGCCTGGTGCATCGGGACATGCTGGTACGCATCGGAAAGGTCCAAGCTGACTGCGAAGTCTAGAGGCTGGACCGCGGCTTTCAGGGCTCGAGCAGTTTCCATCCGGAAGGAAGGGGCCGTAATAAACTTGTTCAGGGCCGAGAGATCGATAACCGGTCGCCATCTCCCTCCAGGCTTCGGAACGACGAACAAGCGGCTGTAGAAGGCTGGGGAGTCGGGGAAACGAACAATCTCCGTGGCGGCTTTCGTCAGGAGGGAGGAGACCTCTCCCCGCAGAGCGGAGGCCTTCAGCGGGTCGCTGGGAATCTTGGTCCAAAGGGGGGAGCGACGCAAGGGCGGCGGGCTTCGAAAGGCGATCCGGAGGCCGGCCGAGACGGTGTCGCAAATCCAGGGGTCGTCTGGAAAGAGCGTGAGCCAATTTCCGCGGAAAAAGGCTAGCCTCCTGCCAACCGGAGACCCCAAGGAGGTCGGCGGGGGCAAGGCGGGGGGGGCAGTCAGGCGGCCCGCCCGCGACCTGGTCGCCGGGCGGGACGGGGCCAAGCGGGGGCACGGGACCTGGAGGGTCTAGGACGGCCAAAGGCGGGGGCCTGCACAGGGGCCGACGAGGGGGCTGAAGAGGCAGCGGGTCTAACAGACCGCGAGGCGCGACCCCTAGCCTGGCGGGAGGACGGAAAGCGGCGGGGCGGGGGAGCACTGACGGGCCAGCGATCGGGGTTGGAGGCTCTAACGGAGGACCAGGAGTCGCCGAACAGCAGGGGCCCACCCAGCGGAGCACGACGAAGCTGCGCACGCAGGTCAGGGGGCATCCCCCGGCAGGCAAGCAGAAGGGCGTCTCGACGCATCAGGTCACAATTGGCGGAGGCAGCCATAGCGTTGACCGATGAGTGGTAGGCGGCGCGGTTGGCGACTTCCGCTAAGACGAGCAAATCACCAAGGAGAGGCGTGATAGAAGGATGCCAGGAGTCCTCCACACGACGAACCATGGCCTGAGTGAGGAGCTCCAGGAAACCGGCGCAGGCTAAGGTGTTCCGAACCAGGGACACTGTCTTATCCAGGCCATGAGGGAGGGAACGTCGAAGAAGAGCGGGGCCGCCAGCTTGCGACAAGGCAGGGGGGTCCAGCGCAGGAAGAGGGAGGGAGAAAGCCTGGGAATGGCCGACATACCAGTCCCGACGGAAGGCGATGTCCAGGCCAGCCGGCCAGCGACGATCGGAGAAGAACACCGGCTCGCGTGATGTGGCAAGTTGCAGGTGCGCCGAGAAGGCATCTCGCAGCTCCTTAAAGCCGGGCGCCTGGGGAAGCGACTTGAATCTCTTGACCTGACGCTCGGCATCCACGAAGGCGGAGACCTTCCTCTTCAGGGGGGGAGAGGCTGGGTAGGCGTCAGCTGGCAAAGTGGCCACGATGATCCTGGCGGCTTCGTCCAAGGCTAAGAGGGTCTCCGCATGGGACGACGACGGAAGGGCTGAGGGGACATCATCACCGAAGTCGGCGGGCGAAAGGGAGCGACCATCCTCGTCCAAAAGGGCCGAGACGGAGTCCTCGGGCAGCAAACTAAGGGCCTCTTCGTCCAGGGGGCGGCGAGGAGGCGGGCGAGTCACCGAGGAAGCCAAAGGCCAAAGCTTGGGCAGGGAACAGTCTTGAACATCGCGGGAAGCCCAGGGACGAGCAGGCAGCGACGACGGAGGCGGGGAACGCCGAGGCAAACGCGAGTAGGAACGAGGAAGGGTCCTGTCCGGTGCGTGAGAACGATGTCTGGACGGCGGATGGCGAACAACCGGAGAGGGGCGCCGACTACGGGAAGAGGGTCTATGATGGCGGTGAGGGGGCGAACGCATCGAACGGTGCGAGGGCGAGCGCGAACGCGCACGCGAAGAGGAGGGGCGGGGGGAGCGGCGACGATCCCGGTGGGAGGAACGATCCTTCCGGCGGCGCTCGAGAGGCGAGTGTCTCGAACTGAAGGTGGAACGGGATGAGTCAGGGGCACGACTGCGTTGCGCAGGCTGAGGCTGACGTCTCTCCTGGCCGGACTCAGTGAGAAGGGCTCTATGCCGGCGTTCAGATCTTCCGGAAGGATCAGCGGGCTTATCGGGGAGAGAGAGGTGAGGAAGGCCGGTCAACGTGGGACGGCTCATGGCGGACTGCTGCAGGCCGGGCTCAGTGAGGTGGGCGCTCTGCCGGCAAACAGACCCTCTGGAAGGGTCAGCGGGCGTGGCAGCAGTGGCAGTCCTCTGGTCAGCCAACAACGCAGACACCCGACGGGAATTCCGTTCCGAGAGGCCAGGGCGGGAATGGGCGTAAGGGCGGCAGAAGTGTCAACCGGAGCCGGACGTGAGGTAGCAGACAGAGGTCGCTCTCGTCGGTAAAAGCTCCAGAGGTCCGACCAACGCATCTCCGGCCAGGTCGCACAGACATCACAGAGGTGGTCCGAGGAGCAGCCCGAACAAGGGAGGCAGACCGCATGGTCATCCGTCGGCCACTGGAAGTCGCCGCATTGAGAGCATGTAAGCATTTGGGTTCTGCAACAGACAAAGGGCACAGCAAGGTTGTAAAAGCAGACAAGGGCGCCTAGCCCCAAACAAAGGTACTCCAAGCGCCGTGACCGCCGGCGCGTGAAACAGTGGCTACACTCGCCAAGGGCTAAAGGGCCTTTAAGCTAGACGAACGGAGCGTGGGTGCCAAAAGGCCCTACGAAAAACCCAGCGTCTAAAAGGCAAAGTCTACTCGTAAGCTAACGAGGCATAAGACGGGGAGAGAAGGCGACGTCCCTCGAGGAGACTCACTTAAGCAGGTAGTGCAAGGCGCCGGAAAGTAAGCTCAACAGCTGGCGCCAATGCCGTAACAAAGACGAAAGGAAAGCCCAACGGTAGCCGGCTCTCGGCCCGAGGGCCGGCTGTGGGTAGCTACCGCTACCTTACCTCCGAGACGAAGCGGGAACGGGGGGAAGGGTAGCCATACACCGTCACAGCCCAGAGGAGAGCAGCAGAACGACGCAAAGGCAGAAGCAGGCAACGAGAAGGCAGGTCAGCGCTAGAAGGCGGCAGAGCACACGAAGAAGTCGGCAAAGAGTGTAGGCAAAGACGAAGACCGGTCGAGGCAGAGCGGGAGCAAAGCCAGACACGTCTTCTCTGCACGAGCGAAGTAGCAAGACTGGCTGGTCTCGTGACCGGATCCGGTAGGGCAGGAACGGGAGACAACTCTCGGCCCCTCTGGGGGGTTCCCCGAGTGCCTCCCAGGTTGTGTGGGCACACAACGGGTGAGTAGGCTAAAATTGAGCTAGTAGTAGACATTTCCACAAAGTCATGTCATCGGTAATGTTTTTGAGGAAACAAACAAATTAACAAACAAAACCTAGGCAGGCCGGTTGCACTGTTCTCGTGGTGTATACAGTTATGCACTTTAACCCTTATCATTCGGAATACACCAGTGTGTGAAATAAGTTTGACTAAAATAGTTCAAGGGTAGCGCCAGAATAGCTTGGCACCTCTAGGCGCCAAGCTATTCTGGCACCACCGTTGAACTAAAGCCATTGGTCTATTATCTCTATATATCTTATTTGTAAGTACTATAATGTAGCTTGCATATATGGCAGTGTACAAATTTGAAGCCTTTAGCCTCAGTATATGGGTTAAAAACGCGACAAAAACATTCCTAAACCTAAGCTCTCCAACAAACACTGATTCAAAAATAAGGCAAGCATGAGGCATAAAACCTCATGAGCCTCCATAACTATGGGGGCTCATGAGGTTCAATTCCTCTTGCAACTGGGTGGTTCTGGCTGCATCCCTGTAGTTAAGGGGTTAAAACTTGGTACAAAGCAAGATCTAACTGATTAAAGCTGTCGCATTTTTAGAGTGTCAAACAGAAAACCACACTATGGCACTTTTCATACATAAGAAGTGCCTGAATTGAAGATGAGTTGGTTAAACTTATCATGCAGCATCTGAAACATCTACATTACTTACTCCAGTCGAGAAGTCATAAAATACAGGTAAATGTCATTCCAACCTTCTAATAAAATCCAGACCAAATCGGTTTCTGCCAAGCGTGTAAAAAGCAAAGAGAATCTCAAAAAATAAAAAAACATGCTTAGAAAGGACAATTACAACACAAGTTCAATCAAAGCATGTTTCTTTCTTTCTGGGGATTTCTTCACACCTTCAAATGGCTCACAAATCTAGAAGCCATCTGAAAAGATGAAACCAGCTGCAGGCCATGGATTGATGACGACAGTCCAAGGATAGTGCCAGATTAACTCATTGAAGGCGTCCCACATCAACAGTTGCAAAAGTGTCGTATAACATTGACATAGCTACATGACACTTTTATAGCTACTGATGCTGGGCTCCTTAAGCCATTTAGCCCTAAGTCCCTACAGCAGCTGCAACTGGTACATAGTCATTGTGGGGGGCAGTCCGTGGTGCAGTGGTAAAGGCACCTGCCACCAATGCTAAGGGTGTGAGGTTCGATACTGGGTTCCGGCGTTGGACTTTTCTCCTTTAGTAAAGTGTCACCATTAATTCGGGCGGACCGTCGTGGGTTCTTTCTCTAGGAACTCCGGATCTTCCTCCCCCTCCACTTTGGTACCGGTTTCAGGCCACTTTATAAATTTTAAATACAAGCGATCCAAATTTCTGAAACCTCAGTAGCTGAGCTGACCCTTCGCACCACGTGAATGTACTGTGTCTGTCTTGTGGTGTGTTTGTCTTCAGAGTGAATGTGTGTTTCACATGAACGTGCATGTTGGGTTCAGTTCGCGGCGCTTTGAGCCAATTCTGTGAATTGGGTAAAGCGCCTATCTAATAACCGGTATTATTATTATTAGGCAACACCTCCAAAATCTGAGAAATGGGACCTTGGGGCTAAAAGGGTTAAATGAGTTAACATGCTAGTTTGGAAGGCACTAAGCTATTCTGGCACATTCCTGACACTATCCAGTTCTCTTCTCAACCGCTTGGAGGTAACCCGATACCCCTCCAAAACACATGGCCCCACGAGCCCAGTAGCATGCGTGGTATCCCCGGAATTGTTTATATTACAGCGGACGGCAGAGCAATAGTCCCTTTCCTTTTCTGTCCCCCCCTTCCTTGACTGCATGCATAAAAAAAATTACTGCGAGAATTAAACGTATAATTTAAAAACGTGTCTTAATTATTGTTGACCGTTTTGTTATTATTGACCGTTTTGTCCACTGCAGTTAAATTACCAAAATGTATGTTTATTATTATTGTTGTTTAAACCATGCCAGCAACTCGTGAGTCATCATCGAAAGTTGCAGCAATGTTGCTGTGAACAACAGCCTAGTGATAACAATAAAGTGTAACAAGATGGGATAAACCATAACCCACAAAGTCTCTTCTATACAAGAGCTGTCTTCGCTGTCAAGGGTCTCTACCTTTTGTCTTTGACTTGATTTTGATGTTGAAATATCTCCTTTTGAAAAAGCCTCGCAGCAGATGTGCCAATGCATCATAGTGAACTCTTTAAGGGGCGCGTGCGTCATTGGTCTGTCAACGTCATTTTGTCATGACGTATTTTTTTTGTTTTTATGTAATTTTATATTTAACGTGATATGAGATTCGCTTTTGCTTCAAGTCTTAGGAAAATGGTGACAAAACTAGTATTTCACGGTACAACTTCAGCCTTGCTATAATTTGTGTGAAATCAGGTTGACTTAGCTAAATGCTATACTAAGTACACCTGCATGCTTTTCTGAAAGCGCGTTGATGTGTGTATATGCATGTGCGTGAGTGCATGCACGCGCTGCAAACATCCTCAAGAGGCATAGATGTTAATGCACCCTCCAGGCACATGAGGATCTATGCCTCTTGGAGATGCGTGCATATGTGTGAGAAAGAGCGAGTGAGAGAGAGAATTATGTCATATCTAGTGTATGTAGGCGTGGCAACGGAGTTGCTTCTTTTACGTCACCAGCACTGTCTGACTTTCTCTAGAAGTGAAGGATTTTAATTATTTTCTGAAAGAAGTTGAAAGGATACAAAGCTGGCAAATGAACTCATCTAATATCTTTCTCCAAACTAGCTATATGCAAAAGTTCAAGGAAATATGACACAAATTACGGACTCTAATCTGGGTTAACCGACTTCCTATAAACGGTTGTTTATGTCTTCAATGAGACATTCTATTACAATATGCTCGGACGCTCTCTTAGCCACGCACTTAAGAAAGTATTTCGCCAAGTTTCAAGCTTGTGTGTACAGAAATATCGGAGATTCTCTTGTTTACATACATACACACACACATACATACATACGGCGCTTCGCAGCAGCGAGGTTAGCGTAACTAGACATGAAGTAATTTTTATCTTGTTACTTCAATTGTTAGAGGTTTAGCCTGCCCGCCTGTCACATCATGGATATGCTATTAAATTCGCCCCACCGTTACCCATCCTAAAATATAAATAGAAGGGACTTAAAAATGGGTATAACTATAAAGTTTATTAGTGAAGATATGATTTTCAGTCGGCCACAATCCATGAAATACGGAAAACCTTCGGTCAGCCAGGCAGCCGCAGGAACAAAAAGGAGGGGAGGAAATACGGTCGCGCCGGGTTTGATATATGCCAGATATCTCTCATGACAGCTTGATGATAACTGACTCGCACCCACACTCATCGGAATTCTGGGCCCTTTTCCTCTCTGTCAGTTGAGGTATAGACTGTATCACCTCCCCTTGAACAATTTATCTCCCCCCAGTTCATAAGCAGGTTTTATTCACATGTCCTAAAGTTGCCAAAGTCACTTTGTAAGGTCTACGTGAGTTAATGCATCTAGCACTGTACTTACATGCCAACATCCACAATAATGTCCTGGCATACTGGGTTCTTGAGGATCTGTGCCAGCATTTCCCAGGAATGAAGAAATGTGTCACTCTCGAAGAAGTGATCTGAGCAGCCATAACCACTGCAAATACAAGATGAATTACAGGCATGGTATTTTGCCGATAATATACTAAATTACTAATGGTCAAAACTTAAGGGCCACTTTTTATCGCAGACGCACCAACACCACACAAACAATGTAATAATACTTGGAGTCAATACTTTGCTAATTTATTCAGTAACAATTTCATTTAAGTTTTGAGTAAATCAAGCAATTGTAACAACAGCAGTATGTTAGAATGTTCACCCACCCCTCATTTGTAAAGTCCAGACCTGTTTACCCCCTATTTTAGATTTGTGTACTCATAGGGAAAAAAATTGTGTACTTATCAAAAAAATTGTTTACTAGTAAACACGTTTCCAACACTAACTTACCAAAATTTTAGGATATGCCATCTTCTATGTTCCAATCTCTCCATGCGACCAGATATACAATTCAGAATCAGAAGATAAGGCGAAGCTCAGTACATTTTAGTCACAGTATGTTTTACACCAATTGTAACATTTGCACCAAAAATCAGAGGGCAGAGATGAGCATGAAAAATCAGCTCACTCAGTTAGGAATCAACTTTACATTCAGAATCACAGGGACGGGCAATGCTTATTAACGTGTTCAGTTAACTCACAGTCTGTTTGAAGATCAAATTCTCACCTTTGAGTCACAACCAATTATCTTGATACATTACAAGTTTCAAGATAATCAGTTGTGGTTGTAGGTGGTGAAATGAATGTAAACTTTACATTCAGAATCAGGTGGTGGGGCTAGGCTCATATTTCACTCTCAGTTTGAGCATTATCCATTATAGTGTTTTGAGTGACCTGTAGTATGCAGACTTGAACTTGGCGAGCTGTGAGTTGGTGTACTTTCTGCCAAGTGCTGGTCCAGATTTTGCCTTAACTACCATCATGCTGGCAAGTGTCTTGGACGAAAGAGAAGCCCGCTTGTCTGTCTTGTTTTTACGAATGCAAGGGAAAATTTGTTCGCATCCTGCATTGCTGTGAAGAACTGACAGGATCCCCAGGCAGACTTTGCTCAAGTTGGAGAACAAAGCCACTCCAGCAGCATCCTTAATTTCTCTGTTTTTTTCCTCGCAATTGTGCTCGACGTCACCGGTAACCAGGGTTGGAAGATTTAACGATTTAACGATTTAACAAATTAAATTTTTGGTTAAAGAAAATTTAACGCGTTAATGTTTTTAAAAAGTTAAAGAAAATTCAACAAATTGTAAAATAAAAGTAATGATTATCGATTTCTTTCGTTAAAAATTTTGTTACTTCAGTTCGTTTTTCCGCCACGAACAACAGGTGCCTATGCACAAAGCCAGGTTGACCCAGTTGCAGTCGGTTTGAGGCGGTTTGGATTACCGCTAGCCTACCCTGCATCAGTTCAAATTTGAGATCATGAAAAGAAGATGGCTTCCACTTCCAGCAGTGAATCGAGTGATGAAATTTTGCCGAAATTCTTTGACGCGTTTATTGAATACTACGAGTATGTTGGAGGAAAATCAGCCGATACGCTCATTTTTAAATGCTAAAAGCGGGTCTGTGCAAAAGGTCCCTGGCAACTCTGGATGGATTTCCAAAGGTCAAGAAGATTTTTGTACGGACAAATACCATCCTACCCAGCAGTGCATCAGTTGAAAGACTCTTTTCGTGTGCTGGGCTTGTCTTCACACCCATCAGAAGCAAAGTGTCAGACGAACACTTAGAGATGAAAGTTCTCCTCAAGTTCAATAAGGCTTTGTAGGCGTGTGTGTGTGTTTCCTACTTTCCAACAGTAATGACTGGTTATGCTTGTGCTGAAATTCTTTTTTTCATGTATTTAACGCAAATTTATTCATTAAAAAGAAAAATTATAGAAAATTTATTTCTTTAATTTTCAAAAAAAAGTAAAGAAAATTTATTTCTTTAACCTTTTACCAGAATTAAAGAAAAGTTATTTCATTAAAGAAAAAAAGTAATGACTATCAACCCTGCCGGTAACACACCTGAGTGTGCAATGGAAAAATCAGCCGTGCAGTAGGCACATTGTGCATAAATGTTTCCTGCAGCAGAAGCCTTTATCCCTGTAATCTTCTTGTATCTGTCCAGAAATATTTGTTCCCTCTTCTTTTTCTTCGAAAAAGGCTTTGTAGAGACAACACAGTCGCTCGTTTGACGCTTCGACATCTTGCTGGGTGCCAAAATGGCGGTAAAACAAACAAAGAGTTAGCGTTCTTTGACAATGAAGATTCAAAATGTGGATGGAGTTTTTTTCCCGATTTTATTTTATTTTAAATTTTTGTTGTTGATCGTATTGATTTTTGTTTTTGCGTACAGACGTACTATTCCTAAAAACTGCGTAGAAAATACGCAAAAAACATATGGGTAAACAGGTCTGAAAGTCACACAAGACTGGTCCAGTCAGTAGCGAGTGTACCCAGCATTTGCAGTCAAGCATTCAATGCAGCATTGACGAATGGAGTTCACCAGGGTTTGGAGAACATGTTGCGAGATTGCTTCCCACTCTTGATGCAGGTACTGAGTCAGCTGGGGGACGCCTTGAGATAGGGGGTGGTTGCTGACTACACGTTGCCCCAGCATGTCCCAGAGGTGCTCGATGGGAGCCAGATCAGGTGAACGAGCTGGCCACTCCATCCTCATGATGCCCCGTTGCTCAAGGTACTCATCCACCACACGGGCGCGATGAGGTCGAGTGTTGTCGTCATGCAGAACAGCATTGTCGCCTATGGCCTGGAGAGCTGGCTGGATGAGGGGCTGTACAATCTCGTCCCAATAGCGCAGTCCAGTCAAGGTGCCTTGGATGATGTGGAGGGGGTCCTGCCTTCCCTGCTGAAGCCTAGCCAGACCATGACTGAGCCTCCTCCGTAGCGATCCACCTGTTGGATACATCCATCCATGAATCGCTCGCCCGGGTGTCTCCAGACCCTCACCCTGCCATCGTTGAAGGACACAGTAAACCGTGACTCAGCAGTAAACAGATCCTGAGTCCACTGGAGTCTGTTCGACCTCACATGTTGATAACACCAGGCAACCCGGGCTCTACGATGAGCTGGATTGAGGGGGTATTCTCACTGCTGCTCTGCATGAAGCCAGGCCAATTTCGCGCAGACGTCGGCAGACTGTTCTTCTGCTGACGTTAACGTTTGCAGCTTGCATCAGTTGACGTCGCAGAGTGGTTGACGCGACAGTTCGGTCATGCAGAGCCACCACACAGAGGTATCTGTCCTCCCTTCTGCTGGTGCAGCGCGGGGGTCATGAGCAGGGTCGTCGTTCTGCCCTTCCAGTTTCTTAGAATCGTGCCAGCAGCCTCTGGATCACTGAATGGGACACCCCAAGACGTCTCCCAACTGGAAATTCCATCCTGCAGCCATGCTAGCGCCCGGCCTTGATCTACTGGCGTTAGGCTTCGTCGTGGTGGCATGGTTAGGAAAGTGACAATTATGCCCCTACTGTACCGGTATTTGTAGCGAAACAGGTGCTCAGTGTTCACGACTGACCCCTTTAGCATGTGCATTACGACTTTACCGAGTTTTTCCACCTGCCTGCCTTTGGTACGCTTGCCAATATCACACAGCTTTTCACAAAAACTGACTATGTTTCACGTGCATTTGACATGTTCGTGGAAATTGATGAATTGTTGTCTATTGTTCCCTGTTCATTGGACTGTTTAAGGTCAACTTTTAACCCATTTGGATCGAAAGAACATTGTATTTTATTAGCGTACTTGCAATGATAAACACAAAAAAGTGGGGTGGCCCTTAGATTTTGACCATTAGTATATATAATATTATATACATCACACTTCTGTGTGCAAAGTATGGGTCTAAAATTACTTTAAAAACATACTCCCCCCAAAATGGGAAAACACACAAAAAAAACACTGTAACAGGCCGACATACCAATCAGTGCACCCTCTATCTCTAACAAGGAGATCAAATGAGTTTCCCACAACGGGCAAAACTCATACAAATGTGTACTTGCGTGTTACGTGGTTGGATCGTAGTTGTAGTATGATAAACACACCATACGCACGCACGTAAGGTTCTTTTAAATAAACTTCATTCAGCTGCAACCCGTCACACGTGGCTTAAGGATGTAGACAATACTGGAGTAACAGTTCCAACAATATTTTAATTCAGTGATGCGATCTCCACACAATGCATTCCCAAATGCACTAACACTGATACAATGTCCATACTGGCGACACAAAGTTTCTCACACAACATACACCACCGTTACGCTGCGTCTCTCACAATGTACACCCTATACGGGCCACGTACCTACGATAAACTGTGTGTCTCTACAACTGACAATGCATGACAATGTACATACGTGCTCTCCTAGCACCAACTTGATATAGTAGGACAACTTTCTAGAATAATCCAAAGAATTTACTCAACACAACCAATCAGAACGGAACACGTAACTGAAACTCATAAATATTAATAAAAGAAGAACTTTCTGGAATAAACTAAAATAGTCTACAAAAATTTGACTGCTCAATTCAGCCCCAAATCCTATTGTGTAATGACGTCTCACAAAAGTATGGCAGACCGTTCACGACCTTCCATGACACGCAAAGAACGGCTTCTAAATTCACGCGCACAGTAAACAACTATGACTACAATTACTACAGTGTAGCAAACTGTTGCTTATACTTCAAAGTCACATGTACGAGGTCACTAGACAGCACGATTATGCTCGAAAGTTCTGGTTCATTCTCAGCTAATCTACGCAAAACAACAATCGACCGCTCTTCTCCGTGCGACTTTTCTAGAAGCTTCCGGACTAAAATTAGCGTATCATAACAAAACCGAATCCGCTATCATGCAGGAACGATAAAGAATCTCACTGAAAAGGTACGTGATACGTAACCATGAAAGCTCAAATAAAAATCGGATCGTTTCCTACGATTAACACATGTATGCTCTCACAGGACAACACAACCACAATCGTAACATTGCGTATAGGCCTTTTTCGTAATTGACGCGTTTAGAGTTATCCGCCCTTGCGCTAGTCGGAAGTGCGCCGATAGAGTCGTTCCGGTTTCCAGCAAGACATGGCCAAAGTGAAAGTTATTGTGCGAGGAGGAAAACGATTTTGCGTATGCTGTTCGAACTACGCTGGAAAAATAGTTGATGGAAGGACTGTATCTCTGCACACGGTGCCAAGGGACCAGACCCTTCGACGAGTATGGGAGAGACGCCTGCGTTTCGTACGCAAAGACCGTTCAGCGGTTTCTGTTCGGAGCACTTTGTCAACAACTGAACAAGGCAGGCCTACGCACCGGTGACGACGTGCCTTTCAGATTTTGCAAACCGCACCTTAAACACGTGTACGGCCGGTAAGTGCTATGTTACTACGACCTATATAGACTATTTTTACTACATAAAAAAATGAAACAGACTATCGTGTCGATGACTTGTTAGATCAGCATCCCGTAGGGATTCCCAACAGCTTTGGATTCATCGCATCTGTGTTTTCCAAAGTACGCTTTCAAAAGCTCGTTAAAGACAAACTGATCTATCACATGGAGTAATAGTCTAAACATGGTTAACCTTGAAGTTGAGATCCTATCACTAGTTGTTGATGTTGCAGGTTTGTGCAGTGGTGTGTGTGTACTGATGTGACAGAGGCAGACAGTTGCATTCTTCCTCAGCTTATGTTGTTTCAGGTGTCACAGCTCAGTACTGCTCGGTTACCTTCTTTTTTGTTGACAGTTATCATATGTTAAATGCATGTTTTTCTTTCGTCTTCATTTATTTACATTACAGGTGGCAGAACAAAGGATGCTGACAAACTGGTGACCCTAACAGAATCTTGTAGGGAGGTTGAAGACCACTCTTGAGCAGCTTCATTTTCAGCAGTCTGACCTGTCACTGCCTTCAACTTCTGTCATGCTGCACAACTATGCTGGTAAAGTGAACGTGGCATCAATAATCCAGCATGCACTTTTGTACAGCTGCCTGTCAAACAGAAAACAACCAAATGGATGCAGAAGTTTAGACTGTGCCTATTGAGGTATCTGGCATGCATACTGGTGTAAAATCAGTTGGAACACAGACTGACAGCTGGACTGACAACACATTGACGCCACTCAGATTTGAGCATGTTGCAGACAATCCTGAGATGGTAAGGGCCAAATGCAGAGACACTGAAGGCAGTCTTTGAGGAGCTGCCCCCTATTGAAGAAAAAGAAAACAACAGACCCTGGACGCAGATCTTTGCTCAGGTTAATTGATCAGCTCTTCATGACCCTCAGGAGGCTCAAGCTAGGTCTGGTGATTGCTGACCTGAGTTTTCGCTTCAGCATTTCAAAGTGGATTGACCACTTGTATATTCATCTTTTATTTCTAGCTTACTGGCCAACCAGGGAACAGATCAACAATATCATGCCAGCTGACTTCAGGGAGATGTTTCCGAGGACCCGTTTTGTGTTGGACTGCACAGAGCTGTTCACAGAAACCCTCCGCTTGAGCCTGAGTAATCAGTTATGAATAAAGTGGTGGCTCTCAAAAGGAGTCAATAACGAGAAGAGCTTTTTTTATATATAACTTCTTAAAGTTCTTTTCAACCACCCAAATAAACACTCTTCTGATTTGTCTATGGTCGCATTACTAAATTACACAAACTGTAATGATGCCATTCACAATGCTTGCATCAGACCGAGAACTAGCATGCGATATGTAATGTTATCTTCATAGTGTGCTCTCCACTCATGAGTCGTTGAAAGTGCTTTAATAAAAAATTATCACGAACGTAATTCAATTGATAATAATCCAACAACTAGGACTTGTGAATTCTGCATTTTTTTTAAATCGTAAAGTAGTCTATAATATGAGTATAATTCAATCCATTACAGATCACACCAAGCACACTTCGTAAACAAATGACTTACCTTCATCGCCTCCGTCACTGGATTCGGCAATAGGACCAGCTGAAGCGTCGGTAGCCCTTTGCAAAGCAAGCTGAAAAGTGCCTTTCGATCTTCGGATCAGCTCCGATTTGTTTCCACTTAAAACTTGTCCGTGTTTTTGAAGAAATTCCTTCAAGTCATTTACTTTCATTGTGTCAAACGCTTCGTCCGCTATCGCGAGCGCAAACCGGAACTACGCATAGCAAAGGGACGCAACTCGTGACGACTCACAGCGCCAATTACGAAAAAGGCCCATAGCTGGAAACAGATCATGAAGATCTGCACTATAGTTATCCATGATACAGTCACCATCAATAATTTATATTAGGACACAGATGCATTTAAGCAGCGTTCGAAATCTTTGATTTTTCTGTACTCATTACAGAAATAATTCTAAAGCCCAAGAAACACTTAATTTTGCCCTTATTTTGTACGTTTAAAAAGAACATATTTTTAACCCCAAAACAAATTTCAAATTTTAAGTATCTTTAAAAAAGATTTTTCAGCTCAAGAAAAATGCAATTTTTTTCTGTGGTGATTTTGAGAGTTTTTATGGTGTGTTTTATTCTTTTATAGAGTATGTTTTTAAAATGATTTAAACTCACACAATGACTATACACACACTTCACTGTTTTTTGCAAAGTCAGATAGTTTGCCAATGAGACGAGTGACCAAATAATAAGTTGCCTTCAAGCAGCAAAAAAATCTGAACCACAACAATCAGTTGGTGATAAGAACTGGCTAGCAAATGACAAAGACTGCTTCATGTGCCACGTCCCATGGCTGGCCATTGTTTGCCCATGCACAATTGTGTGCAGGCCAGCACACAGCTGTGCATGGGCCAACAGTTGGCAATGTTGGACTGATGACCAGTGGAATGTACTTTATCCCTTGTCCTTGCCATATGGCCTGGCAATCTGGGGCTACAGTACAAAGAGATCTGAGCATTCGTTTACATCACGTTGGTCCAGCATTGAGTGAAATCTCTGATCCTATGGCTGTCGGCAGCGATTTTTGTTGCGATGATTCCTGCAGGAACCATCGCGACAAAAACTGCTACTGACAGCCAAAGGGTTAGTACTGTCCCTATACCTGTCTCACCTATGGTCCATATTCTATTACAATTCATAAGCATTATTTTGTCAGCATTTTCTTTGGCAACTCAAATGCACATCAAACTGTAATATTACCTGATCTCCAACTCTGGCCCTGAACGAAGACGTGCTCCATTTTCCTTGGCAATGCGTACACCTGTAGACCAGAGACTATGAGTTCACATCTGAACCAATAACTCTCTGACTGTCCATAGTGCTCTTTGTTGAGGTGATTTCTGCATGAATCACATTGACAAAAAGCCCTACCTACAGCCAAAGTGAAAATGTATAAGATTTTTTCAATATAGTAAGACTATAACATACATCTTAGATTTATAACACTTTTCAAAGTCGATAAAAATAACAAACTCCCGAAGGAGCAACAAATGTGCAAGTCCTGTAACATTTTGTTACCCCTGGTATGTCCAAAGCTCAGTGTTGTGTGTATATAATACGATGCAAACCAAGTACTGGTAATTTGTAAATTGTTGCAGGTTGTAACTGGTGAGTTGTATTTGAAGATCCCTTACAGTTACAGCGGACTTAATTCCTTCACTGCTGAGAAAATGTTAACACCACCCAAGTGCAAGATGTACTTCTCATGTATGTATATAAAGGGTTTCAGCAAAAGGCATAGATCCTCGTTCGTTTAACAAATGATGTCAAATTTACAATTTCTAAAACACAATTTGTCCACTGGCAGTAAATGTGTTCATATTGATGTCACAATTATAAAACTTTGGATAGACATACAGGTATCACTTTTTTTCTTTTGGCTGGTCCCAGTTAAACCTCTTTTTCATTTGTTTCAGGATACTGGGAGTCTTCCGATACTGAATTTGACAGATAATATAAATGCAGAGTAATTTTATGTGTTAAAAATGTGGTGGTGGTGATCCCTGAAAAAACATTTTTACACAATATTAACAATATTAGTGTAATGTCTACTGGGACTATGACAGTGTTCTTGTAACAATTGATCTGCTAGCAAGCTGCTTTAAATAAGATTAATAATCACACACACAAAAATGTGTAAATGCCACATATGCAGAATTAAGTTAGTAGTTATGCATTGCTGCTTACCCTTCTGAATGTGAAGCACGTTACAAAAATCCCCTCTCCCTCTCCTAAAAGTCCTACCCCCCCCCCCTCCCCCCCTTTAAAAAAAAAAACAAAAAAATTTATGTTCCGCTTGCATGGCAAAGCTCAATTCTTGTACATCATCTGATTTTGACTAATGGTTGTAAACAATCTGAAATAAGCAAAACCGCGAAGGTGTAACTATTTGCCTATAGGAAGAAATAGAAAATACGTAACATTGCTTAAGTTTTGTAGTCTGATTGGTGACACCAAAATAAGAGTTCGCTTTTTGCACAAGCCAAATTTTGCCTAAAACAACGGGAATTTCCGATCGGGCACTCGACACATCTGCGTACGCCGTGCAAACACTAAATTCCGTAGGCTGGCCTGTAATTATGAATAACCTTTCCCTCACTAAATCTCAATTTCCATTGAAGAATATATGCCATCACGTACGATCCAAATGTACGAGCGGTATCAACAAGGATTACTTACTATATGAGTAGGCCCTATAAACAAGATGGCTTCGACACACATGAATGGGAATGCTTGCTAAAGTTCACCCCAAAAAATACAGTTTACTCACTTTCAACAATCCGCCGCGCATTATCTGGAAAATCAAGCGCCCACTGGTTCAGTGAGCAGACGGCTAGAATGACTTTTCGCCCCATTTTGCAATGGAGTTACTGTGGACTATTACGCCACACCGCGACCATCATAGCATTTCTCCGTTTTATTCGAAAAGAAAACGCGAACGGGATAATGAGGCGAAACGAATTTGTCATCTGACAATCAGCTGTGTTCGTTTATATTATTTTAAAATTAAATACATTACAGTATGTTTGTATTATTACTTGCAGAATCTGTGTTTAATTTATGTTTCGTATATTTATATTTTATTGTTATATTTCGTGTGATTATTGAATTTGTATATAATTTCTGTTTCGTATGCAGTCGGCGACGACGCTCAACTTGAGTCGAGCCTCAGTGCGGGGGAACATCATTTTTTTCGTTCGACTTATCCGGATAAGTCGAATTTTTCACTTACCCGTCTGGATAAGTCGAATTTTTCACTTACCCGTCTGGATAAGTCGAATTTTTCACACAGAGTTGTTTGACTTAAGCGTTGTTGTTTATTGTTTTGTTTTGTTTTTTCTACGGACTAAAATTATGCCAGACAGCATTCTCCTATGATAGGAATAATACTGAAAGTCATGTTGAAGGCCATAGTACACAGTGGGCCTCCCCTGCAGTCCCATCTGTTAAAATGACTTAGTCTTAGTCTGTCCCACGGTCATCCCCCAATTTTTCAATCCCCTAAACAACACTACCGCCAGAGTCCAAAATAGCTCAGGCGGTTAAGCGTCGGAGCAGGAGAGCGAAGGGAATCACCGAGTCGTGGGTTCGAATCCCCGTCCGGCCGCTGCCCTGGTAGCTGGATTGCAATCCAGGGGGGAAAGATGGGCTTGTTCAATACTGATCATGTCCGTTGAAAGGTCCTGGTAAATCAAAGTGGCACAGTTGGAGTGCGCCTGAGTTGATCAGTGTTCAGGTCGTACTCGGCTATAGGTAATAGATTTCGGCCTGTCCCCCGGCATAACCCCGGGCGCCTGTCCGGGCCGTCCATCAGTTTTTATCACCAGCTTTGATGCTGTGGAAACCCAAAACTTGAAGAAACCCGAACTAACCAACCAACCAATGACCGCCCACTTGCTGCACATTTGCCGGCATGCACAAAATTTAAAAACAATTGCCACATCACCCGTCTGGGCATTTTCTGGCTATCAACATGATTCTGTACCAACCCTACATCCAAGCACAGCCAAAACTGGTACACTGGCACCTCAAATCACCATCCGCTTGGCAACTCAAACTAGGCCATAAAGAGTCCGCTTGTTAGCCCTTTCATTCCGAATACACCAGTGTATGAAATATGTGTGTGACTTATTTTAGTCTCCTCGCGCTGGAACCATATGGCGTTGAGGCGCGTCCCCTGGGTGGTGGATAGGGGGTCCCTCATGAGAGGGGGTGCACCGAATGAAATAAGGTGCCGTGAACCAACATGGTCTAAGGGAAGGTGACCCCGACAGAAAACCCCTGGTCCTCCTAGTAAGGGGGTTGGGCGTGGGGGTAGCTTCCCCACCCTGCAAAAAAGGAAATAGCTACAAAAACGCCGACGAAAAGACTAACAGTAATTCCATTCCTGGAGGAGAAAGGTTCTTCTACCAGAAGACTTATGACGTCCTGTGGTGAAAGCCGGAAGTCTTCGGAAGCCACAGTACCGAGCCGCCTCTCTCTATCCAGGGATACAACCATGGGCACATGGAACGTCAAGACCATGTACCAGAGCGGCAAGGCCGCCCAGATAGCAGCGGAAATGCAAAAGTACAACCTTTCCCTGCTAGGTATCAGTGAAGCCAGATGGACGCAGTCTGGCCAGAAAAAGCTGTTAAGTGGGGAGATGATTCTGTATTCAGGTCACTGATGAAGAGGAGAATGCCCCCCATACAGAAGGTATAGCTGATTCATGCTGTCACCAGTGGCACAGAGAGCGCTGATGGGCTGGGAACCTCTTGGGCCAAGAATTATCACAGCAGCCTTTAGAACCAAGAAAAAGCTCAAGCTGAACGTCATCCAGTGTTATGCGCCCACTAATGACAGTGACGAGGAAGAGAAACAAGAGTTCTACGACCGACTCCAGAGTGCCTTGGACAAATGTGCTGAGCGAGACATCACCATCGTCATGGGCGATTTTAATGCCAAGATAGGGGAGGACAACACCGGATACGAAGAGGTGATGGGGAGACAGGGACTAGGCTCGGAGATGAGTGAGAACGGGGAGAGGTTTGTAGACTTTTGTGCTCTATACCGACTTGTCATTGGAGGCAGCATCTTCCCACACAGAAGAATACACAAAGCAACTTGGGTCTCACCTGACCATACAACAGAGAACCAAATAGACCATATCTGCATTAGCAAGAAATTTAGAAGATCCCTTCAAGATGTTCGAGTGAGGAGGGGAGCAGATGTCGCCTCCGACCACCATCTGCTTACCTTAAGAATGAAGCTCAAGCTAAAGAAAAGCCGCACAGAGACAACAAGAAGACAGCGCTATAATGTAGGCCTCCTGAGAGAAACTGGAGTTAGAGAAGAGTTCAAACTGGTGCTGTCCAACCGGTTTCAAGCGCTACAGGAGCTAGTAAATGAAGAGGAGGCGGTCACCACAGAGCAGCAGTGGAAGGCAGTTAGAGAGGCGCTGAACTCAACCTGCAAAGACACAGTAGGGTTCAGGAAACACCATCACAAGGACTGGCTGTCGGCACAGACCTTGAAGAAGATAGAAGTGAGGAAGCAGAAGAAAGCAGCTGTCAACAACAGTCGCACGAGAGCAGCCAAAGTAAGGCCGGCACAGGGGGAATACTCGGAAGCCAACCGCGAGGTGAAGAGTAGTATCAGGGCAGACAAGAGGGCCTACACAGACAGCCTGGTAGCAGAGGCAGAAAAGGCAGCAGGCAGCGGCAACATGAAACAGCTCTACGACATTACCAGAAGATTGTCGGGCAAGTATGGCCATACAGAAAGACCAGTAAAAGACAAAGAAGGCAAGCCTATTACAGACAGAGCAGACCAACTCGACAGATGGGCCGAGTATTTTGAAGAGTTACTGAACAGACCTACCCCACCCGACCCCCCAGACATCCAGCCGGCAGAGACCGACCTACCCATCAGCTGTGACAGACCCAGCCGGGAAGAGATCAGAAAAGCAGTGGCATTTTTGAAGAACGGCAAAGCAGCAGGCCCAGATGGCATCCCAGCGGAGTCTCTGAAAGCAGACCTAGAGACAACAGTGGAGATGCTGTACCCACTGTTTGGAAAGATCTGGGAAGAGGAGGTGATGCCGGCTGACTGGAAGGAGGGGTACCTAATCCCAAGATTCCCAAGAAAGGCGACCTCAGCAAGTGTTCCAACTACAGAGGAATCACCTTGCTGTCAGTACCAGGAAAGGTCTTTAACAGGGTCATCCTGGAGAGAATGAAGAGCTCCGTTGACCCCCAGCTGAGAGACCAGCAAGCAGGATTCAGGAAGAACCGATCATGTACAGACCAGATCGCCACTCTCCGCATCATTGTGGAACAGTCTCTGGAGTGGAGCTCCCCGCTGTACGTCAACTTTGTGGATTATTAGAAAACATTTGACAGTGTGGACCGAGAGACTCTGTGGAAACTCCTACGACACTACGGTGTACCCACAAAGCTCGTCCGCCTGATCAAGAGCAGCTACGATGGCATGACATGTCGCGTGATCCACGAAGGGCAGTTAACTAGGGAGCTCCAGGTCAGAACTGGTGTCAGGCAGGGGTGTCTGCTGTCTCCGTTCCTCTTCCTACTGGCCATAGACTGGGTCATGAAGATGACCACAGAGCACAGACGAAGTGGAATACAGTGGACACTGTGGACACAGCTTGACGACCTCGATTTTGCAGACGACTTGGCATTACTGTCCCACACTCATCAACAAATGCAGGACAAGACCACGAGGCTTGCTGACATCTCGTCCCAAGTGGGCCTCTCCATTCACAAACAGAAAACAAAGACAATGAGGCTGAACGCAACCAGGGAAGAACCAGTCTTGCTTGCTGGCACCACGTTGGAGGAGGTGGAGTCCTTCACCTATCTCGGGAGCATCATAGACAAAAAAGGCGGCACTGATGCAGATGTCAGAGCACGAATCGGTAAAGCCAGAGCAGCCTTTCTCCAGTTGAAAAAAGTGTGGAGTTCCAGAGAGCTGTCACAACACACCAAAGTCCGGATTTTCAACTCCAATGTAAAAGCAGTTCTCTTATATGGAGCAGAGACTTGGAGATTGACAAAAACCACAGTCAACAGAGTACAGACCTTCATGAACAGTTGCCTTAGAAGAATTTTGAAAATCCACTGGCCAGAGAAGATCAGCAACGTCAGACTCTGGGAGAGAACAGAACAGATAACAGCAGAGAATGAAATTGGGCGAAGAAGATGGGGATGGATTGGTCACAGTCTGAGAAAGCCAGCTTCCAGTATCACTAGGCAGGCATTGTCATGGAACCCCCAGGGAAAGAGGAAAAGAGGTAGGCCGAGAAACTCCTGGCGTCGAGACCTCCAAGCAGACATCAAGAGACTGGGAACCACCTGGAGTAGAATCGAAGGAGAAGCACAGGACAGGAGTTGCTGGAGGTCTCTCGTCGACGGCCTATACCCGGGTAGGGGTGACAGGCGTAAGTAAGTAAGTTATTTTAGTCTAGGCGCCAAGCTATTCTGGCACCACCCTTGAACTAAAGCCATTGGTCTGTATCATCTGTAAGTACTACTATGTAGCTTGCCGCATGGCAGTGTACAAATTTGTGAAGCTTTTAGCGAGTGATATGGGTTATTTGGGTGGCCGCACCAAAGATGTCTCTTCTCATCCGTATCAAGAGATTTTAAGCAAATTCCAACATACTGCCTCTGTACAACTGAAATGCCAAAGAAGGCAGAAGATTTTTTTTTTTAAAACATGAGTCAGTCCTTGCGGCACCAGGCTGCCTCACCCAATCAATATATAATGTGACCTGAAACAGACAAAGCCGCAAACCGATAGAAAGTTTCAAGTTATGACAAAAGCACATCAGCTTGTACTGACACCTAAAATGACTTGAATCTCTCAAATGCTGAGGTGAGAGAGAGACACAGACAAAGTCAGTAATACATGGGACTTTCCCATCGACATGACCACACGTCTGAGCAGCTATAGGTCATGTTATATATTTAAATTGGGCAGTTGAGGCAGTAAGAGGACCGGCCTTGTTTGAAATTTTGTAGTAGGGCTGAATGTTGGAATTTGCTGGAAATGTCTGGTTAGATGAGAGGAGACATGTTTGGTGCTTTGATTCATACCATCCTGAGCTTATCCAGTGGACAATTGTGGGCCTATGTTGAGTTGCCGTAGTGATTTGAGGGGCACACTGATTTCAGCTGTGCTTGGGTGTGGGGTTGGTAAGGAATCAGGTTCATAGCCAAGAAATGAGACTGTCAATGTGCTGTTTTTGTTGTTGTTATTTTGTGCATGGCAAATGTGCAGCTGGTGGGCGGTAGTGTTTTTTAGGGGATTGAAATATTAGGGGATGCCTGGGACTGACAATGGCTAAGAGACTGGACAGTACGGAAACGACACTGTGTTCCATGGCCTGTCAGGGCACCACATGCCATATGTGATATAGATCAGAAGCTGGTTTAATGTAACCATATCATTGAGTTTGGACTTTTGCAGTTGGAAAACTGAGAAAATCATGAAAAATTTCAATTTTGCCAAAAAATCGCTGCGATTGCAGCTTTATAGGCGGTTTTGCATGTTTTGCGTCGCAACACCCTGTTTACCTGCACTGTGAGCTATGGTTAGTGTATTTGTTCATTTATTTTTTGTCTTACAGGTAGTCATGAGTCTGACCTTTGACCTTGACCTTGAAAGGCCTTTGGGGCGTTCAGTTTGATAAATGTGTAAAAAAAAAAAAAATGCACCCTTTGAGTTATTGAAGTTGTGGGGTGGGGTGGGGTGGGGGGTGGGTGGGGGGGAGGTGTGGGTGGGGTGGAAGTGGTGGGGGGCGGGGGGTGGGGGGTGGGGGTGGAAGTGGGGGGGGGGGGGAGAGGGGTTGGAGGTGAGGGCTTAAGGTCAAAGGTTAAGATCAAAACTACAATGAAACGGTGTCAGCATGTTCATTTTATCAGACAGCTGACCTCAGAGTGAAATAAGCCACCAAATTATTGTGACATGCAGAAGTGTTATTTTGCATGATCCAGCTACAATGGCTGCATCTGAGGTGACATTCTGCTGTAATTGTCATTAAGGATGTCTCTGGTGTCTATTCTGAGCCAAACACAAGCACTATTACACTGCATAAAGCTCATTTGAGTGCATTGTTATGGGACCAGCAGTTGTGGCCACCAGTACAGGCTTTTACAGGAGTGTTCACAGGTTTGGCACACACATGCCTGCTGCATTTGCAACATGAGTTAAGGTCTTTTGAGACTTACAAGTGTGTTTTATATAAAAATGAACTGTACATACTCATTTTTCCCTGCTACCTCCTAAATAAGCACTCCAGACACTTGTTTAGCTATGCGGTGTGTCCTGCGTAGCATAGTTTTGGCTGTTTTGTGTAGTCTTTTTTCTGTGGGTTAGTTCAGTAGACTTAATGTTTAAATTGCACAGCTGTTTCATGACCCCTTTTGACTGTGGAAAAGATTGCAAGCAGCATATAGGGCATGGCAGCTGGTTACAGGCCTCTTCCTGCTTGTTGTCACCAGAGAACAGGGTCAATGAGGATGTCTGGGCATTGTCTTTTTGGCTGCCCTGAGATACACAAAGAAATGGTCTTGGATCTGAAAGCTCATTTTTCATCAATGTCAGTGTCATGGTAACCTTTTTCAGTTGTCCAGCCCACCAGAAGTCAGTTTGACTGTATTGCATGTGTGTGTAAACTTGGAAAAACCTGGAAAAACAGAAAAAGTAGGGGGGGGGGGGGGTAGTGGAAAAATATGAAAAAAAAACAAAACTTTCATGTGCCTGTGTCTCAAATGCAACATTTCTGAAGATCGGATATATTACTTGATGCACATGCCAATTTTGGAGGCATTCTGACCATATCTAGTCTGTTTTTCATGGCATCAGATATGCATGATCCAAAACATCAACAGCACGGTGAACGCCACAACAATGCGCTTCACATAATGGGCCATAACATAAAGATGCAGTAACATTCAATGGTGTCACTTTGGGTATGACTTAGCTAGTGTCTAAGGGTTGCATTGATGGCAGATTGAATGGTGTTCAGGTGGGAGAGTTTCTCTTACAGGTCATGTTATATATTTAAATTGGGCAGT
This sequence comes from Semisulcospira habei, assembly GCA_036245525.1. NCBI lineage: Eukaryota > Metazoa > Mollusca > Gastropoda > Semisulcospiridae > Semisulcospira > Semisulcospira habei. Next base: position 196,075,038 of record BTPG01000006.1, read on the forward strand.
TGAGACAGTGCAAGGACAGGTGTTTTAAAAAATAATTTTTGCCTTGTTTGAAAATTTGTAGTAGGGCTGAATGTTGGAATTTGCTGGAAATGTCTGGTTAGATGAGAGGAGACATGTTTGGTGCTTTGATTCATACCATCCTGAGCTTATCCAGTGGACAATTGTGGGCCCGCCTATGTTGAGTTGCCGTTGACGTAGTGATTTGAGGGGCACGCTGTTTTCAGCTGTGCGGTTGGTAAGGAATCAGGTTCATAGCCAAGAAATGAGACTGTTAATATGCTTTTTAAAAATTTTATTTTGTGCCGCATGGCAAATGTGCAGCTGGTGGGCGGTAATGTTTTTTAGGGGATTGAAATATTAGGCCGGGGATGCCTGGGACTGACACGGGCCGGTTGTGCCCCGATTTTGAAGCCGATTCCGATCCGTTTGCGATCGGATGACGTCAATTATCCGATCCGGTCCCAATCGGTTGGGAATCGGATGACTAGAACCTGCTCTATATTTCCGATCCGAATCGGTCCCGATCGTAAGCTTCAACCAATCAGAGCGCGTCTCGCAAAGCACATGTAGTTTCAACACGGTTTGCAAATGGCCGAACACGCCTGTTGTTATCAGTACCACCGCCGTTGCCGCTGATGTTTCGCACGCCTCTTCCCGAATATGATCCAAAACTGCTGATAATGCAAGCACATCATCATCACTGTCAAAACCGCTAGCAGTCATTCAGTTTGCAGGAACAGGTACGACCGTTGATCTTCGGTTCAAACCGGTCGGCTAAACGACTTGACAAGTCGAGAAATGTCAGTGTGGCACTGCACACGTTTCTTAATCCGGCCCGATCACCTACCGATTCGAAAACTGATCGGGAATCGGCCTCAAAACCGGGCTCGTATAGCGAGGCCTTAAGAGACTGGACAGTACGGAAACGGCACTGTGTTCCGTGGCCGCTTGCCGGGAAGCTGACGTCATCACGCATGTCGTGGCGGCCATCTTGAGAGGATGCCGACTCACTGAGTCGCGCGCTCATGGCGGCATCGAAAAATCGCTGTCAGGACAATGTCAGGAAAGTCCTGACGTGCTATAGGCAATAACAGCAAGTCTTGCGGCCATCACCGTAGGAAACCACTAACCAAAATCTGTTTTTGTTAAGTCCCTTAGTCTATTTATATAGAAGGGACTTTTAGGCCCCGCGGTCGTGACCGTGACTCAATGTGGCCGGGCGAATTTCACTTGAATAGCCGGTATGTCCATGATGTCCAAAGGCGGGCAGGCTAAACCTCTAACAACTGAAGTAACAAGATAAAAATTACGTCATGTCTAGTTACGCTAACCTCGCTGCTAAACTGACGTACATTCGGCATTGGCGCGAAGCGCGGCCGGTATGTCAGTGCGTATGTATGTCAGTCACCAGTACTCTGAAGTGATAAACCGTAAGAGAAAGCTAGAATTATACACTGATACGTAGCCACGGCGGACAGAGCGACTCGTTTTGTGGTCAACCTATTCTCCTCAGCCGTTTCGTACCAATTGCCGTGACCGTACCGTACGTGTTTGGTTTAAGTACTGAAACGTATAACAATACTAATGAAAACTGACAAGATGACTGAGGATTTCATCATCCCAAAGTCTACCGGCGACGGTATTGTTTCGGAGCTCACTGACATGCGTTTATCTTTTAAGAACATTCAGAATCAGTTGTTCATATTTTTAGGCGGCTTATTATGCTGATCCTTTTCCCTCCTCTCCGGCTAAGCCAACCCCTGATCAACACACCGGCACCGGCGTCGGCCGCAAACACTGAAATAAAGACGCCGCACACACGGCGCCGCCGCTTCAGTCCGGCCGCCATTACAGTGAGTACGTTCGGCTGTGGGCTCGGTAGCCGGAATCCATCTCCTTGTACTGAACCCATCCTCTGATCCACACTGGCACACAGAAATAAAACGGGCACAAGGCGATTCCCGCCATTCGCCGTAAGCTCCGTGGTCTGTCGGCATAGCTATTAAAGAAGAAGAATACGATAGCACTGACGAGTAGCGAAATGACGTCACTTCACGTCATGACATCATTAGTCCCACGACGCCGTGTTCATAGTGACGACTCGATGTTATACGTCTGCAGTACTAACATTTGACGTATCAGAGAATCAACTTTGAGTCTTGCTGATGATTTTCACGCCTAGTACTTACAGGTCACAATTTGATCTAATCCTACCCCAGGGCTGGGACAAACAACAGGCTTATGCGGCAAACACTGTTTATGAAAAAATCATGCGGGTATAGTAATGAGACGATTATTATTATTATTATTATTTTTTTTGTAAAAAGAAAAATTAAAGTTATGTTAGCTGTTTTACAAATGACTCCTAAAAAGTGGTGCAGAACATTGTCTGATTTTCACACCTAGGGCACACAGGTCACAATGGACCTAATCGTACTCGAAAGCCGAGACAAACTGTAGGTTTATGTAAATACCGTATACGAAAAATCATGCGATTATTAATGAGAACTGGATTGTTTTTTTTTCATAAAAAAAGATGTTTCAAGATTAACTAACCCATATAATTCGTGAAATTAATCCCCAAAACGTGAAAATATATTTAAAAAAAAAAGTTAATTATCACTCAAAAAGTTCTAGATGTACAGTGCTGGTTAACAAACTCAGTCATTAATTTTAATATCTCCCTTTTGTTTTCATCCCTACGTCACACGACCAACCCCGTAACACACGACCGAGCTATAAAAACCCTTGAGCGAAAAATGGCGGACTTCTTGTAGCCCGCTTTGTGACGCATCTTCAGTGGATGCGAGTTTTGTTCTATAAGTAAAAAGTTACAAAGTCTTGTTGGAAACAACAAACATACTACTGGAGATGGCAACGTCATGAAATATTTTAAAGTATGTCATAAGTCTGTTATGTATAAATGTATATTCCTTTGACATCATTCATGTCTGGCGTGATCCAGATCGGAAGATTTCTTCTTGATTTTTTTTTAACGAAAATTGTGGAGGAATGAAAACAAATACTGACGTTATTGGTAGCAGGGGCTTGCTGCACGGACCCTCCCTTGTAGCAAACCCTTGCTACCAGTAACTTATATTATCTAGCTATACGCAAAGCAGGCCCGGATCCATGCCCCCCCCCCCCCCAAATTTGTTAAAATGCTATAACAAATTCCCTTTTTGGGGGTGTTTGCCCCCCCCCCTCCCCCTCACTGGTTTATATTTTGGCGTACGGCTGAGCGGACAGCCCTGGACAGACCCCTCCAGGAACCCGTCATTTGTACCCCCCCCCCCCCCTTTCGCTGTTTGACTTCTCGGCGCCTTGAAACAAGGTCCGCCGCCTGCCCCCCCCCCCCTCCCCTGTTTCATTTTTCGGCGCCTGGAATCAAGGTCTGCAGCCCCCCCCCCCCCCCCCACACACACACACACTGATTTTTTCGGCCCTTGTGGAAAGAAGATTTAGCGTGGTGGAGGCCTTTTGCATGAGGTTCAAGGTCCCAAACAAGAACTTGGCCCCCCCCCCCCCCCCCTCTGGAGCTAAGTGATCCGGCCCTGCAAAATATCTAGTAAAAATAAGAAAAATCACGTACTCCAGTGTGGATCAACCGGTTTTTGTGAAACGTCCATTCAGTTCTCGCCAATGAGCATCTTAATCCAAAACATCGAAAAAAGGGTCCCGAGATAATTCTACAACTACTAAAATGAGATACAACTACTAAAATTTTAAGCTTGTCCGTCCTCAAACGCGGTGAGTCGCTGTCACACACACACACACACACGCATGCGCGCTCGGCCTTTGGCGCCAAAAAGACGTTCTCTAGCAAGGTTTGCGTAGTTAGACGTGACGTCATTTTTATCGTGTTACTTCTTTGCCAGAATTTCTACGCACACGCCAAAAACGTCATGTGCATTCTTTGGAATGCGCTCCGACCCAGCCCCATTACCAAAACAAAACACAAGACGTATGACACAATGGAGGCATTAAAGCGGTCTGAAAGTCTAGGGTGGGTTTTGATGGCTAAATTTTCCTGATAAAACGGGTTTTCCATATTGCCGGTCTTGCCTCAGCGGGGACTTTTCTACTCTTCTTTTCACAGTCCACGTGAGCATGCACACGTAACTCGGACAGAGGTCTTCTACTCTTCTTTTCAGTCCACGTGAGCATGCACACGTAACTCGGACAGAGGTCTTCTACTCTTCTTTTCACAGTCCACGTGAGCATGCACACGTAACTCGGACAGAGGTCTTCTACTCTTCTTTTCACAGCCCACGTAACTCGGACAGAGGTCTTCTACTCTTCTTTTCACAGTCCGCAACGTGAGCATGCACACGTAACTTGACAGAGGTCTTCTAGTGGCCCTAGTAAACATCATTGGAATCTACATACAAAGGAGACGGAACCGAGGAGAACAGAGAAGTCTTAAATTTCATTACATTCACTGAGATTAATGTCAAAAGCCTCTTTGTTCAGCATTATTGTAAGACATACTGCAAACATTTGAATACAAAGTAGTTATTGCCAATTATTGATCCTCCATTGTCGGAAACAGCCTGGTCGCTTTCAAAGTCACCCACAGTGGCCCAAAGGCACACACCGGCTTTAAAATTTACCTCTCTCTCGCTCGCCCATAATACTATTAGTCATAGAAAGACCAACTCAGTTTGGCCAAGGCAGAAAAAAAAAAAAAAAAAAGGATCAATCTATCCCAGACTGGAAAAGGAGAAACACGTTTGACTTATCCAAGGTTTAATTAACTAAAACTGGATAGTTCGACTTAACGGAGCCATTTAAAGTTAAATTTTAGTCATAGTAAGAGCAGCTCTGGACACTGAAAAAAATGAACGCATTCCAATTAACCCAGACTGGACCGTTTTAGAAATATGTTGTAAAATTAGCCTAGAAGAGCAGCTTTGGACAGAGAAAAAAACAATATGGTTGACTTATCCATCTTTTATTTAAGTCTTATCCGTCTTTTATTTAAGTGTATGGAACTGCATAAAAAAAAAATAGTTTGACTTATCCAACTTTTGAGTGGAGAAACACCTTCGACTTATCCAAAGTTCGATTTAAGCGAGTTTGAGTTATCCGTTGTAAAAATTAGTCATAGAAAGAACAGCTTTGGTCAGGAAAATGTTTTTTGTTTGACTTAAGCGTTTTTTGACTTATCCGTTATCGACTTAAGCTTATGGGACTGTATTTATATCTTATTTTTTATATTTCGTTTGGTGAATAGACAAGCACACTGATGAAGATGAAGGGATCAAATTCTCCATACTTTGTTGCTGAAATGAAATAAAATGAAATGAAACGACATCAAACTTTATTTCCCGAGGTTAAATGATTGGGCACAGAGACCTTGTTTCAATCATGTCTTTGCACACCCAGATACACACATACATGTGCGTGCACATAATATATAAGAAGTAATTTAATGGAATGGCAAAAGATAAACATCAAAAGGCTAATTTAAAGACTCACGCATGCATGCACACACAAAGCGTAGTAGTTTAATGCATTGAGAAACTTGAACGTTAAAAAGGTACGTTGAACAATAACAGCAACAACAAAGTTGACAATACACTTCATAGGCACTCACGTTTTACTTGCACAACTATGGGCGTTTTTCTACCTATGTGAAACACAAAGGTGTGAGTCTACCCAGTGTGGATTTGTTGTAATAATGATAATTACACACACAATTTGTGGTTAGTTGGAATCGGGTTGGTGCATGTCTGGGGCGGATCTGGGGGGGGGGGGGGGGCATCCAGGCCAAAAACAAATTGTCTTTAAAATGCTATAACAAAGTTTCTTTTTGGGCAGTTTGGAACCCCTCTGCTTTTTTTATTTGTATGGTGAAAAGGTGCAAGGGGCTTACACTACCTCCCCCCCCCCCCCCCCAATGTTTTGATTTTTTGAGACCAAGAACTACTCCCCCATAAATGTTTGTCTGTCAGGTTAAGGCCCCCCCCCCTCGAGGTAACTGATCCGCCCCTGTATGTAATGGTATGTTGTGTGGATTTATATGGAATGAATTTATTTATATTCAAGAGTTTCATGGCCAGTCTCACTTACCAACTGCCCCCCGGTACCACAGTCACTCATGAGCCAGTGGGGAATGGCTACTTCCACTCTGCATCACAGCTCTGTTGTTGTTTTTTTAGGGTCACCTGGTTACTTTATTCAATGCCTTGCACAAATTGCATTAATGTTTTAAAAGTGTCTGTATATGTGCATGGTTTATATATAGGTGTGTTTAGCATTGCACATAGCATAAAACAACCACCTGTTTTTGTCGGGCTGACATCATTAGCTGAACAGAACATGCCTGTCAAACAGTAACAGCGCCCACTATCCAGTCTGCAAAACAGGCACACACAGAAATATCTCTTCCAACGGAAACTATAAGCCATGTTTGATTTTTAATTTATACAGGTGTAACAGTGTCTAAATCCACACCAGAAAGTGACTGCCAAGGAAGTAAAATGCAGAGAAGAAAACAGGACGGACAAAAGAAACATGTTTAGAAATGACAGTTACACCAAATTTCTTAGCGCATTTATTTCTCCGTTGGGTTCTTCTCTGCAACAGGGTCTGAACGAACTATAACTTTTGTTTTTGCCTTTATGGCCTTGATGTTTGTGAGGTCAGCAAAAATGGTACATTTAGAAAGATCTTATCTGCAACTATCCTTGTGTCACGTTCAAGTCCATGGATTCCGTAGTTTGCACAATGTGTGTTGATTTTAATCTTGATTTCACCTTCACCAACGGTAGTTTGACATGTATCATGTTATTTTACATGCGTGTCCTGTGTCACATTCATGAATTGTAGATAATGTACTGCTTTGCTTGCTGTTAACCCTTTTCATCCTGATACACTGACTGCTTGACTGATAGTTCAAGGGTGTTGCCAGAATAGCTTGGCGCATGCGGCACCAAGCTATTTTGGCACCACCCTTGAACTAGAATGCTTCATCTATCTCCTATCTGTAATATAGCCTTCATAGGACAATAAGCAATTTGTAAAAAATAGGCCTCAGGATTTAACAGGTTAAAGGTATTTAAACATTATTGTTACCTTTGACCTTGCAGGTAAGCAATATAACAAAACAGTCTCTAAAAATACAACAGAAGATTGGCATCTTTGTAAGCAAGTACAAAGTCCATAAATATCTTTCAAAATTCTGACCATTACATGTTAAAACAGAAAGTAGGCATATGCATAAACACGTAAACGCACATGCAATAAATGATGAAAATAGCTGTCTCGCAACTTAAACTCAGACGACATATTCTTTACTTCTATTGTAACATATTTGAATGTTTATGCAGTATAGTCAGAAAATAAAACCTCACAGAGTTTCCGCGACCATATGGAATCATGGTTGCCATAGAAACAAAAGTGGGTCCTCAATGTCAAACATGACCACTGGGTGGAATACTACAACTGTACAAATTTCAGAGAAAACGATTCCAAATTGCACAATTCTTACCAAAACACTCTTGTAGCCACTGGACTATTTATAGTCACATGATGCACATTCTATATTTGCTGAGTGTACCGATGGACACGTACCGTAAATACTAGGTTAACACACCCAAGGACAGGAGACGAATAAACTATAGCCTAATGATAGTGCATGATTAGCCTGTGGGTGCCAATCAACAGTAACTATGAACTATTTAGTGAACCAATCTTCCACAATTAGTGCTGGAAGTTAAATAGTAAGTCATTCGTGGCCAGCCGCATCCAGACGCATGGAATAAGCCGCACATCCTGATGCGGCTGGCCACAAATGAGTTAACCCTTTGGCTGTCCGTAGAGCTTTCTGTCGCAATGATTCCTACAGGACGATTCCTGTCGCAGGTATCATTGTGACCAAAAAGCGCTACCGACAGCAAAAGGGACAAGAAGATATTTCCTAGGATTGACATCTCCAACTTTGGGAGTTGCCCTCTGAAGAATACATTAACCCATTTAGCCCTGAAACTTAACATTACAGCTGGAGATGAATCAACCATAATAATTCAAGGGTACAGCCAGATTAGTTTGGCATCTGATGGTGCCAAGCATAATCTGGCACTACCCTTTAATTATCATAAACGATCCATCTCCTGCAACTGGTACATAGTTGTTAAGTGACACTGCCAAAATTTGGGAAATGCCACCATGGGGTTAAAACTCTTCGACGTACGGAGTCAAAAAAATTTGCCTCTATGAAACGCATGTCAGCGCACCCCCTGAACGCACGGCAAAATCTATGGAGCAGGCGTGAGCTAAAACACACAAAATTCCATTTCCCAATACTGCTTTCTGGACCCTTCCAGCTATAATGTACTTCTTCTACTAAAGCTGAACTGGTTCCATTCACCCTCCTCCAAAAATAAATGAAAGGCACATAGCTACATAGGGGACATTTAGCATACTAAATACAAGAAACATTTAGTTTTACATTTCCCAAGTATCACTCATCGCCAGGTGCCGTGTCTCTCTAACCAATTACTCCCAGGAAATCTCGCCTGACATGGTTGATAAACATGTCCCCACTTGACCCTGGTTTCATGGGAAAAATACACGAAATAGTACAAGAAAGGGGCTGTGTGGTACTGGGGCATTTTATTCGCCTGCATGTGCTTAATAGAGGGCTATAAAATTTGACTGCGTGCACTTGAAGGTTGTGCGCCGTGCGCGGAAGAGTTAAATGGTTTACAGTTCAAAAGCCAGATCAACTATGATAGTTCCAGTGTGGTTCCACCCTTGAACAATCATAGTCGATTCTCTCGTAGTGTACATGTATCAGGATTGAACGGGCTAAGCTGCACATTACATCTGTCGGTAAATGTCCCAAACAGTTATTAAATGGTCCTTGGAACCTGCAGCCAAAAGATAATCCTCAGAGAATGCTAAAGACTGCACACTTTCTTTGTGATGTGTCAAAACGGCCAAAGGCCGCAATTTCTTCAGACCAAACACACGCACGTTTCCATCCCATCCCCCAGTAGCTGCAATTTTATCATCGTTCCTGATAACCACACAAGTAAAACCAGGGTTCATAACTTTAATGTTGCCAGTGGCAATCAATTTACTGTTCAATAAAGACCAAGCACTAAGCTGTTCATCGACAGAACCAGATATTCCTTTGCTGCAAGTGGAGGAGTAAGCCAAGCACATTACAGCATCACTATGTGATGTCATCTTGTCAAGCCACTTCCCTGTACTGATGTCCCAAAGAATGATACTGCCATCCTCATAGCCGGCCAAAAGCTGAACAGCAATCCCTGACTGATCCAAAACAACGCTCATACACATGCACATTCCCAGCTTGGACTGTTCACTAGGTGCAAGGTTGCGAACCAGCTTTTGAGAAGCAAGATCAAAAACACTGATATCTGACGTCTGTTCAGGTAGTGCAACATATGTGGACGATCCACACTGTGGAAGTGCAGATGCTCCACAGAAACCAAGCATTGATGCTGGAATGCTTCCTGCAATAAAAAACAACACACTGTTTAGACACTTTCAACCAAATTTCCAATTTCAAACTGTATTGCCTGTGGCTAAGTGTTATGTTGGAATCTGCGTCTCTCATCCCCAAATATTATCATGAGACAGATAAACCATGAAAACTGTGCTGGCCTCTAAATTTGGACCACATGGATGTATGTCATAATGTCCTAAACAACAGACCAGCCTTAATCCTTTGGCTGTTAGTGTTGGTGGTGCTTTTTCTCGTGATGATTCCTGTGGAATCATCACAACAAGCGTTACTGACACCCAAAGGGCTAAACGATGGTGTTTGGTATGCTAAGCAAATGCAACAAAATAACAAGAAAGGCAAAGCCCTTATGTCTCACGTGTCTGTCCAATCTACATCTGTGACCTTTGTGATAATAAGTAACGGGATGGCTTCTGCACCAGCAAAATCCATGTTTTCTCAAAATTTAATCAGTTTTCACATATCTGTCAAACACCCGTGACCCTTGAACTTTACGTTGAGTTGACTAAATTAGAATACATAGGAAGGTCTTATCATCATCAGCTATCTTTGTGCCAAATTTGACTGAAAAGTTTGGAAAACTGTTGATAATACATGTAACTACAATTCTTTTAAAAATTGGCATTTTACACACATTTGCCAACCTCTTGCAGGGGTCATCCAAATTAGTATGCATAGATAGGTCAGGTATCTCTGTAGCAAGTTTGGGTTTGAAGTTGTGAACAGTATTTAAGAAAAAACTTCTTTTGTCAAGATATGGCTATTTTGGACCCATTTCCTGTGCTCGTGTGACCCTTGACCTTTCTGAGGGGTCATCCAAATTAGTATGCATAGATAGGTATTACCATCAGGTATCTCTGTAGCAAGTTTGGGTTTGAAGTTGAGAATAGTATTTGAGAAAAAACATCTTTTGTCAAATATGGCTATTTTGGACCTATTTTCTGAGCTCTTATGACCCTTGACCTTTCCAAGGGATCAACCAAATTAGTATGTATAGAAAGGTCTTCCCATCAGGTATCTTTGTACCAAGTTTGGGTTTGAAGTTGTGAATAATATTTGAGAAAAAATACATTCTGTCAAAATATAGCTATTTTTGACCTATTTCCTGATCCTATGTGACCTTGACCTTTGTGAGAGGTCACTCAAATTGGTATAATAATAATAATAATTACGGTATTTATAATGCACTTATCTTATAATAATTATAAGTCTAAGCGCGCACTCACAACTCACTCACGCATGCGCACGCATTAGACAATGACTCACGTACCACAAAAAGTGAAATACATTACGACAGTCTGCTTAGGGTGGGGAGTGTGGTGGTATAGTGCTAGAACTGTTGAAAGAGGTGAGTTTTGAGGGCGGACTGGAAGGAGGAGAGTGTTTCTGACGGAGAGAGAGTGGGAGAGCGTTCCAGGTGGATGGACCATATACTGAGAAGGAGCGGGGGCCGAAAGTGCTGAGTTTGGTGCGGGGTATGTGGAGGCGGAGAGGGTCGGAGGCGGAGCGGAGGGAGCGGGGAGGAGTGTAGGGGTGAAGTAAGTTTGAGAGATAGGCGGGAGCGCAGTTGTTTAGGGATTTGTAGCAGAGAGACAGAATCTTGTATTGGATGCGTTGGGGGATGGGAAGCCAGTGAAGGAGTTTGAGCAGGGAAGTGATGTGGTCGGATTTTTTCTTTCTGAGGACGAGGCGGGCAGCATTGTTCTGGACGCGCTGGAGAGTGAAAGTGGTGGAGTGAGGGAGGCTGGAAAGGAGAGAGTTGCAGTAGTCGATGCGAGATAGGATGAGAGAGACAGCAAGTTTGGTGGCAGCTTCTGTAGTGAGGTATGTTTAGAAAGGTCTTGCCACAAAGTATCATTGGGCCAAGTTTGAAGATTGTGGCTTGAATTGTGATTGATTGTGGCTCCGAGAAAATGCCAATGTTAAAGTTTACCACGGACAACGGCAGATGGATGACGGACGGATGGACAAACAAAACATAGACTCACTTTTGCTTCGCACGTGAGCCAAAAAGCACAAAGAGGTCATCGGAGAGGGATCAACAATGACAATGTACAATGCCATGCTGATCAGGCCTTACTCTTCAGCCATCATAGTCTCATGCAGTTGTTACTCTGCAGCTGTCATAATCTCATGCAGTAGGACAAAATGGTGAGTACTGACCAGTGGGTTCATAGGATGATTCTGACTGCTGCCAAATCTTGAGAAAACCATCTCTTCCCATAGTCACAATGTTGGTAGACTGTGGATCTGAGCAAATCGACAAGACATGATGACCACTGTGTGCGTCTACTGAGCCTGTGACACGTCTAGTCTTTAAATCCCACACATGTATTGTGCCATCTAGTGTGCCAGACAAGAGTGAAGTCTGGGTAAAATGTAGGGATGTGACTGGACTGTTAGCCCCTCGCAAAATGTACAGCGGACCTGGTGGCAGTACTGATGCATTCATTTTTCTTTCCTATAATAAACAGATAATTAACATGTCATACAAAAAAAGAAAAGAAGAATGAATGAAAGCAAACCATTTCACAAAAATACCAATAACAGCATGGCCATTTCATGTCATTCATTACATAATAATAGTAATAAATGACATTTGTAGAGCGCAGTTTCCCCTACAAAAAGGCTCAAAGTGCAACAGCTAGTACACATACAATACACATCAGCTACCCACCATGAATAATATACACACTGCACAAAACAACAAAGCACTGCATAGAAACTTATAGATCTATCTACACCAACACTCAAATCCTAACACATGGTGGAGGATCAACATACAGTACTGCAAAAGTAATCTATCACAAGGGAGTGGAAGAATTAATATTCAGGCAAAAGTGCTAGAGACCATAAAGAACAGTCTAAGTGTTTGAAGGCTGAAAGTGTGGGGCTCACAGGGGCCTGATGAGTGGTGCTTTGACTAAATGCAAATCTGCTGTGCCACCAGGTGCGCACCACCACATCCACTAGTTTAATTCAGAATACAAGGGAGGAAACGAAAGGCACGCAAAGCGGCGAAGCACTGTGATCCCAGAGCAGTTTTCAACCCTTGAAGCAACCATCCACCTAAAACCTCGAACTGAACAAACTCAGTAGATATTTTGCCACAAATCTATTCAGTCCAACCGTGTTCTCCGATCAAAACTGATAGTTTAGTGTCAAGGCTTTTTGCACAGTCAAGCGTCATTTTAGCAGACGTCCATGGGTTGGGTTTAGACGTGGCTGGAAATACGCCTCATGCTCATTTTTGATTGGTTTATATACATTAACATATCCAATCAAACTAAAAGTAAAACAAGAGTGCATCTTACTGTCGACATGAACTTGAATGTGCACACAGCAATCGCTTTAGGTATGTATTTCCCCCAGCCGGAGAAGCTCTACTTAAATGGAGTCTGGTTTAAACACTGCTCAGCTGTCAATATCTTTTCGAGTAATTCGCTTCGACTTCAGAGTAAACATATGGCAGAAACTAATGGAAACACAGGAGTGTAGAGTGGACTCTTTCGCGGCACTCTACTAAAGGGTTTAACGTTGAACTCTAGAAGTTGAGAAAGAGGTCTGGGATATTTCCGGGTACAGCTAGAATTTCGCGCGTGCCTTTCATTTCCTTCCTTGTATTTGGAATTGAGCTAGTGGGCGCGGTGGCGCAGCGGATTTGCATTTAGTCAAAGCACCACTCGTCAGGCCCCAATGGTGGGCCCATATAAATGCACATGTAACTTCTCATTCATTAATCTTTAATTGTTTAATGTGTTTGGGTGGAAATCGTTACACTATTGAACATCGCTGAAAGCCAACAGTCAGTTCTGTGTGCCGTTTTGCAGTGCAAATCGAAACTAGCCTGAAGGGTTTTCCGCCAACTAACAAAAATAAAATATATACGTGATCAGACAAACAAACGGGAAAAGTTACCGGTTTATGACAAAATTAGTCACTTCAATTATAAGACGCATGCATATTACCTAATTTGTAAAGTAAAAGACTGCAGTCATTGTGATACCTCAAATGTCTGTCGGCCTCCGTCAACCGAGTCATTTTTCCATGAACCGGCTAGTGTGTTCTTACTGTTCATCTAATTTTACAGTACATGTAAATATAGCTTAAATGGTAAATTTTATTTTTATTTGATTAAAAAAGAAATTTAAAACACATTTTGTAAAATAAGTTTGTTCTGTTTATTTATAGATCTTTCTCCTAACTTGCTGGCCTCTTTCACAACAGCACCAAATCAGATTCAGAGCAGTCTCGGAGATACGACATATGGCAATGGAAGAGGACACCATTTTTAAATAGTATATTTCCAAATATGTTTGTATACTTTTGTATTGTAAAATATCCATTACACACATTAGAGCAAATACAGGTTTGATATTATTTAGTTAGATAAGACAATTGTGCACACTCCTACAGCAACACAAGGTTAATAATTTTGACGAATCAAAATTAACATTTTTGTTTGCTGCAGTCCTGCATTCATGGAGTCGTTGCCTTAACAACCAAACGACGTAAATATTAGTGCTAGGTCGACCATCTTAAACGGGGTTTGTGTTACCGTGGACGCCAGACTACAAGTGAATTAACTGCAATGACGACTGCAGTTCTTCCTCAAGGGCGGCCTGATCAGGGGACCTACACATTCGCTAGCCAGCCTCGAGCTGTCCAACAGCGGAAAAAATACCGCGATCCTGTCCAGCAGTGAGTGTTCATGTGTCTTCGGGCGGGAAGGGTTGTTATCGATTGTTCACTTCTCGTTTCAAATGTCAGGCCACACCTAGATATGCCAGATATAAAGCCTGAGCTTAAAGGTGCATGTATATACTTTGTGACGTAAATAACTTTGTTGTTGTTGTTTTTTTGTTTGTTTTGTTTTGTTGTTTGTAATCTGCCAAACAAGTCCACTAAATGGTCGGTTTCTTCTTCTGCTATGTATCCATTGTCATGCGGTAATGTGTTGTGTTATGGCCGGTGTGTTGCCCTGGACATGTGTTATGACTGGCTTTGAAAAGCAGAAGACTAAACTCCCGAAACAGTATAGCTGAATAATAAATTAAATGTTTTTAAGTAGTCATTAACCATCTATATGGCACGGGTTACGGCAATGGGTCATTTTTGATTGTGTTGAAGTACTTGTGTATGTCAAAAATTTGTTTTAAAGTATTCTTATAAACACTACCAAACTGTTTCCAAGTATTCTTGCCTAGTAAACAATTTGTTACAGGACCGAGACAGATGATGGAAGCGGCAACTATGGCAACATTATGTATGACAGGCGCATTGTGCGCGGAAATACATATGCTCAACATACACTGCCAGCTGTGAGTCCTGCACGGTCGTCTCATTCTCTGTTTGTCACTCTCTGCCATGGTCTATATGACTCTGTGTGTTTGTGTGTGTGCGTGTGTGTGTGTGTGTGTGTGTGTGTGTGTGTGTGTGTGTGTGTGTGTGTTTGTGTGTGTGTGTGTGAATTAAATAAATAAAGCAGCGCATTAAATATCCCAATTAAAAATCGGCTCAAAGCGCTGCCACGAACTGAATCCAACAAGCACGCTCACGTGAATTCACCCGCATTCTCTCACACACTGTACATAAACACAGAACATTCATGTGGTGCTAAGGGGCAAGCTCAAGTGAGCTACTGACGTTTTGGAAATTCAAATCGTTTATATTTGAAATTTGATTAGGTGGGCTGAAATTAATACCAAAGGCGTGGGGGAGGAAGGGCCGGAGTACCCGGAGAAAGAAAAAAAAACCCCGACAGTCCGCCTGAATTAGCGGTGACTCTTACCAGAGGAAAAAGGTCCAACGCCGAATCTGGGTATCGGACC
The DNA here is from genome assembly GCA_036245525.1 of Semisulcospira habei. Taxonomy (NCBI): domain Eukaryota; kingdom Metazoa; phylum Mollusca; class Gastropoda; family Semisulcospiridae; genus Semisulcospira; species Semisulcospira habei. Next base: position 196,090,368 of record BTPG01000006.1, read on the forward strand.
TCGCACCTCTAGCATTGGTGGCAGGCGCTTTTACCGCTGCGCCATGGACCGCCCCGAGGGTTGGGGCAGCTTGTGTGTACCACTGTTAGCTTGCAGTCAGGAGTGCATGATTAAAAAATAAATTACAATCCAGGCAGGATTACAGTTTGTATAGATTCTTTTAGTAGTCCTATTTGTCATAGTGTAATATACAGGACTTAGAGCAGTGAGTTCCAAACTCACAGATCAGTACACATAAGGACACACACAATTACTCATTCACCTTTTTGGTGCTCTCATACCAGACCTCTATATAGACAAAAGTTTTTATTTTTACACCAGCATGCACAGCCAGATCCTATCGAGATTCAAAGGCAGCAAGAAAACCGGAGACGAGCGATTGCTCGTAAACGAGCAAAAGACCAGCTGCGGCCTAGATCACCGGACCCTGTGGAAGGCCGCAAGCACATTGACGTGCAGACAGAGCTGTACCTGGAGGAACTGAGTGATCGAGTGGAGGAAGCTGATGTGGAGTGCCAGACAGATGCCTTCCTTGACCGGCCGCCTTCCCCACTCTTCGTGCCAGCAAAGACTGGTGTGGATATTGCTACACAAATCTTGGAGGGGGATGTGAGTATTGGTAGCTGTTATTTGATTTGATTAATATTTGTGTGGTGTCAGCCTTTGAAATGGGTTAGGTTCACAACTCAGCACTCTGTAAGTTTAGCCAGAATATCATTTCAACATTGGCTCAATCTTACTCTTTTCGTCTTGAAAAGAGCTGTAGAGAAATGCAAGAAAAATACCCCTGACTGCAGAGATTGTGACCAATTATACGTGTAAAAAAGTTCAACTGTAGCATGCCATCTTTTTTAGGAATGCAGCATTATTGTATTGCCTACCTAGGTACAAAGTAATCGGAATGGAACTGAACTTACCTTATCATTTTTGTTCATTAACCTTGTCCATTCGGATTCTTACTATAGAAACTCCTCATAGTGCATTAATTCTTTCATGTTTCGACAAGAAAAATATAGTTGTTTTGTTTGAGAGGCCATCATGGGATTGCCTGACAGCCTGAGCGCAGACATTTGGCAGAAGTATTGGAAAGTGGCTACACTATACATGTGTAGTCGTGTCATGTCATGTAGCTAGTGTGGTCGGGTCATTTCGCTGTCACCTGATATGTCACCAGATCTTGATGAAAAAGCTTTATTAGTAAACAAATCATGCACTTATATACTAGACATGCAGCTGTGAGTCCAAAAAGTGAATGTTGTGTCCTACCTTGTCCATCTCCAAGCCCTGAGAATGGGTTGTATACTGCTGACTTACTTACTTACTTACGCCTGTCACCCCTACCCGGGTATAGGCCGTCGACGAGAGACCTCCAGCAACTCCTGTCCTGTGCTTCTCCTTCGATTCTACTCCAGGTGGTTCCCAGTCTCTTGATGTCTGCTTGGAGGTCTCGACGCCAGGAGTTTCTCGGCCTACCTCTTTTCCTCTTTCCCTGGGGGTTCCATGACTGCTGACCTTGTCATAAATTGTCACAGAGCGTGTTACATGCCACAATGCTACAGGTAGTGTCACATGGCCAAGGTGTTTGTTTTCTATTTTGGTTGTTTGGTTTCACAAAATAATAAATATGAAACGGAGGGAGTAATAAAAGGAAATACTCTAGTGGTCTGCTACCACTGTAGATTGTGATTGGGACCCACTGCTTCCATGAACTGCGGCACTGGTAGCGCTCATGCGGCTAGCCACCATTTTGACAAAAAGCTAGGTTATTAGAGGAATTCCGGGTTTTTTAGGTTGCTTACAGTGTCTACATTTGCGTCAATGTGATCCTCAAAGTTAATATCTGATTCTACTAATTGGTATCTATCATATTTCTCAGCTTCTCTCAAAATAACACATATTTACTTCTTTGTAGAGTCAGGAATATCACCTCCATCGCTGGTAGCTGCTGCCATTTTCCCATGGTCCAATTTGTGAATGAAAACAATGCAGTCAGTTCCAGACTCCATATTTGCCTGCAAATATAGCCCTAAGATATGATTGGATCCCCTGGGGGTCCCCCCCCCCCCCCCCCCCCTGTGGTTGATTCTTTTTTGGAAAACCCTGTGAAGGTCACAAAGTGAAACCCTGTGCAAGTGCTCCCAATTTCTCCCAGATTAGACAGTAGCGTCATCATGCGTAGCTCCTGGTTGCTTCCAGATCAGACAGTAGTGTCATCATGCATAGCTCCCGGTTGCTCCCGGACCAGACAGCGTCATCATGCATAGCTCCCGGTTGCTCCCAGATCAGACAGTAGCATCATCATGCGTCGCTCCCGCATCAGACAGTAGCGTCATCATGTGTAGCTCCTGGTTGCTCCTGTATCAGACAGTAGCATCATCATGCGTAGCTCCCGGTTGCTACTGGATCAGACAGTAGTGTCATCATGCACTCCCAGTTGCTCCCGGAACAAATGGCTGTCTGTAGCGCATTTTGTCAAGGTGATTTTTGTAAGAATTACCTTGACAAAATGTGCTGTGGACAACCAAAGGATGAATGTGTGACATAGCGTTTTTTTGCCTTTCTGTGCAGCTGTTTGACTTTGACATTGAGGTGAAGCCAATCCTGGAGGTGATTGTGGGTAAGACCGTGGAGCAGTCATTGCTTGAGGTGATGGAGGAGGAAGAGCTGGCCAACCTCCGCAAGCAGCAACGTGAGTTTGAAGAGCTTCGCAATGCTGAGTTGGTGGAACAGCAGCGGCTGGAGGAGCAGGAACGCAGACACCGGGAAGAGAAGGTCAGTGCCGGTGTACCCTTGGCACATGGCAAATTCACTTCAGTTTGTTAACCCTTGGGCTGTCTGTAGCACATTTTGTCACATTGGCGATTCACCTTCACAAAAGGTGCGACCAACAGAGGGTTAAACTTACTTCCCGCGACTTGAACTTGCTAGATTGGAGACTTTTTTTAACCCCCTTCTGCATGGAGCCACCAGAACTGTTTACAGTACCTCACACAGTTTACAAGACTGGTGGCTGCATGCGTAAGGGGGTTAAGATTTGCTTTCACCTGTGATCCTTCTCCCTCTGATGACACATGAAAGTGAAACATGATTTTACCTGCAATCAATCACCCATACATGATCAGTGTCATTCTGAATTGTTTTGTAGAATTTTACAAGACTGCTCTGGCAGCAAACATGCAATGATTGTCTCCCTTTAACTCATTCTGCCTGCGACACACCACAGCACGATATGGCTCGACCATGATAGTTCAAGGGTGGTGGCAGAATAGCTTGGTGCCTACAGGCGCCAAGCTATTCTGCCACCACCCTTGAACTATCATGGTCGCTCTGTCTCCTGAATTGTAATGCAGTCCTCAGAGGATAACACCAAAATGTTGGTATTTTGTACCTCAGGCCCAATGAGTTAAACATATGGTTAATATAGTCTGTTTGACAAAGCTTGCCTGATGTGTTTTGCAAATAACTTTTGAACACAGATGATTTCAAGACAACTCTAAGAAGAAAAGTTGATCAAGAACCTTTTCCTAATTTATTGTAATTTTCCGTTAGTCTTCACAACAATGGTTTAGCTATTAGAGCCTGCTACAATTTACCCTGATCAAGCTCCAGTCAGCAACACTGACACATGAGCTCCTCATGTTGAATGCTCGATAGCTTGGTCTTGCAAGACATCTGATGCATAGCTTGTCACAGGTTCAGAGTCACTGATGCAGGTCAGTGGTCACTGAGACCTAAACATAGTATGCAAGTATTATCAGTTTTTATGTTCGTCATCTTCATGGATCTCTCGAGGGTAGTGTCTAAACCATTGAGTTTAAAGCCAACTAAATTTTAAAGTAAATTAGGACCAAGCCTGGTGATCGTTTTATGGCACACATGCGAAGCAAAAGTGAGTCTATGTTCTGGGCCAATGGTCATCCATCCAGCGGCATCCGTGGTTAACATTTGCATTTTCTTGGAGACAATTCAAGCCACAATCTTTAAACTTGGCCCAAGGATACTTTGTGGCAAGACCTTTCTAAACATACCAATTTCATTGACCTCACTCAAAGGTCAAGGTCACAGGGGATCAGGAAATAGATAAAAAATAGCCATATTTTGACTTCTTCATTTTTTTCAAATACTGTTCACAGCTTCAGACCCAAACTTGGTACAAAGATACCTGATGATAAGACCTTCCTATGCGTACTAATTTGGATGACCCCTCGGAGAGGTCAAGGCTCAGAAGAGGTCAGGAAATAGGTCACAAATAGCAATTTTTTGACAAATTTTTTTTTTCTTCAATACTATTTACAACTTCTAACCCAAACTTGGTTCAGAGATACCATATGGTATACCTTTTTATGCACGCTAATTTGGATGACCCCTTCCTATGCATACTAATTTAGATGACCCCTCTGAGAGGTCAAGCTTCAATACTATTTACAACTTCTAACCCAAACTTGGTTCAGAGATACCATATGGTAAGACCGTTTTATGCATGCTAATTTGGATGACCCCTTGAAGTTGGCAAATGTGAAAAAAAACACAGAATTTTTGCTTTTATCAGCACTTTTCCAAAACTTTTCTGCAAATTTGGCAGAAAGGTAGCTTGTAAGACCATTCTATGCATGCTATTTTAGTTTTCACTGCTTGCAAGATCAAGGGTCATGGGAGATTGACAAAAGTGTGAAAATGCATAATCTTTGAGAAAACAAAAGCCAACCCTTTTCTTATGTTAGAGCTGTATCGTTCATGCACATGAACCTTAAGGGCTTTGCCGTTCTTGTTTTAGTGTTGTCCTGAAATATATGTTTGTTCAAAAGTAAACTGGAAATAAAACCACAAGTCAAGCTTCGCTCAAGCAAACTACACGTGTGTTTAACGTCATGGCATGCGGAACCATTCATAAATGTATCCTTATTAATGTGTGGTCGCTCATCTCTCTCTAGGAGGTATTTCCCCCTAATTTCTGAAAATGCATGTATTAAAATTCCCAAATTTGTGAGTTGTTATCTGCAGGCTACATTAGAGTTCAGGAGACAGGTCAACCTTGGCATCACACTGGTTGTCTCTCTTCATTCGCTACAAGATCAGCGCAGCGAATCCAGGGAGACAGCCAGTGTGCCAAGACATTTCAAGAGTGTCAGAATGACTAGATGCTTATATTCCACCACTGCCCTTGAACTGTCATGTGGTGTCTTTCTGTCTTCTGGTGTATTATGTCCAGGCTGAATGTAAGTAAGTTATGCAGTAATGTCTTTTCGGTTCAGTTCAGTTTAACTGTTCACAATAATAATCCTGACCTAATTCATTTCTTCTTCTTCTTCCTCGAACACACCTAATTCATTTAACCCCACAGTTGTAAATTTTGTAGGTGTCACCTAATGACTATGTACCAGTTGCAGGAGATGGATCGACCATGAAAATTCAAAGGTAGTGCCAGCTTAGCTTGGTGCCTGATGACACCAAGCTAATCAGGCACTACCCTTGAATTATCATGCTAAATCCTTCTCTTGCTGTATTTTGTTATCGCTAAATGGGCAAAAAATCCCATGTGTGTTGGTCCAAACGCACAGACCACCACACATGTACACCCCATCCATCACTTGGAAGAATCTTGGAGTTGGTCGTCATTCTGTGTTTTGACTTTTCACGTTGTTGTGCTGTATATGATCAGGAGAGGAGAATGAAGCAGCAGAGAGAGGTGCTTCGCAAAGAGAAGGAGACAGCAGAAAAAATTGCAGCTCGTGCTTTCGCTCAGAGCTACCTTGCCGACCTGGTGCCCTCAGTCTTTGGCACTCTGTCAGACAATGGTTACTTCTTTGATCCTATCGAGAGAGGTCAGTACTTCAATGAAAGTGAATGTAAATTAGAAAAAATGTATCTTGTACATGTGTGTTAGAATTTGTGCATATAGTGATGAATGAGTGGATCAGTTTAACTCATTCAGCCCTGACGCACTACAGCAGGAGATGGGTCGACCATGATAATTTAAGGGTAGTGCCAGATTAGCTTGGTGCCTGCCTGTTGTTAGATGACGCCTCCAAAATTTGGGAAACACTGCTGTGGGGCTGAATAAATTAAATAGCCCTAGAGGAACGCCTTTGTGTGAGTGTGCATGACAACAAGAAGGTGTGTTGTTGTCTGTTTCTTTACTTTTTTGGCTCACGTGTGAAGCAAAAGTGAGTCTATGTTTTGGGCCAGTGGTTGTCCGTCCACTGTCCATCCGGTGACCACCGTCGTCCGTGGCAAACTTTAACGTTGGCATTTTCTCAGAGACTATTCAAGCCAGTCTTGAAACTTGGCCCAAGGATACATTGTGGCAAGACCTTTCTAAACATACCAATTTGAGTGACCTCTCACAAAAGTCAAGGTCACAAGGGATCAGGAAATATGTCAAAATTAGCTATATTTTGACATTATTTATTTTTTCACAAATAGTATTCACAACTTCAAACCCAAACTTGGTACAAAGGTACCTGATGGTAAGACATTTCTATACATACTAATTTGGTTGATCTCTCGGAGAGGTCGAGGGTTACAAGAGCTCAAGAAATAGGTGAAAAATAGCCATATTTTGAGAAAAGATGTTTTTTTCTCAAATACTGTTCACAACTTTAAACCCAAACTTGCTACAGAGATACCTGATGGTAAGACCTATCTATGCATACTAATTTGGATGATCCCTCGGAAAGGTCAAGGGTCACAAGGGCTCAGGAAATAGATCTGAAATAGCCATATTACAACTTTAAACCCAAACTTGCTACAGAGATACCTGATGATAAGACCTTTCTATGCACACTAATTTGGTTGATCCCTCAGAAAGGTCAAGGGTCATGAAAGCTCAGGAAATAGGTCAAAAATAGCCATATTTTGACAAAAGATGTTTTTTTCTCAAATATTATTCACAACTTCAAACCCAAATTTGGTACTGAGATACCTGATGGTAAGACCTATCTATGCATACTAATTTGGATGACTCCTTGGAAAGGTCAAGGGTCACAAGAGGCTGGCAAATGTGTTTAAAATGCCATTTTTTTGATAAAATTGTAGGTATTATCCACAATTTTTCAAGCAAATTCGGTACAAAGATAGCTGATGATAAGACCTTCCTATGCATACTAATTTAGTTGACTCATCTTAAAGGTCAAGGGTTGGGGGGGGGGGGTGAAAAATGCTACGTTTTCAGAAAACCTGGATTTTGATGCTGCAGAAGGTCACACATATGTAAATCGTTCATACATGTGAGCCATAATGGCTTTGCCTTTCTTGTTTAAAATTGATTTGTTAATTGATTGATGTAAAAACAATTTTTTTGCTAATGATTTACTTTGTACGTGTTGTTCTGTGCTACATTGCAGATGTGGAGCAGGGATTCTTGCCATGGTTGATGGATCAAGTGGAGGACCAGCTGGAACGCAACGAACACGGTCGCTTGGTTCTGGACGGCATGCTGCGTGAAGTAGTGGTCAAACGCACTGAGCTTTACGCCAAGTTGGAGGAACTGGCCGCCACCAGCCGAGGCCCACAGTCCAGTGCTGCAAGCACAGTGCCTCCAGAGAAACCGGCAACTGTTGAGCCACCTGCACCTGCTACCACTACAGAGGTACAGTGATGTTTTCAGCACTTTATGTGATCGCCCCTTGTGCGTGCAGCTAATGCTCGTTCAAAGTGCCCTACTTCAGTATCTGCAGAAGTATCGTATAGCGTTTCCTTGAATGAGTTAATGTGACCACACGCTTGCACTCTGAAATGTCAAGACTGTGTGAATGGGGTCAGCCTACTGGGGTTCACGAAGATCTATTTCTCTTGAAGATGGAATGGGCTGGCTTTTGTGGGCTGTTTGTTCATTTTCATTTGTTCACTCTCAGTCCTTTTTTTTTATTTATAGAAACAACAAGGTTGAAACATGCTTTTTATGAATCCCTTCACTGCAGAGAAAAACTGCAAGCCTTGCAGAGAAAAACTGCAAGCCTTGCAGAGAAAAACTGCAAGAGGCTTAGATCCGCATGAAACCCTGCAACGTATCGGCTCATGAGGATGTATGCCACTTGCTGACAGTACTTTGTATCCATGTTTATTGGATGGCTGTGTCCATTGGGCATTGCATGAACAGAAATGTTAGAAATAAAATCTGTGATGACCGACAGTGAAGGAGTAAAACTGAAACAAAAAGCTATTAATATCGGTAATGTAAAATGTGTTAATGGTCCAAGGTATAGTATGTTTGTTTTTGGTTCATGTGTGATAATGAAAGTGAGTCTGCATACTGGGCCAGTTGTCAAAACTTGGTGAACTTGTTTTCTCACCAAGTACTCAAGCCGCAGACTTTAAACTTGATCCAAGGTTACTTTATGGTGACGTCTGTCAAAAAAGGATACCAGTTTGAGTGAGCTATCACAAAGGCCAAGGCCACACAGGTTAAAACAAAGTTAAAACAATTGCAAAAGTATATTGTCATGTACTATTTTATCTTTAGTGCCAAACCTATAACAGATATACATTGTACTTGATAGTAAGACCTTTTTATGCTTACTAATTTGGATGACCCTTCTGAAAGGTCAATGATCACAATAGGTCATCAAGTGTGAAAAGTGCCTTTTTAAAATTTTAATAAAGTGAGAACAATGTCTATAGACACTTTTGGATCAAACTTGGCACAAAGGTAGTTGATGACAAGATTTTCTAAGCATACTAATTTGATTGTCCCCTCACTTGGGTCAGTGGTCAAGGCATAACACTTCTCAGGTATTGGTCAAATCTTTCAAGACACTGATATTATAACGCTGGCTCAGATTAGTAACCAGTCAGAAAGGTCAAGGTCACAGAAGGTCTGATAAAATATGTGGATCAGTCAGGCACATGAACCATTAGGGCTTGCCATTTTTGTCTTGTTATGTCATCATTTGCTGAATGTTGGCAGTCCCTTTTATGTCTTGAAAGGTTCGTGTTTTGTGTGTTGCTCATTTGTGTGTGTGTGTATGGGTGTGTATTGATCTGTTTTGTATGCACATGTGTTTTGTATAAGTACACAGTCCATAAAACAGATCGTTTTAATCTAACATGACGTAAAGTGGGTGTTTGTTATGTTTTTGTCTTCTGATTCAGGAAATATTAATTTCTCAGAAAGCATGATATAGAAAGCTGCATTTTTTATGAGAAATATTTGTTTCTTTTTGTTGCAGCGAATGGCCTAATCCAACCTTTGTTTTATAATTTTAGAATACTTTATAATGTTATGTTCTTTTCAAATTCTTGCTTACATGTAGTCATGAAAATGTAATTGTAATATCATAAATATAAATAAATGCTGTTAAAATTTATCAAAAAGCCAATCTCTTGGAATTTTACTTGGCATTAGTCAGCATTTAGGTTGTTCTGCCTTTTACCATTTTTAAGTCCCTTCTATGTATAGAAGGGACCTTTTAGGATGGGTCGCAGTGGGGCGCATTTAATAGCATGTCCATGATGTCAAAGGTGGGCAGGCTAAACCTCTAATAATTGAAGTAATAAGATAAAAATTACGTCATGTCTAGTTACGCTAACCTCGCTGCTGAACGTACATTTGGCGCGAAGAGCCATATGTGTTTATGTATGTTTGTGTGTGCGTATATATGTATGTATGTGTGTGCGTATGTATGTAAACAAGAGAATCTCCGATATTTCTGTACACACAAGCTTGAAACTTGGCGAAATACTTTCTTAAGTGGGTGGTTAAGAGAGCCTCCAAACATATTGTCTCATTGAAGACATAAACAACTGTTTATAGGAAGTCGGTTGACCCAGATTAAAGTCCGTAATTTTTGTCATATTTACTTGAACGTTTGCATATAGCTAGTTTGGAGAATGACATTGGATGAGTTCATTAGCCAGCTTTGTATCCTTTCAACTTCTTTTCAAACAAGAATTAAAACACTAAAAAACCTTTTCTTCTAGAGAAAGTCAGACAATGGCGGTGACGTAAAAGAGGCAACTCCGTCACCACGCAGACACTGACATAATACTCTAAATATGATGTCATTCTCTCTCTCTCTCTCTCTCTCTCTCTCTCTCTCTCTCTCTCTCTCTCTCTCTCTCTCTCTCTCTCTCTCTCACACACACACAAACATGCGAGCATCTCCAGGAAGAAAAGATCCTCATGCACACTACAGGCGCATGAGGATCTATGCCTCTTGGGGATGTTTGGAGCGCGCGCGCATGCACGCACTAACACACACACACATCGACGCGCTTTTAGAAGAGCATGTAGGTGACCCGTGTACTTAGTATATCATGTAGCTAGGTACAGTCAACCTGCTTTCACACAAATTATACTTACTTACGCCCATCACCCCCCCCCCCTGGGGCATAGGCCGCCGACAAGGTCCCTCCAGCCGTCTCTGTCCTGGGCGAGTCTCTCCAGCTGTCCCCAGGTGTGGCCCATCTTCTTGGCATCTGTCTCCAGGTCACGTCGCCAGGTGTTTCGTGGCCGACCTCTCTTCCTTTTTCCCTGTGGGTTCCATCTTAGGGCTTGCTTTGTGGTGTTGGTTGCTGGCTTGCGTAGTGTGTGACCTATCCATCTCCAGCGGCGTTGTTGAACCTCCACTTCTGCAGGCTTCTGCTTTGTCCGCTGCCACAATTCCTCGTTGCTGATTTTGTCCGGCCAGCGTATCCCGAGGAGCCTTCTCAGACTGTTGTTGATGAACGTCTGTATTTTCTTGGTGGTCAACACTGTGGTCCTCCAGGTCTCTGCTCCATAGAGGAGTACTGGTTTCACATTGGTGTTGAACAGTCGGATCTTGGTGTTGACTGACAGATCTCTTGAAGTCCAGACGTTCTTTAGCTGGAGAAATGCTGCCCTGGCCTTGCCTATCCTGGTCTTCACGTCAGCATCCGTCCCCCCTTTCTTGTCGACTATGCTGCCGAGGTAGGTGAAGCTCTCCACCTCTTCTAGCGCCTCGCCTTCCAGTGTGATGGGCGTTCCACTGGCAGCGTTGACTTTCAGCACCTTGCTCTTTCCACGGTGGATGTTCAGGCCTAGCCTTGCGGAGTTCACTGCCACTGCGTTTGTCTTTTCTTGCATCTGTTGTTGGGTGTGGCCGAGAGCAGGGCTAGGTCATCTGCAAAGTCCAGGTCGTCCAGTTGGGTCCAAAGTGTCCATTGGATGCCATTTCGCTTCTGTGCTGTGGATGTCGTCATGACCCAGTCGATGGCTAGAAGGAACAGGAACGGTGACAGCAAACACCCCTGTCTCACCCCTGTCCGGACTTTGAAGGCGTGGGTGAGCTGGTTTCCACAGATCACTCTGCAGGTCAGTCCCTCGTAGGAGTTCCTGATGATGTTGGTGAGCTTTTCAGGTACTCCATAGTGTCTCAGCAACTTCCACAAGGTGGCTCTGTTGACGCTGTCGAAGGCCTTCTCGTAATCAAGGAAGTTGATGTAGAGGGACGAGTTCCACTCTAGCGACTGTTCCAGGATGATTCGCAGCGTGGCGATCTGGTCAGTGCATGATCGGTCCTTGCGAAAGCCCGCCTGTTGATCTCGAAGTTGGGGGCCCACTGTGTCCTTCATCCTGTTGAGTAGGATCCTGCTGAAGACCTTGCCTGGGACAGACAGTAGGGTGATTCCTCTATAGTTGGCACAGTTGCTGAGGTCTCCATTTTTTGGCAGCTTGACCAGGTAACCCTCCTTCCACTCTGCTGGCACTTCTCTCTGCCAGATTTTCCTGAAGAGGGGGTGGAGCATCTCGATTGTGGTTTCAGTATCCGCCTTTAGCGCTTCTGCCGGTATACTGTCGGGTCCGGCTGCCTTGCCCGACTTGAGCTGTTTGATGGCTTTCCGGATCTCCTCCTTGGTGGGCTCGCTACAGTCTATCGGCAAGTCTCTCTCGGCTACCTGAATGTCTGGTGGGTCTTGTGGAGCTGGTCTATTTAAGAGCTCCTCAAAGTGCTCCTTCCATCTGTTCTTCTGTCCCTCCTCTCCTTGGATGGCTCTTCCCTGTTTATCCTTTACTGGCCTCTCTGGCTTGGCAAACTTCCCTGAAAGTTTTTTTGTGGTGTTGTAGAGCTCTCTCATGTTTCCATGTCGGGCTGCCTCCTCTGCTTCTTGTGCCAGTGACTACAAAATTTCTCTTGTCTGCCTTGATGCTATTCTTTACTATTTTGTTGGCTGTTGTGTATGCCTCCTGAGCGCGGGCCTTCTCTGTTCTTGTGCGGCTGTTGTTTACTTCTGCTTTCTTCTTCTTTCTATCTACTACTTTCTCGAGTGTCATTGGTGTTATCCACTCTTTGTGAGTGTGCTTCCTGTAGCCCAACACCTCCTTGCATGCTACAGTTACTGCGTCTCTCACCCCTCTCCACTGCTCGTCAATGGTTCCTTCGTCCAGAAGCTCTTGGAGAACCTGGAACCTGTTGGAGAGGGCGAGTCTGTACTCCTCATGCTTGCCTGAATCTTTCAGCAGCGTAGTGTTGAACCTCTGGCGCTGACAGGTCTCGCCGGTCCAGTTCCTCTTCAGCTTCAGTTTCATTCTGGCAACAACCAGGTGGTGGTCTGAAGCAACGTCGGCTCCTCTCTTCGCTCGGACGTCCTGGAGAGATCTTCGGAACCTTCTCGAGATGCACACGTGGTCGATCTGATTCTCGGTTAAATGGTCCGGTGATACCCATGTCGCCTTGTGGATGCGCTTGTGCGGGAAGACTGTGCCGCCTATGACAAGGTTGCTTATGGCGCATAGGTCTGCAAATCTCTCTCCGTTATCGTTCATTACTGACTCCCAAACCCTGCTGCCCCATAACCTCCTCGAAGCCCCTGTTATCGCTGCCGACCTTGGCGTTGAAATCGCCCATGATGATGTTGAAATCTCTTCTAGAGAGGGTTCCAACGATGGTCTGCAGTCTGTTATAAAACTGGTCTTTGGTCTCGTCATCGCTGTCGTTGGTTGGGGCATAGCACTGGATGATGTTCATGCTAATCCTCTTCTGCTGTGTTCTGAACGAGGCTGTGATGATGCGTGGGCCATGGGCTTCCCACCCGATGAGAGCACTCTGCGCAGTTTTGGAGAGCATGAGAGCCACTCCCTCTGTGTGTGGTGCATTGTCCTCCTCATGGCCGGAAAACAGCAGCCTCTCTCCTGTGGTCAGTCTCTTCTGTCCGCTGCCCGTCCATCTGGCCTCACTGATGCCAAGGACGTCGAGACGGTAGTTCCTCATCTCCACTGCCACCTGAGCTGTTTTCCCTGCTTCGTACATGGTCTTCACATTCCATGTTCCGATGTTGATGGTTGCCCTGGTCGAAAGGATGGTAGTCTGCTGAGTGGCTTCCTTTCGGCTTTCACCACCCCGCGTCATAAATCCTCCAGCTGAAGGTCCATCCTCTCCCAGGGCCGAGTCAGTTGTTGGTTTTCTTGTTGGCGTTTCTGTAGCAATGTGTGTTTTTATGGGGTGGGGCAGCTAACCCCACGCCCAACCCTCCTCCTTTCACATCCGGGCTTGGGACCGGCCATGGCGGAGTTACACAAATTATAGCAAGACTGAAATTGTACCGTGAAGTTCTAGTTTTGTCACCATTTTCTCAAGCCTATGTATCGAATGTGAAACTCACATCACGTAAAATATAAAATTATGTAAAAACTAAAACTTACGTCATGACAAATGACTTTTGACAAATCAATGACGTGTTTGTCGCACACCCCTTATAGAACTCACTGACGCATTGGCAGATCTGCAAGACTTTTTCAATACGAGATAATTCAACATGAAAATCAGGTCAAAGTGTAGAGACCATTGACAGCAAGGACAGCTCTCATATAGAAGGGACTTTGTGAATTATGGTTCATCCCATCTTGTTAATTTTTGTTGGAAAAAAATTGGTCTGTTTATGGACGTTGCTTGTACAATGCATTTACATCTTTCTGTGCACATTGCTTGCTTGCTTTGTTTGGTTTTCTGCCCTTTAAAAACAGACAGAAAACTTGTACTTTAAAGTGGGACATTATATTTGACTCACAGTAAGTTAAAGGAACGCCATTTTAGTCCCAAGGTCCCATTTTGATTAGCAACTATGTACCAGTTGCAGGAGATGGATTGATCATGATAATTCAAGGGTAGTGCCAGATTAGCTTGGCGCCTTCAGGCGCCAAGCTAATCAGACACTGCCCTTTAATTATCATGGCCAAGCTATCTGCTACAGGGATCTGGGGTTAAAAGGGTTAAATAAGCACAACTCTGCCAGATTTTAACCCTTTCAGTGCTGAGAAAATTTGAACACCCCTTCATTGCAAGAGGCATAGATTCTGGTGAGCCCCCGCAGTTGTGGGGGCTCATGAGAATCTATGCCTCTTGCTGAACCACTGTGAATGTTTGGGGACATGTAGGGTTTTTGGTTTTGAATTAATGAATATTGCAGAGTACAGTCTGCGTCAACTGACAGCTTATAGCTTCAGATTTTCTTTTGCAATGTTTGGACAAAAATGTAAACTTAATTATGTTGACAGTCTTGTCCAAAGTCCCAAAACACAATCTTAGATTTTTTTGCAGAGGTGTTTAGCCCTTTGCGTGTCGGTGGCGCTTTTATCTACCGACAAACTGCTACAGATGCACAAAGGGCTAGTATTAGAGCCTGGCATAAGAGTTTTCATTTCTTTCTTTTTTATGCTGGATGAGCTGAAGGTAGCACTGCCATAAACTATCATGGTCAGTCCATCTTCCCCTCTGTTCCTGAAGTTGTGAAAGTCATTACACGTATTGCTATTATTCTAGTTGTGAATGAGTGACACCCCCCCTCCCCCCCCCCCCCCCCCCCCTATATGCAGCCAGTTCTGGTAGCTATGTGTAGAACAGGGTTAACTCAGTTCTGGGAAGAGGGGGGGGGGGGGGGGGGGGGACTTTTCCTCCTTTAGCAAGTTCGATAAAGACCACTTGGTAGATCAGCTGTGATAGATCAAGGGTATTAGCATGGTGCCTTCACAGGCACCAAAGTAATCAGGCACTACCTGTATGGAACTAACTGCCAATTGAGTTCCTACTGTGGTATTTTAAGACTGTAAAGAAAATCCAGAAAAGAAACGCGCTGAGAAATGACGATTATAACACAATTTATTAAATTTTTGTGTTGAACACTAAAATTTATATTGGCAGTAACATTTTTGGTCTGGATTTGAGACTAAATGAGTTACCAGCATTACACAATAATCCTTTCATGTCCAGAGCCAAAAGGCTGACATTTGTTTGTCTACAAAGCACTACAGTCATAGAGGTCATGGTCGATTATTACCTGTACAGCTCAAAGGAAGTGAAGTGGGGCGGTAGGAACCTGCTACCCCCCCCCCCCTCCCCCCTGCATTAAAATATTGAGGAGGGGGCAGATTATCTGCTGGGCCACCTCCCCCCCCCCCCCCCCCCCCCCCACGTCGCCTACACCCTACACCTATATATATGTACTGGGACAGAAAAATTGGGAGAACAAAATTGGGGGGGAGGGTGGGAGAGAGAGAGAGGGTGTCATATTTAATATAATTATTGCTTCATTTTTCGGAGGTTGGACTGTCACCCCCCCCCCCCCCCCACACACACACACACACATACTAGTTCATTTTCCGAAGCCGATTGGACTATTGCCACCCACGTCCCACCCCCTGGTTGTTTGCTGTGTGGGTGGCTGGAATTTAACAGGTCGAGAGCGGCGGGCGTCCCTAATAAAAATAAAATATCTTTCTACGCCACTGTTGGTTGATTCGCCTGGTGACTTTTCGGGCTAGTCATGCACTGTATTGCATATACGGCCCAGTACACAAAAGGTCATCGTGCCGCCGTTGGCCCGCGCACGGCCGTGTGCGGGCCAACGGCGACCGACATCGGCCAGATGGCCTTTTGCGCATTGGGTATGTCGTAGCTGTTACACAAAGTTGGAGCTGTGAGTGAAAGTCATAACCCTTTGTCGCGCAATACATTGTGCCATTGCACTGGACAGTCAACTGAAGGAAAAGCAACTTGCACTGAACCTATGGCTCTCGGTAGCGCTTTTTGTTCAGGATATTCCTGAATCACCTCAACAAAAAGTGCTACTGACAGGCGAAGGGTTAAAAATGCACGTGTATTTTCAAAGACAGTTTGATTTGAAAATCATGTGTGATTATTTTGGACAGCAGTGCACTAATTGTGATGAGAAGAAAGAGTGGCTAGCTATCAGTTAAAAATAAAAGCAAATAAAATCGGCTTGTCGTTTTCAAGCCATCTTTTCTGTTCCCATGCCAAACAAAACCATAATAATTGAAGCGGGGAACGAGGGCGACCATGGTCACTGAACCGGAACGTCCCATCCGCGAGGCATAGATCCTGAGAAGGCACAGCAATTGCAGAAACCGGTCATCCAGTCAAGCAATAAAAAGGGCTCATGAAGATCAGTGTCGCTTTTTGGGGCCAGTCAGATGTTTACATCTGTGTTTTTTAGTTGAAGGGGATTATCATGGGTCAGTCATAATTATGCGGTCTTTTAGCCAAAACGTACCATCTGCAAGCGGTATAGATCCTCATGAGCTCCTGCAGTTGCAGGGGCTTATGAGGATCTCTGCCTCCGGCTGTCATCATGACCGGTCGGTCATAATTGACATTTAAAGTGGTGGTTTTTTTTTTTTTTTTTTTTTTTTTTTTTTTTAATAGTTTGAGGAGACCATATTGGTTTCAAGCTAGAAGGGATAGCAAGAGTCCGAATGAGCATGAAAAAGTCATGTTATTGTTACTCCCCTCCCCCTTTTCCTTGTTTCCAGGGCACCTGCTTTCCCTAATGCAAATTCATCGCGGGGCCAGTTGCCTGAGTGAGTTTCGTCCTGCGCAAGTCACTTAGCAAGGCGCTCCGCATAGCTGACCAACTTGCTAAGTGGCTTTTTCGCATGATTTAAATGCACGCATGCAACGGAGGACCGGTCCGGTTCCGTGATATTTCTCTCTGCAACCAGTTCTACCACCAGTGCATCCTGAACTCAGATTCAGTCTGCAAGTGTTCCATCGTTTTCTAGACAGTCAACTATGGCTTCATTATTTTTCTGCTTGCCCTTTGTTTTTAAAACGATGCCGGGGAACTTGAAACTTGGCAACGGCAAGCTTGACAACTGGTCCTGTAACCCAATAACTTTCACCGTTGGAAAATAAAAGTTAATCGTCATTGTCATTGCTTACAGATCAAAACAGTACTGAATGTGCCTAATGCTTTGGTTGTGTATTTCACTATGGGTGGACCGGCGGACACCGAGTTAAAAATAAAAAACAACTTATCAGTCTTTCTCACCACCAATAACTAACGCTTGAATTTCTTCTTTCTGCGTGTAAACTCTTTTAGCCCCAAGGTCCCATTTCTCACATTTTGGAGGTGTCGCCTAACACCGACTGTGTACCAGTTGTAGGAGATGGTAATTGGTATATCATAATAATTCAAGGGTAGTGCCAGATGAGCTTGATCATGATAATTCAAGGGTAGTGCCAGATGAGTTTGGCGCCTTCAGGCGCCAAGCTCATCTGGCACTACCCTTGAATTATCATGATCAATCCATCTCCTGCTGCAGGGAACCAGGGCTAAAAGGATTAATTAACTCAGTGACTATCGGTTCAGTCTGGCAGAGTCGGAAAACTTGGTCGCGGCTCTCGCCTACGGCCGTCCCAACCCTCTGGATCAGGCCCGCGCTGGAGTCTAACTGGCGATAATAATGGTGCCACGGCCGCACCCGAAATGGATCGGTAGGGACGGGTGGTGAATGGGCGGGCTCAGTGGGACGGAGTTTGGCGTGAGAAGCACGAGTCTGGCAGTGATCACCCCTTAACACCCCGCAACGAAATTAGGGTACCTCGATCACCCCGAAAGACCAAGAGGGAGAGAGAATAATGAGAGACCTGTCCCCAAACTCATTAAATGTGTACTAGCCTGTGATTTTGGACCTAACGGCTCGAGAACCGTAAGGTCCAAAATCACAGACCAGCACACGACTTACGACCAGTCTCCCGAATAACTTGTGGGGGGGGGGGGCGGGGTGGGTGGGGGGGGGGCGGGGGGGGGGGGGAGAGGGGGCATTTAAAAAAGCCGGGACTAGACCCCTGTTCTGAACTGATCGTCCGCGCAATATCGGTCTTGTGGATATAGGAGGACTAAGGCTAAGGAGGACAGCGTCAGATTAGCTTTGCGTCTCGGTCAGTTCTGGTGCGGCTAGTAGAGTCTGTACGATTCTGTTTTAACCCTTTGTGTGTCGGTAGCGGTTTTTGTCGCGATAATTCCTGTAGGAATCATCGCTACAAAAACCGCTACCGACACGCACAGGGTTAAAGTATAATGCGGTAAAACTGACTTGGCGAAACAACAGCCGCCGGATCATTGCTGTGGGAATAACACCGAGCAACAAAGTAGCAAATTAAGTTTTGTCTTATCACTTTTTACTGGTATTTTTATTGCTAGTTGGTGTGTCCCCCCCCCCCCCCCCCCTTTCTAATTACTACGTCGCCGCTTGTTGGCGGCATTACTGACCAGAATACGTAAATTCGCACAAACAAATCGGCCTAGAAGTTTTTGTTTTTTAAAATGCTGACGGAAAATCCACGCAAAAGTGAATCCAACGATAAGATTTTATTTTTGCTTTACTCGGCTGAAGCTCGTCAGTTATTGTTGTGTACTGATGCCGGGGGTTTGCGTTGTGCACGACTAAAACATTTGTCGCTTTCCTGTGTCCCCTTTCCCTTCCTCCCAACCCCCCCCCCCTCCCTCCCCCCCCCCTTTTCTGGCGACGATAACGCGTCGACGCCGGCCACAGAGAAGGCAACACAATGCCGCCTCGTAGCGCACTCTTTCACAGGCACCCGGCAGTTGTCCCCATTAAGACGAAAACGGATTCTAATCCGCCAAGAATCTCAGCAGGAATATGGATGCTAATGAATATTAAATCTGACAGGGCCCCCAAACAACGGGTCTAGTAAACTTCAAACAGTGGAGTGAAGAAACAGTTGTTTGTGGGAAAGAACGTGTTAGCTTCCCACGAGTGCCTTTGTGTGAGAGGTGCCTTGGCTTTCGGGAACGCAGTGTAATCTACGCAGGGGCGTAGCGCAGCTTTAAAAAAAAAATAAAAAAAATAAAAATTTAAGGGCCAGTCTAATATTACAGTTTGCGTTTACGGCCGTAAGGTCCAAAATCACAGACCAGCACACATTGGAAAGTATTTTATAGTGAACTTCTTCACTGATGGTGGGTTTTCATTGCTGAACTGTTCGCCGATTGAACGGGTTATTACTTGCCGGCCTCACAGAACTCAGACTTATACCCTTCTTTTCACGGGGCATGAGAGCAGGCACACGTACCAGAGGTTTCAAGTGTCCGCTGCCTTTTGAGCGTAACGGAAGGAACTCTCCTGCGTACAAAGGAGAACTAAATTAATTAAAGAGCAGAAACGTCGGCCATTTTACGACTTTTAAACTTCATCATTTGACGGAGTCAGCCCTTTTGTCCAGCACGTTTGCAAGACGTGTGAAGAACATTTGCAGAGGATATATTGCGATCTATTAACCCTTTACTGCCTTTTTGACTCACGTGCGAAGCAAAAGTGAGTATGTTTTGGGGCCAGTGGTCGGTCCGTCCGTCCAGCGTCGTCCGTGGTAAACTTCAACGTTGGCATTTTCTCGGAGACTATTCAAGCCAGATTCTTCAAACTTGGCCCAAGGATACTTTGTGGGAAGACCTTTCTAAACATACCAGTTTGAAGTGACCTCTCACAAAGGTCAAGGTCACAAGGGATCAGGAAATATATCAGAAATAGCTATATTTTGACATAATTTATTCTTTCTCAAATACTATTCAACACTTCAAACCCAAACTGGTACAAAGATACCTGATGGGAAGACCTTTCTATGCATACTAATTTGGTTGATCCCTCGGAAAGGTCAAGGGTCACAAGAGTTCAGGAAATAGGTGAAAAATAGTCGTATTTTGACAAAAAATGTTTTTTTCTCAGATACAATTCACAGCTTCAAACCCACATATGGTACAGAGATACCTGATGGTAAGACCTATCTATGCATACTAATTTGGATTACCCCTCGGAAAGGTCAAGGGTCACGAAGGGCTCAGGAAATAGGTCCGAAATAGCCATATTTTGACAAAAGATGTTTTTTTCGCATATACTATTCACAACTTTAAACCCAAACTTGCTACAAAGATACCTGATGGGAAGACCTTTCTATGCACACTAATTTGGTTGATCCCTCAGAAAGGTCAAGTGTCAGGAGAGCTCATGAAATAGGTGAAAAATAACCATATTTTGACAGAAGATGTTTTTTTCTCAAATACTATTCACAACTTCAAACCCAAATTTGGTACAGAGATACGTGATGGTAAGACCTATCTATGCATACTAATTTGGATGAACCCTTGGAAAGATCAAGGTCACAAGAGGCTGGCAAATGTGTGTAAAATGCCGATTTTTTATAAAATTGTAGGTATTACCAACATTTTTGCAAATTTTGGAACCAAATTTGGTACAAAGATAGCTGATGATAAGACCTTCCTATGCATACTAATTTGGTCGACTCATCACAAAGGTCGTGGGGGGTGGTGGTGGGGGGGGGGGGGGGGGTTTGACAGATGTGTGAAAAGTGCTTACATTTTCAGAAAACATGGATTTTGCTGCTGCAGAAGCCAGCCCTTGTCACAAAGGTCACACATATGTAAATCAGTCATACACGTGAGCCATAATGGCTTTGCCTTTCTTGTTCAGAAGTGACATTATCCGGCAGCGCCATCTTTACTTGTGTGCGGCTTTGTCTGTGATTTTATACCTTACAGTTGAAGGAAATAAATTTACCCCCCCCCCCCTCTTCCCCAAGAAAAAAATCGTATGAAAATATCCAGCGATGAAAATGGCTGATCTGACCCTTTGCACTGCACCACGTGAATGTCCTGTGTTTGTCTGGTGCTCTTTTTGTGTTCAGGGAGAATGCGTGTGACGTGAGCTTGCCTGTTGGGTTCGAATTCACGGCGCTTTGAGCCGATTCATAGAATTGGAGAAATCGCCTTGATACTGACCGATATTATATATATATATATATATATATATATATATATATATATATATATATATATATATATATATATATATATATATATATATATATATATATATATATATATATATATATATATATATATATATATCATTATTATTGTTTAGAAACACATTTACACCGACGAGATTGACACAAGCCTCACAGATTTTTTTTTTTTTTTTTTTTTTTTTTTTTTTTGTGGAGGCGAACTCGACTCATCAGTAATTTATGTACTGGTATGTGATTTTGAATCCTAATCTCTAGGTCGCAAAGTCAAAATCATAGACCATCATATATGCCTGGCTCCCGCTGTACATGCACTACCGTTCTGCGTCATGATTACATTTTACTTTGGAGCGAAACAGTGTTCAGATGCTGGCTCCAGAATGCAGCGTTCTGATTGGTAATGATTTTTATGGGCCAGCATGCAGTTAAAATACAAAGACGTTTTCACCGCCGACTGATACGGGGGGAGGGGGGTGGGTGGGTGGGAGAAATTTTATAAACCCAAGTATCCACGATACAACCCCAGAGACTTGTGCCTTCATAAAAGCGTTTCTTTATTTTTCACATTTCTCTGCAACATTTTTTTATATATCAATAAACACGAGGACAGTTACTGCCAGTAAAGCACGACCTGAACAAAAATCAACTCAGGCGCACGGCAACCGGCTGTGTTACCACAGACTTAGAAAAAAAAAAAAAAAATTCTGTGGCCAAAGCTGTAAATGATCCCTACTCTGTGGCCAAAGCTGTAAATGATCCGTATCCGTGATGTCCTAGGGATTCTGTCTGTAACCCCTTCCTCTGTCGGGACACAGCACACCGGCATCACAAGTGCAAGAGACATAGATCCTCATGCGCCCCCGCAGACGCGGGGGCTCATGAGGATCAATGTCTCTGGTTAACCCTTTTAGCCCCAAGGTCCCATTTCTCAAATTTTGGAGGTGTCGCCTAACGACTATGTACCAGAAGCAGAAGACGGATTGATCATGATAATTCAAGGGTAGTGCCAGATTAGCTTGGCGCCTTTCAGGCGCCAAGCTAATATGGCACTACCCTTGAATTATCATGGTCAAGCCATCTCCCGCTGTAGGGATCCTGAGCTAAAAAAGGGTTAACGTCACTGCGAGTCTTTGGGACGGCTGGGGCTCTGTTGGTGGCAACAAAGATTCAAACTAAAACGCAGTGTGCGTCAGCTGGGAGTGAAGGGGTTACAAGACGTTTTCGCTGTGTGTGTTGCAGGAGGAGGGTGACAAGGGGGAGGAGTCCCCGGGGGCGGAGCCAGCAGCAGAGGAGGGAGGGGACACGGAGGCTGGGGGCGAGGAGGAGGCAACACTCGATGAATAACTTCAGCGTCACTGACTAGCATCTTTCAAATCGCCTGCACCGGTGCTTCAGATTGTGAAGAAGAAGAAGAGACTTTATAGAGTCCGTCAGACTCGACTGTAAAGAAAAATTTAGATAACTGTCAAGTATTAGAGAATGGCAAAGTCAGTGCGAACGGTTCGACAGACCGTCAGCCTCGGTACTAAATCGCGGTCCTCGGCAGCCTTAAAGACAGACGCTGAACTTGCACAGCACTTGCGAGAAAAAGTTCCTCGGGCCGACGTCTGCCTTAGCTAGCCCGCGCACGGTAGTGCCGCGTGTACCCTGCGCGGGCCAGCTAAGGCTGACGTCGGCCCGAGGAACTTTTGCTCGGGCCTACCCCGTGGGAGCCAAAAACGTGTGTTAGTTTTACCCGACCACTCACACACGAGCGCGTAGTAGCGAGGCTGACCTGTTTATGTGCACAGATCTTGTGATATCAAAGACCTGCGCGCACACACACACCCCAGAATACAGCAGAAACGTCAAGAAGAGAAAGTAGGGAATAAGACTTATAACAAAAGTAGACAAAGGGTATGGATGTTTGGACGGATATGTGTGCTGGTCTGTGAGTTTGACCGCAGGGCCTATTGGGCCGTATGGTTTAAAATCAGCGACCTGCGCACGTATACCAATACAGAATCATACATCTAGAGAATGCAAAACTATGCTTTAATTTCTAGAAAGCGCAAAGTCTAACTGATATACAAAGTCTCAATACTTTTTTTTCTCTTAAGAATTAAGGTCTAATTCCAAGAGTATGCACAATGTGACTTCGAATTAAAAAAAACCCCAAAAACAACAACAAACAAACAAGCAAACAAACAAACAAACAAACTGTATTTGGCCTTAGTGCACACTTTTGTGGTAACCGAGAAACAGCTTTTAACTGTACCTGAATACAAGTTAGTTTTTAGACATGCATTTATATCGTCGGAGGCCATTTTATACGGCAGCGATCAGAGCTTACTTTCTTAAGATGATATTGTTCTAGTTCCTCATGCTCACTCTCCATACTTGTGTGCTGCTCTTTGATTTTGGAGTTTACTGAGTACCGCTTAAGGTCCAAAATCATAGACCAGCACATATTTTAACATAAAAAACAAGATACCGGTATATGTCCGTTAGTTTGCGGGGCTGTATTGAGTCCACTACAATTGTAGCCATTCAGCTCAAACCAAATATTTTTCATTGTTTTCACGTTCCTAGCGGGCCAGTTGCATGAGTGAGCACCTTGCTTAGCGGAGCACTTTGCTTAGTGGCTGGCGCAGGACTAAGCTCACGCATGCAACTAAGCCCTGGTCTGTACATTTTGAACTGACGTCCTGATCCGTTACGTCCAAAATCTCAGATCGTTAGTCACACTTTGGTGTCCACGGTCAACGAAAACCCGACCGCCGAGGAGGCGATATTCCTAGATAATCATTGCTGAAAAGTATTACGTGTATTTAAAATAAAGAACACTTTGTGTATTTTTTGTTGTCACTTTTTTGTTCGTTCATGTGTTTCCATCAATTGCCACCTAATTAGTGTTGAATGGGACAGCATAATTGTGTGTCTATGTGACTTTAGCAGTGAAAATGTGTGTTGGTATTTGATTTAGGACCTTAAAGCTCTAGAGGGAGAAGGTTCAAAACCTTAGACCAGTACACATTTGTCTCCTACTCTCAATGACCAAACGTTCCATTGACCAAACGTTCCACTGACCAAATGATTGTACGTTTGTCATCATCGTATATATTTGGGTTACATTGCCCAAACAAATGTCATTCCCTCATTCGTAGGATGGAAACTCTAAAAAAAATATGATATTTGTGTAGTGCCGGTCTGTTATTTTCTATATTTTATATGTCTAAGACATACTTTTTGACTTTAGACTTTGAACAAAAACTGTGGCAGTCTGAAGAGAGAAAAATCTACCAGACTTCATAACAGCATTTTGCCCGCCTCAGCTTCCACACTCGTGCTAGCATTTCACACACGCTGTGCGCACCAACTATTGACATGTATATAAGCGATATTTTATACTGACTGTGATACTGATAGTGATTGTGTATCTGTTGTGACAGATTTGTTTTAAAAAATCTCGCCCGTTGAAAAAAGAAACTCATCCGTTTCGACATAATTATATTGACGTATATTGTAAATGTTTACTTCTGCTGGCCTGTGACTTTGGACCTTACGGCTGAAAGCCGTAAGGTCCAGAGTCACAGGTCACCACACGTCGATTTGTAATTGAGTCCACACTTCGTGTGCCTGGCTTTTGATGGCAGTTGTCTCTTATGGTTTGAATTTTTCAAAGATAAAAAAATAGATGAAAGTTTCTTCCAGTTTTCTGTAACTTATTCTCACGAACAAATTCATGCTTTTTCTCTGTTTTGCGAAATCACCACAAAATTGAGAATTTGTGAAATTTCAAAAGGCATTATATTGAGACGTGGTATGAATAAAAAAAATTCTGTACACACACGCAGTCTTTTCTTATTGTGTCGGTCCCTTTGCGCATGCAGCCATCGGTACTGCAAAGAGTTGTGCGTGTGATTTTCCTTGTAGTTACCTGTTAGTTTTGGGCGATACAAGATGGTTGCCACATACACATGCCTTGAAAGTGCTGACTGGTTGCACCCTACAAGATTTAACCCCTTCACTTCCAGGGGACACAAATCCTCGATTCAACGCCAACGACCCCTCAAGCCGTTCAACTTCAAGGAACACGGATACGAATTGATGTAAGCAAGAGACATAGATCCTCATGAGCCTCCGCAACTACGGGGGCTCATGGGGATCTATGTCTCTTGTAATATGATCCTCATCGCGTTCAGTGAAGGGGTTAAAGCTACGTTTGTCTCGGGCAAAAGCTTCTGTCATCAGTCGACTTCGACCGAAACACAAGATTACAGCAACTTTTACTATAGCTACGTTTTGTTGGGATTATCTTTAGCCATGACAACTTTCATCTTCTGGAAACAGAAATAAAATCCTCAGAAGTCGGAATGCGGCGAACTACATGGTGGGGTAAGAAAATGCGACAACACACGAAAATCTCTCTCCATGGCGAGTGATTTTTTTTTGGGGGTGTTTAGCTCAGGAGCACGAACAACTCTGCCGTAACGTGGCAAAAAAGACGGAAAGTCTATTATTTGAGTAAAGCGAGATTTCCACTATACTGCAGTGGAAATCTCGCTCCCCCCCCCCCCCCCCCAAAAAAAAAAAAAAAAAAAAAAAAAAAAGAAAAAAAAAAAAAAAAAAAAAAAAAAAAGAACTTACCGTCTTTTGGCTTCTTATGACAGAACTATGCGATCTACTTCTGGAGTGGGGACGTTGTGACAACCCATAAACTGACATAAATGAAAGGCGGTGTGTACTGTATTTACTGTTGATTGTCTCGACTAGACGTCTATGATTTTGGACCTTCTAGTTTCGATCCGTAAGGTCCAAAATAAGAGAGCAGCGCAGACTCAAACGAAACCTCCAGCACCAGCTGTTTTGAACTTCTCACCGATGGGCGGCTGGGCGAGCGTCCGTGAGTCAACCCCTTGAGAAAACCATTATTTTCCGATGGCTGCGTGCATGGTCGTTACAAGGACAGAGGTTATCTTCCAATCTGCTGCCTGCCCCGTGCATGGTGCGTCCCCATTTCTTCTGTTCTAGCCACCTGAAGTGTCTCGGACGAAATCTTTCTGAGGCATAGATTTCCATGAAGCCTTGTACAGGCTGCTGTGGGCCGACCTGCAACCAGAGAATCTTGGACTGAAATGCACCCAACATAATAATAATAATAATGTACATTTATATAGCGCTTAACTTCCAAATGAATGGTGCTCTAAGCGCTTTACAAGATCTAAAATCACAGAACAAAAAGTACAAAAAAAAAAAACACACGCTACAATAAATGTTATAAAAACCAGAGTGCCACATATCAAAAGCTCACACTCACACATACATACACACCGTTACAAGAACATTTACTGCCAAAGATTGCTAACGCACTGAAAATGCATCTAACATATCACTCGTTTAGCCCCAAGGTCCCATTTCTCAAATTTTGGTGGTGTTTTTCCTTATTGACTGTACCAGTTGCAGGAGATGGATTGACTATGATAATTCAAGGGTAGTGCCAGATAAGCTTGGCGCCTGAAGGCGCCAAGCTAATCTGGCACAACCCTTCATTTATCATGGTCAGTCCATCTCCCGCTGTAGTGACTCGGGGCTAAATGGGTTGAAGATCTCAGTCATGGCGGGTTTTTGACTGTTTAAATTCGCCGATACAGCAGATTGTAATGTCTTGCCTCAACTAAGACTTTTCTGCCCCCTTGTTCATAACCCAAGGGAGTAGGCACATATAGCAGATGTTTTTCTACTGCTATCACTGTCGATCCATCTCCTATTGCCAGGTCTAAATGGTTGAAACATTGGTAACTGGTCTGACAAAGATATTCTGGACCAGGCTAAGCGGATAAAATGCTGGTAACCAGTCTGTCAAACTCCGGACCAGGCTAAATAGGTGAAACGTTGGTAACCGATCAGTCAAAGATATTCTGAACCAGGCTAAGCGGATAAAATGCTGGTAACCAGTCTGTCAAACTCCGGACCAGGCTAAATAGGTGAAACGTTGGTAACCGATCAGTCAAAGATATTCTGGACCAGGCTAAGCGGATAAAATGCTGGTAACCAGTCTGTCAAACTCCGGACCAGGCTAAATAGGTGAAACGTTGGTAACCGATCAGTCAAAGATATTCTGGAACAGGCTAAGCGGATAAAATGCTGGTAACCAGTCTGTCAAACTCCGGACCAGGCTAAATAGGTGAAACGTTGGTAACCGATCAGTCAAAGATATTCTGGAACAGGCCAAATGGGTGAAACGTTGATAGAACTATCTGTCAAAGATATCCTGAGCCAGATATTCTGAGCTAGGCGAAATGGATGAAACACTGACTGGTAACTGGTCTATCAACTTAACCTTTTTCATCCTAATACACCATTGCTTGAAATAAGTTTGACTATGATAGTTCAAGGGTTGTGCCAGAACAGCTTGGGGGCTTAGGCGCCAAGCTATTCTGGCACCACCTTTGAACTGAAATGGTTGGCCTGTCTCCTAATCTGTAATGCAGCCTTCATAGGACAATAAGCAAATTTAAAAGAAATCAGCCTCAGCGTGTAATGGGTTAAAGATCTTCTGAACCAGGTTAAATCGGTCCCCATTGGCTCATCAATACAGCAGAACCTGTTTTGAGCGAAAACCCTATGAACAATCAATGCCACTGATTAAAGACCATCATTTAGGTGGCTGTAGCTGTGACTGTGTCTGTAGCCACCTAAATGATGGTCTCTAATGACAGGTGTCAATTTTGGGTCGTCAAAACTTTTCTTGAAAGCGCACTAATTTCTTTTTCTTTTCTTTTTTTATTTTAAAGTGTGGCTGCTCAAAACCGTTGTATGATATCGTTGCTGGTAAGGATGGTCTCGTTTGCTCCCGCCTCACGGCTGAGAATCTATATCTGTTATTTAGTCCTTGCTGATAAACCGTATCCCCATTATTTTTTTTACATCCTAAAAAGTACAAGCTCCGCCATTTACATCTCTGCCGATACTCAAACATTGGGACGAAATCATCCGAGACCATCCGAGTTGAAGCTAGTGCTTGAAGAGCCTCGGGCGACGCTGCACGGCCTCTTCAAGATGCTGGGCGATGCATTTGCATTCCGTCTACGACAGAAACAATGGTCAACTAGTCATACTGACCGGAATGCTGCGCGAAAACGATTGATAAACACGACAAGTCGGTTGGCTGCTATGGTGACACGTGACCAAGTGGACATTGAGTCGCGTGCCACTGAGATCGCGCGATTCGTTTAGGCGAAAGGTCACCCGCGCGCATGCACTTTCCGGTGACAGGCAATTCTCTCCAAAAAAGGCTTCCATCTCAAAATCAAAGAAGTAAGGAAACGAGACTGATTCTCATGAACAAGACGCGTAGGTTCTCATGAGTTCCTGCGGCTGCAGGGGCTCATGAGACTATGTCCCAGGCAGAAATCTGAATTTCGAGGACTGACCTCACGCTACAGCACTGTCACAGCCGAGCGCAAGCGAGGCGTGTGTGATGGGGTGCCTTCGGCGCCGGTGTTTTCTGTGCAGAAATGATATTTAGCCGGTCTTTTGTTGGTGTAAATTAGACCAGCTCTCCCCCTTTCTTCCTCAAGTGGCTAAGCCGGCCAGAGCATAAAGAGAGAAACAGGAAAGATTTAGGCCACCTTGAAGACGTACGGCATTGTTGTTGATATATATACACCTTCACTGCCAAAGGAAAAGAACTTAACAAGATCCAGCTGCAAGAGACATAGATCGTCATGAGAGCCCATAGTTGCAGGGGGCTCATGAGGATCTATGCCTCTTGCTGATCATACCAGCTTGTATCCACGTTTCTTGGACATGCGGATTCTTTGCTGCTGCGAATTAACAAATATTTCAGAAATACAATCTGCGTTCGCTGGCAGTAAAGGGGTTAGTGTCTTTTGTCGATAGTCACCATGCAGGTCCGAAATTAAGATGCTCACTTGAAACCAAGCGTGGGGTGGGTCTGTAAACAAACCCTAACAAAAACGAAAGAGGGAGAAGGAAAATTCCCAGTAGGGGGGGGCCGCAGGGAGGGGGACGGGGGTGGGGTGGGGGGTGGGGGGTCAAACATAGATCGACGAGACTGACAGAGAGATAGTGCTTTTCAAACAACAAAGTGTCTCACTCCTCAAACTAAAAGCATTTTGACTCAAAGCAGTTGAACTTCGAAACTCAAAGCATTTTGAATTACTGACAGCTGAAGTCAGTCAAGGTAGGCGCGTTGACCAAACAACCATATGTGTTTGTCCAGGATCAGTGTAGCCTGCAACACCGTGTGTGTTCAGTACCCGTTGATACCATTAAGTTACACAACTGATGTCTAGCATTACTGCGTCCTAAAGAAATAATCGAAGTTTACAATTTAACTGATCCGTCCCTGCAACCACCTGTTAGCATTTTTGAGCCTAACGTTTAAGTTAATCCCTTCACTGACGGAAAAATGCGAACACCACCCAACAGCAAGAGGCAAAGAAGCTAATGAGCTCTCGCATCTGCGGGGGGCTCAGTCATGAGCTTCCAGTTTGCCTCTTGCTGGCTCTATTCCGGCGTATCCGTGTTCCTTGGATTGATGGGATTATCGGTTTTGAATTCGCCCTGCTTTCAAAGACGTGTGTTTGCATCCACCGGCAGTCACAGGGTTGAAATGTCAACATTTTCCGCGACTACTGACATTATGTGTGAGTTGAGTTGACTGGCTTTTCTAAATGGGAGATGGGGGGGGGGGGGGGGGTTGAAGGGGAGGGGAGGGGTGGGGGCATATGAGTTATGGGTTATTTAATTATTTCAATGAATGAATGATGATGCCATGCGTTGTATGGGCAGACAGCGAATTTCGCCATGAGGGATTAACTAAAGTATTATTGTATTGTATTGTATTGTATTGTATTGTATTGTATTGTAGTATTGTATTGTATTGCCATACGCAAATCTGTTAGGTACGTGGAAGCGGGACGGAGGTAGACAGGCATCGAACACCTTTTGCCGCGAACACCTGCTGCGCGCGCCAGCCACACGATCTCGTTGTCAGATTTTGACCTAATGACGTTTACCGCGCCACGAATGACCAAAATCTAGCCGAGCCAAGGGAAGTGAATTTCAATGTAAAGGGTGCCGATCAAGTTATGTCCCTTAGCTAAACGCGTCCGTCTGCAATTAGCTCCCGGCCTTCACCGGCAGAGACTGAACAAATTGAACACCACCCAACTTCAGGAGGTATAGATCCTCATGAGCCCCCGCAGTTGCGCGAGCTCATGGGGATCTATGCCTCTTGCTGGAACCACTTTGCATCCATTGTTCCTTTTGGGGATCTTTGACGTTGAAGTTAATGTGGCTGCAATAATGAAACACAATCTGCGTCCAGTGACTGGCATGAAAGCCGGGTTCAGAGGCACATAATCATCACGAGTCCTTGCCGCAGCCGCTACTGGGGTTCATGAATATCTAAGCTTCTTGCGATGTATATAACAAGTGATCTCTATATATTTATAGTACAGTAGATTGCACAGTTGTACAGTACTAGCAGAGAGAGAGAGAGAGAGAGAGAGAGAGAGAGAGAGAGAGAGAGAGAGAGAGAGAGAGAGAGAGAGAGAGAGAGAGAGAGAGAGAGAAACAAGAAAAAAAAAACCACATTACCGATCACAAAACATTTTTTTTTTCCTGATAATTACTTTTGGCAGCTTGCTTGCATTGCTTCAGTCATTCATATCCCAAGGGTCAGTTGCGGCATGAGTGAGGGTCCTGCGGCCAGCCACTAAGCAAGGTGCTTCGCTATACTGAGCGGAGCACCTTGCTTGGTGGCTGGCGCAGGACATAGCTTACTCGTGCAACTTGATCCAGTTCCTCAAGCAGAGGAAGTCATGGGGAACCGAAAGCTATCATCATTAATGTGTGTCGCTTTCTGAAGTTTATTCACGCCCGCCAGGAGTTATGTTGACCAACTGACAGCTAAAGTCAGTCAAGGTAGGCGCGTTGACCAAACAACCATATGTGTTTGTCCAGGATCCGCCTGGTGTAGCCTGCAACATCGTGTGTGTTCGGTATCCGTTGCGGATACTACTATTTTACACAACTCATTTTTACTGCGTCCTGTAACCTCGTGAGTGTCGGTGTTCAGTGCGGTGTCCAAGCCGTTCACAACTAACAACGTCAAGCTTATAGTGACGTCATAATGCTGCTCGTGCTATTCTTCTCAGAATTCCTGTCGCTACTCTAGTCCACAGAGCGTACTAATGGCGGGAGGCACCGTGTTTCCGTCTTTATTTGTGTGTGCCGGCGTGTGTGTTGATCAGAGGTTGGCTTAGAGAGAATGGAAATGGATCAGAAGGATAGAAATATAAGCTTAAAATTATGAACAACTCTGAATGTTCCTAAAACAAAAACGCATGTGAGCATATGATAGACTTTGGGATGAAATCCTCATCTTGTTCAATAGGAGATATAAAGTTCAACATCAGAATCAGGTCAAAGACAAAAGGTAGATACCCTTGACAGCGAGGACAGCTCTCATATAAAAGGGACTTTGTGGTTTATGGTTCATCCCATCTTGTTTAGAAAAGTGAGATTTTTTATTGTATAACAATGAAATCACTATTTTCTCAAGAATGAACATACTGGCTTTTTGCAAAACATGGCATATGTGTAGGAGCTCACGAGGATCTATGGTCACGGTCAGCAACTGAGCACAGATCGACACCGGCCGTATCCTGGCCAGCAAATAATAATAATAATAATAATAATAATAATAATAATAATAATAATAATAATAATAATAATGACAGCAAACAACAACAACAACAATAATAATAATAGCACTACTACTACTACTACTACTACTACTACTACTACTACTACTACTACTAAAAGCTGATTTGAGACAAACAACCTCCTCTGTCTCTCTAGGGCACATTGTTTGACCACGTATGTGTTTCAGAGAGTGATAGAGACAGAGAAAATAAAGAGGGTGCCGGGTGTTTTTGAGCGGATTACCATACAACCTGTAATTTTCCTGTCACCGGAGAACGACGCTAAAAGTCAGATCCGCGCGTGCGAACACTGAGACATCCGATGTAATTGGGCAGATAACGGAGAAAGGAACCAGTGCGCAACGGGGCGTCGGGCCGACGTCTTCGTAGGCGTGCATGGGCCAACAGCGGACCGATGTCAGACCAGCGGCCTTCAGCTCACTGGTCAGAGAACGTTGAAAGAGCACAGTCGGCTTTTACAAGGGCAGTTAGAAAAATCACATCCTATGCTCAACTCACCGTTAGGGGGTAAAAAAAAAAACCCGAACAAATGCATGCGTAGACTGAACCCCGGCGTTATAACTAAAAAAAAGAAAAAAAGTACATAGCAAACAAACGATAACAAACGATTAACCTTAACTCATTCTACCCCAGACACACCACAGCAAGATAAAGATCGACCATGATAGTTCAAGGGTGATGCCAGAATAGCTTGGCGCCTATGGGCGCCAAGCTATTCTGGCATCGCCCTTGAACTATCATGGTCGATCTGTGTCCTGCACTGCAATGCAGCCTTTAGAGGACAACAGCAAAATTTGGGGATTTCGGTGATGGGGTAGTATGAGTTAAGTCACTGAACCGGCAGCGAAGAGGTTAACTCATTCGAGACGTGCCGCCTCCGCATACGCGGCTTATGACGCGTATCCGGCGGCGGCACGTCTCGAATGAGTTAAACTGGGGTTTTTTTTTTTGTAAATGAGAATTCTAGCGGAAAAAAGAGACCCCCCCCCCCCCCAACCCCTGTAGCAGAACTTACAAACACAATTTGAAGCAAAGCAAAAGTGCATACAAAAATAGTGATGTAAGCTGACATACCTACTCGTTATCGAATATGCCGACCTGTACTACCAGCAAATACTGAAGGAGGTTGATCTTTTTGAGGACATTGGTCTACATGACGAGCAGGCAAATAAAGGTTTAGTTTATACTGAGGCATTTGTGTTCTTGTCCCAAACGATAATTTAGTTACCAAGCACGGTTTGTTTGTGTGTGACTGTACGCCTTTGAACTTGTCTTTTATTATTTCATTTCATTTTTATTAAAAAAAAATTATGTTATTTAATTATTTACTATTATCTTTTACTTTTTAATTTATATTTTATTTTATAAGAATTTATTTATTCTATTATATAAAATCTATTTTAATTTCTTTTTAACATCTTATTTTATTTATCAAATGTTATATATTTTACTATATAATACGTATTTATTTTATTAATTTTATATTGTTATATGATTTTTAACATTTTATTTTGTAAGATTTTATTTAAACAAAGGTGTCGATCGCTCGTGTTCTCATCAGCTCGAGGCACTACAATCTCCATGAATGTCCGTAGATTCTCATGAGCCCCTGCGACTGCAGGGGCTCATGAGAATCTAAACTGCAGACACACGGGAGCGAGTTTCAAATTCCTCATCAAAACGGAAAAAAAAAAAAATCGCACTGGCCTTCGTCTCTTAGTGTGACTGCGATAACTATCGTCACATGAAAATCATAGCGCACGTGCAAAATGGGGCGTGACACGAGCCTGTGTGAGAAAACCGGCCCCCATCTAACACATGTTTGGATGCCAGGGGCGGGGCTTACTAACGACAGGGCTAAAAGTCGCGTGCGGTGCGCGTGCCGAGGGTGGGTGGGTGGAGGAGGTGGGGTGGGGGTGGGGAAGAAGAATTTGATCGCCAGCACGTTAAATTTTGTACTGCACATAGAGAACAAAGTCCCCGATCACTGTATAGTGCCAGAGGGACAAAAAAACAAACAAAAAAAAAGGACTGAGAACTGCAACTGTAGGTTAACCCATATCATACTGAGGCTAAAAGCTTCAAATTTAAACACTGCCATATGCAAGCTACATTACAGTACTTACAGATAAGGATATAGACCAATGGAAGGGTGGTGCCAGAATAGCTTGGCGCCTAGTAGCGTCAAGCTATTTTGGCACTACCCTTGAACTATTTTAGTCAAACTTATTTCACACACTGGTGTATTCCGAATGATAAGGGTTAAATCCACACAGCCTTGACATGCCACGACAGGATGTGGATCGACCATGATGGTTCACGGGTGGTGTCGAAATAGCTTGGCGCCAACAGGCGCCAAGCTATTCCGACACCACCCTTGAACTATCGTGGTCGATCTGTCTCCAGAACTTTGACGCTAGACTTCAATGGTTAACAAGCTGATAATGTCATCCCCAGGATGTGAGGAGTTAACTCATTCTACCCCAGACACACCACAGCAAGATAAGGATCGACCATGATAGTTCAAGGGTGATGCCAGAATAGCTTGGCGCCTATGGGCGCCAAGCTATTCTGGCATCACCCTTGAACTATCATGGTCGATCTGTGTCCTGCACTGCAATGCAGTCTTCAGAGAACAACGGCAACATTTGGGGATTTCGGTGTTGGGGTAGTATGAGTTAAATAACACTGTATGCATGTATTACATCTGTTCGATAAAGTCTTCCTGAGGTTTTGTTTGAAACGAACCACTACCAACAAACGAACGTGAGCAAAGACGCAGCGGATAACTTGAACGAACCATACGCATAGACAACACGCCAAACATCTCCAAGAGGCTAGATCCTCATGAGCCCTCCGGAGATATCGTGGACGCAAATCCATCGAAGTAATGCGTCCAAAATATCTCAGTGAATACGTTTCCTGCTGTTAGTATCTTTCATCGGCTTTGAAATTACTTTTTGTTTTAAGGCCCCGCTACACGAGCCCGGTTTTGAGGCCGATTCCCGATCAGTTTTCGAATCGGTAGGTGATCGGGCCGGACTAAAAAAACCTGTGCACTGCCACACGTTTCCCGACTCATTTAGCCAACCGGTTTGAACCGAAGATCAAAGTCGTACACCTGTTCTGCAAAATGACTGCTAGTTTTGACAGTGGTGATGATGTGCTTGCATTATCAGCAGTTTTGCATCATACTATTCGGGAAGAGGCGTGCGAAACATCAGCGGCAACGGCGGTGGTACTGATCACAACAGGCGTGTTCGGCCATTTGCAAACCGTGCTGAAACGACATGCTTTGCGAGACGCGCTCTGATTGGTTGAAGCTTACGATCGGGACCGATTCGGATCGGAAAAATAGAGCAGTTTCTAAACACCCGATTCCCAGCCGATTGGGACCGGATCGGATAATTGACGTCATCAGATCGCAATCGGATCGGAATCGGCTTTAAAGTCGGGGCACAACCGGCCCGTGTGGCGGGGCCTTTAGGTCAAAGTTTTCTAAGCTGGCAAAAAATTTGTGAGTGGCCCAATTTTTGTCGCAAGATCTGACGTTCGAATATTTGCCACATTTCAATAATAATTGACTTTTAAATTTCAAAGTTCATTTTCTTAAAAAAACATTTAAATTATTATCTTCTTATTTCACAGGCAAATTACCAGTACAATATACTTCATGTCAAACTTAATTTTTGTACCCACATGTCATTTTTCTGTGTTCACCTTTTGGCACTTTGTCACATCTATATTAGTTATATTTTATAATACAATACACTCAAGTTTAGTGCACTTTTGTCGGATACTTGTCAAATACGAAGGAAAAACCATGACACTTCTTGCACAATTAACTACCGCGAAAATATCTAAGTGATTTGTCCTTAATTATCAACATTTTTCTTTTCAAAATTATCAACAACCATAGGCAATGAAGCAAAATTGTACTTTTACACAGCGGACGTCCTAATTACGTTAACTCATTCTACCCCAGACACACCACAGCAAGATATTGATCGCCCATGATAGTTCAAGGGTGATGCTAGAATAGCTTGGCGCCTATGGGCGCCAAGCTATTCTGGCATCACCCTTGAACTATCATGGTCGATCTGTGTCCTGCACTGCATTGCAGTCTTCAGAGGACAACGGCAACATTTGGGGATTTCGGTGATGGGGTAGAATGAGTTAAAGCATTACGTTTGTACACGCACACAAATCAATTGTGCTGGTTTTTATACAAGGTGACAGCCATCCAGACCAAAAAGGTGACTGCCAAGCGTGTGAAATGCAAAGAAGTACCCAACGGAGAAAGAAACACGCTTAGAAAAAACGGTACAACACAATTTATTAATATTTCGGGTAAATACCCTTTGTCAAAATAGACAAACAAACAGAGACATTAGCCGCTACTTATCTTCATATGCAGAAGGAATGTGGCAACCCTACAAGGTGACAGCCGGTACGTATCCAGTACAGGTAGAGATATTGCTTGGCTGACAAACTAGAGGCATGGACTTAGTATCTATTTTGATGCTCGATTCAAACACAAAAAAGTGAGGATCAATCTTAAACGTACGACACGCAGTACCTATAATAAATGAATCAACAGAAATCGTACCTCAGGGCTCCACAGCTATTGGGCCGCAAAAGGTTAAAAAAAAAAAAAGAGGACAGAACAGCATGCATTATTTTACTGACGAGCAAAAGAAATGCGACATTTTTGGAATCATCGGAAACACTTTCCAAAAATGTCGCATTTCTTTTGCTCGTCAGTATATATAGAAGACTTTGTCTCGCGCGTTGGTGTTGTGTCTGGGAGGCGGCGGTATAGGTGGGCACAGGTTGTGCTCTTCCCACTGCCGGCGCCCGCAACAACCTCCCTAGACAACAGGCCCGGGAAAAGGACAGGCTGGGTTGAAAAGAAAAACAGGGGCATGAAATTCATTCGCTTCGCTACGCGTGCGGCGCTGTGACGCAGGCGCACGTGCGCTGCACGCGAGGACACTTTGTCATATGCATGCTGACGCCGCTGGAGCAATGTTTATAACATTAGGCGTAATAGGCGCGCGCGCGCACGAGAGGTCTCTCCTTTGCACCTGTCCGGCGGCCCGGTCGCGCGCGCTGAACTTTCTGCCTAGTGTTGTGGGTCTCAGACTTAGGGGTGGAGCGACGGGCGGCGCGCTAAATGTGTCTCCACGATGACTGTGAATCGAACACCCTATTACCTCATTATGAAAAGGAACACAGTAGTGTCCAGCAAGAGGCATAGACTTACATGGGCCCCCGCAACTGCGGGGGCCCATGTAAATGTCTATGCCTCTTGCAGAGGTGCCGCTTTTCTTGGGCGAGAAGAACCTACAGAAGCCACATGAATGAAAGTCGCGTGGCCGCTGTCACATACGTGGGAAAAACACCTCGTGCGGACCCCCAACCCTGGGTAAAAAAGCAAGGAAAGAGAAAATTAGCGACATAATCTGAGAGCTGTTATTGAAGCTGAAAGAAAAGTTTGAATAATACATTGGCCGCGAGCAGTGAGAATGTTTCCCACCCCCTTTCTTGCTTCAAGTGGTAGTTAGCTTTGGTGGCTACATGTTGCATTGTCGCTCGGGCGGTACCTTGTTGGTGCTTGTCGGGAAGGCTGCTCATGTTATTGCTGTCACAAGCAGGCCTTCAGTCAGGCCGGAACATTGGACGTTTTTCTTTTTGAGACAAACAAACAAAAGGAAATGAGGAGTGAAGGGAAAGTATCTGAGTGCAACTGACCGATGTGCAAACAAACAAACAAACAAACAAACAAACAAAGAAACAAAGAAACAAACAAGCAAACAAACAAACAAACAAACGAACGAACGTACAAACAAACAATTAAACAAACAAACACAAACGAATGAATGAAAGAAATAACGAATGAACGAACAAAACCGATTACAACCGAAACATTCATGATGGACGTCTATATTGCTGCTTCCGTTTCAGTGTTGTTGTTTTATTCTCAACAGTGGCTACGTGAATCAATATGATAATGCCCTTACTTATCAGTCACACCAGACTAAATTACTGAAAACTGAAACAACACACACACACACACACACACACACACACACACACACACGCACGCACACACACACACGCACGCACGCACACACACACACACACACACACACACACACACACATATATATGTCTCTTGGAGCTAATCTGACTGAGTGCATTTTGGGCTTTGGGCGACACCTTTGTATATATATATATATATATATATAGTCATAGTACGATTTATGCGAGCATGTGTGACTGCCGAGAAGAAGTCACCACGATCTAACTGCAAGTGACACGTACATTTTGAGTCCTGGTGGGAACTAGCTGGTACGGGGAATCAACACTTCTTGCTTGATTTTCGTGTGATCCTGTGATGACCACAAAAACCACACAACAAAACAACAACGATTTTTACAAGTGCCTGGGCGTTGCCGTTTCAGTAGGCTCTTGGTTCGGCTAACTGGTGCTAAATTAGAGTTGCATTGTAGGCGGGATTTTCGGAGGAAGTATTGTTCCATTGTCCCATTAGAGGTTTCGTTTTGAAACCAACGACTCCCACGAACGAGGTCGAAGTCATGGCGGATAACCAGCTTGTACCATAAGTATAAACAACACTCAAACATATATAAGAGGCATAGATCCTCATGAGCCCAGGGGGCTCATGAGGATCTATTCCTCTTGGAGATGTTTGGAGTGTTGTCAATGCTTACTGTCCAAGCTGGTTATCCGCCATGACTTCGCTCTCGTTCGTTGAAAAACCAAACGACGTAGCAGGAGGTATATTATACATTGTGTATGGTGTAGTTTTTCTCCTTGAAATAAATGTTGAAAATAAAAGTCAGGTAGTGGCCGGTGTCGTGACAAGCAGTGGTTGGGATTGTGGGTATATATTGTTGTGACTTTTGGTGTTCTTCTCCTGTAGTATGAAAAAAAAAAGGCCCAAAAGCAAAACAAAATATGGTCCGGCGTGACCGGTGCTTACTTACTTATTCCATTTTACTGTCCCTACAGCTTTGAAAATAATCGGGGGTGGGGGGGGGGGGGGGTGGGGGGGGGGGGGGGGGTGGGGGGTGGGTGGGTGGGGGGTGGGAAGTGCGGGGTCGCCCGCTGTTTTATCGGGGTGGATCAGTCTAGCTTTTCATAAAAGCCGATCAGGCACCAAATTATCTGAAGATCATTAACCTGCCGTGTCTGACCATGTCAACAAATGGGTCGCATGTTTCTATTAAACCCCGATGACATTCTCGCAGTCGGTAACCGAGGCAGACACTAGTTAAATAATTGTGGCCAAGCCTTCAGCAAGATAAATGGATTCTCATGTGCCCTGCATCTGCACGGGCTCATGAGAAGCTTATGCCTCTTGTAGGCGAATTCTCTGAATGCTCGAAAGACTCCAAAGCCAAACACAGACTCTGATTCTGTTGATAAAATGAATTAATAATCAAACCTCCGGTAGAAACCAGCCAATGGCATGTCTTGCTTGCAATACCCGACCCCCACCCTCTTCCCCGATAGCCAGAGGGGCGGTGCGCGGGAGGGGAGGGTGGCACGCGCCGTGCCTTGTAATACCGTGTGACTGACACCTCCGTAAGTGGAAATGGGCGGAGCTAGCGAAACTTCAACACGGGTTTCCGCGTGTAGGGCCGGCTCCGTATGGGAACGTACCCAGCTGTGTCGTTAGTCTGCTGGGGTATTTTTTGTCGCTGGTGATGTCTACAGAATGCTGAAGCAATGATAGTCAAATTAACGACAAAAGGAAAACTTTGGGTAAAAGGGTTGGGTCGGAAAGAAAACCTCCGAGAGTCAATGATCGGGTGGAGTTGACTGAGACATCGTCTGCTAAACACCCCACCCCTCTTTCCTTGCAAGCATAGAACTAAATCTATGCAGCTAGCAAGAGGTAACGATCATCATGACTGACCCCCCGCAGCCTGCTGGAGTCCACAAGGATCTATCTCTCTTGCAGACGGGTGGCCGGTTCCGGCTTTGGTGTCGCACAGCTTTCTCCATTTCATTTTCAGTGCCCGTGTTGAGAGAAGTCCGTGTTGTGGGGTGGGAGAGTTTATAAGATACCGCTACAAGTCGGACATGGTCACATTCGGTCTTCAACTCGCAGACGATATGTCGACAGCTAGTTTGACTTCCGCTAACGCAGACGACACTTTTGGTGATACCGGACCCGCAGTGAAAAAATCGCCGCGGGCCTGCTGCTGTGGCCGTAGAGACCATTGTAGCTTGACAGTAGTGGCAGGGACCGATATTCCAGCTCATGCCACGGCGGGGCCCTATCCAGGAGGGTTGGAGTTCGGATCTCGAGTGTCAGACGAGGTGTCTGCAGAGGACACAATTATCAAGGTGAGTGACATGTCACTGTCATTGTATGCCATGAAACGGTATCACGCGCTCCAGCGGTATCTGATATAACGCGCACTGGTTTGTGGTTCCCACAGTGATATCCGGTGAGCAATATGTACACGGGCCGACGTCAGCCTTCGCTGGCCCGCGCACGGTCCGGGGACTTTTCGCTAACCAAGTAATGTTTCTTTCACTGTTTCATGTAAAGTCAGTACTTGCAATAACTCTGTCGCAAAATGGCTCCCGGGTACCGCGATATACTGCGGCTGACCTGTTTTTCAATCTTTGATGATTTTCTTTAAACGAGTCAAAATCACTGCCCCCATTCTATAATGAGCGATGATCTCTAATTTTATACCTTAATTCCTAGCGCAGTGCCGGAGATCCGAAATCAAAGACCAGTACCTCATAAA
The DNA here is from genome assembly GCA_036245525.1 of Semisulcospira habei. NCBI lineage: Eukaryota > Metazoa > Mollusca > Gastropoda > Semisulcospiridae > Semisulcospira > Semisulcospira habei. The sequence continues at coordinate 196,130,937 of BTPG01000006.1, forward strand.
AACAAAATTGAGAGTTTTCGTAGGTTTATTTCAGTCGTGGGTTTTACGAATGTTAAAAAGATGCTGACACGGACTCAGTTGTGTAAATGGAAATCTGTCAGTTTCTGTTTTTGAAAACCTGTAGAAAAAGTACCATCCACGGCACCGGAGTGTAGCCTGCATAAGACATCTCTCATATATTTGGGAATTTCTATCTCAGGACTCAATGAGTTAATAGATTGACAGATAAAAGATGGCTTGTCACTTTGTTTCATTAACTCATGACAAAATACACGTATGCTGTGAAATATATTCAGAACGTTCCCACATTTTCATGTTTGTAAAAATTGTATCATCAGTTACAAGTTGATTTTGGGGGAAAAGACAAACCAAAAACTAAGTGATTGACTTTCGAGAGTTATCATCGTATCAGACACATCTGCCGTATTACAACTATTTCAGTTCTAAAAAAACTGTCAAAACAAATTCAGACCAACAAGCTGAATGCCAAGCGTATAAAATGATTGTTAAAAAAAAATGCTTTAAAAATCTCTAGAAAAAACAAACAAAAACTCGCACTTTTAGGACGGAGAATTACAACGCAATTGTGTTGTAATTATCCTTTCAGGAGATAATTGGTATTAAAATATCTTCAAGTTATTGAATTGTTCTGTGAAGAAAAGCCACAAAATGACCGACAGTAAAAATACTAAGAGGCGATCAGCTGACCGATTATGTTTATTGACTTAACTCATTTGCGGCCAGGCGCATCCGGTTGCGGCTTGCCATGAATGAGTTAAGTTTGTGGTCTTGAAAAGCCGCCACTTTGTCTTTTACAGCATATATAATAACGGTATTATTATTATTATTATTATTATTATTATTATTATTATTATATTACTTTCTGTGATAACTAATCTAGGTGATGTTTTTCACACAAAATCTACATTTTACGTGTTGTATTTTTTTAAAATTAATATTACCTTCGTCTATATTGGACATCTTATATTGTTATTTTAATTTACAAGTTCAGCCTACGAAAAACTGCATTTGTTTGTTCAGTTGTTTGTCTGTTGAGCTGAACGTCTGAGGTGAAAAAAGGTTGAACTTGAAATCATGAAGTCATAACCTCTTGTTTGCGGGATGTAATTCATTAAGTTTTCTCACAAGTCTATCACTATATAGTAATAGACTTATGGTTTGTCCGGTTTGTCAGTGATATTGGACCTTTGGACATGCGCTGTACGCTCCCAAATCACAAAATTCCTCAGAAAAATAAATCAGTCAAAGATTAGACGGACGAACGAAAGAAAAAAATGAACACACGAACGACTGGACACTGATACATGTAAATGTGATAATTTAATCAAAATGAACACTTTGGCTGAGTGTCGTTAGCGGTTTTTGTCGGAAAGATTCCTGCAGCGTGAAATATCCGTGCAAGGCCAACGTGAGTCTGAATACAATAATTTTTATTTTATATACCTTATTCCAAAGAGAAGTAGGCTTGCCCAAAAGTTATGCTGATGTTTAGTGGCGTGATTTTACCCATTACATCCGGAGGCTGACTTTTAAACCTTTGCTCATTGTCCTATGAAGGCTAGATTACAGATTAGGAGATAGATCAAGCATCTTAGTTCAAAGGTGGTGCCAGAATAGCTTGGCGCCTCAGGCGCCAAGCTATTCTGGCACCACCTTTGTACTATTACAGTCTAATTTATTTCAAGCAATGGGTGTATCAGGTGAAAATGGTTAATGTTCTATTCAACATAGTACATCGTACTGTGCTGCACTGTATTTCCCCCACCCATCTGACACAGTGCATTTATTGGTTACTTGTACTTTATGCAAGGTACTGACTAATATTTGAGCGCTTTCACCATAGCAGTATATTCTTGATTAAATTCTAGAACGTCTCTGCAATAATTTTTCACCCAGATTTGAATTCACAAGCGCATTGTTTGTGTGTGTGTGTGTGGTTGGTAAGGGTTAAAGTTTGCGATAAACGGAGAGAGAACAACAACACTGCAGAGCAGATTTGCCAAATTTTCGACCCGGTCCCAGTGACGAAATCCTGTGGCCGATGTCGGCCGAAGTCAGCTCGCGCGCAGACGTGCGCGGGCTGACTTCGGCCGACGTGGGGCCCGATGGAATTTACTTTCTGGGGTTACGTCTCATATGATTATGATAGCACAATGTATGAACTGTTTCGAGTGCTGCCTGCTGCTGTAAAGGTGGTGGCGCCGGACTATCAAATATTGCCATGTCTGTCGATATTTACATTTAAATTAGGACCAAAAACAAAACAAAACAAAAACCACAACGACGAATCCGAATAAAAGAAAACCCAAAACAAAACACAGCCTCCGACAGTTCGATAGCATCCTTTCAATAATTTGTTAATTAATATTTCATATTAATTTGTGCTATCTATTGGTCTTAGCAAGACTTCTGTTGGTAGTATGGACAAAAATCTCAATAGACCTAAATATCGATGCTAGCGATCAAGCTAAAAGCCGTGCGTTGAACGAACTCCGTGCGGGACTGAAACGGATCGACGCTGATAGTGCTGGGTGCTTCTTTGCAGTGAACAAAAGGTCGTCGGCCCTACGTCAGCTTGAGCTGGCCCGCGCGCGAGGACGTGTTGTTAACCGAGTCGCGTAAAAACTACAGGCATGGAATTAATTAGCACTTAGTGTCGTCGATCTTGGCCTGCCTGACATGGCCGTAGTAGCCTACTTGGCGTTAAACTACATGCCCAGCGTGCACAACTTCTTTGGGCCGACGTCGTCCGCGGTTGGCCCGCGCACTACCGTGCGCGGGCCAACAGCGGACGACGTCGGTCCGACGACCTTTGCTCATCGGGGCAGTACATCACGGCCAGAGAAGCAAAGCTGGGATATGATATACGATCTTTGATCTAACTAACTCGTCGCTTGTCGCATGACTGCGAGACTGAGTCCTGTCGTTGAAAAGGCTGTAGGGGTCATCCATCACGGATTGCTTGCGCTGTCACTGTCCCACCAGGCGGCCGACAGGTCTGCTCGCGCTCCGTGCACGTCCTCACAAGGGCAAGCCATGCACGACGCTCCTCCCGGGATCACTCATTCACTCGTCACATTTTCGGCAAATGTCGTCTGCTCATAGGGTGCAGTTCCTTGGCCTCCCGCGCCATCTTTATCCCAAGAGGCTTTGCGGCATTTTGAGTCAGAAACTGGCAATGCAAATTGCGACGGAAGCGGCAACTGTGACTGAATCTGCAAACACTGAGGTACTCAATCTTCTGACGAATAAACAGTTCGCCAGCAGAAGTTTTCAAGCATGCTGGTCTGTCCTGGAGGATTCTGAAACGTTTCCCCGTCACCTCGTCTCTGCTAGACTGATTACCTCTCTGGACAATGTTACTCTGCGATCAGGATTCGTTAGGGTATTTGTTGTTCCCTTAGTAAGCCTTTGGTCGTATTATTTGACATGCCGCTGAAATAGACGATTCACAAGGTTGGAAATCAGATGTAGGTAAAATACTGTGCGTCTTTTGACCAAAAGGATTACAAGCCCAGACAACGCATGTTTTCCGGGCTTTTAATCTACTGTTTGCGTCAAATTACGTGCAAGTTTGACCTGCTTCTGATGTCTGAACATTTACTGATTGGTTGGTCCTCTTTTGTCTTTCCAAATGATATTTTCCTGAAAGTTCAAAGTCAGTTCTCACTGCAAATGAAGATTGACTTGGATACAGTGGCTTTTGGAAGAACACTATATGAGAGAGAGAGAGAGATAGATTGTACATTGCTTAACGTCCCGACAGCAACAAGGCTTTCTCAGGACGTGCCTGCACTGCTTGTGAAAAAACAACAACAGAATATTGAATGTATGTCGCCAGCCGGTCCAATACGTTAAATAAACCTACGCCATGGGGCCTAAATAAAGGCAACACACATCCAATATCAAGAGCTACAGGCAGTCAGGTGCAGACAGTTGGGAGAGTTTTAAAAAGACAAATACAGGTGAATGGACCACGGGTAGACAGAAACACATGCCCCAGAATAGAGGGAGAAACCCACCCTGTGGGGCTGACCAGGGTGACACTGGGAACTAAAAAGTAGTTAACCCCACCCAAGTCCCCCAAGGCAGACCCGGGTGGGGGGGGGGAGAGAGAGAGAAAGAGAGAGAGAGAGAGAGAGAGAGAGAGAGAGAGAGAGAGAGAGAGAGAGAGAGAGAGAGAGAGAGAGAGAGAGAGAGAGAGACTGACTGGGGTGTCAAATGACTTTTGACTTTGATAGCGAATCGAGTGAGTGATAGCAGCGAACTTCACCATGTCAGCAGTGGCCCTCTCACTCTATTCCGCCGCTCCGTGGGGCGCCATGTCGTCAGTCAGAGCGACAACGACGACAACGAAGGCGGGTACCCGCTGCTCATCCGGCAGCCGGCCCCACTCTACAGGAGGCATAGATGCTCATGAGTCCCTGAAAATGCAGGGGCTTATAGAGAAGGTATGACTCTTGATAGAAGGTTGGTCACATGTTGTGTCTCCCGTTAATTTTACATTTGATATCCTGGCACCACCCTTGAACTATCATGGTCGACCTGCAGGGGCTCATGAATCAAAACCTCAGCCAGAAGGAGATAGCCGCATTTTCATTTCTATCCCTCAAATGAAACACAGTTTTAAGCGCGTGCTTGGAAAGTCTTTGGTGCAAGTTAATGAGCACTGAGGGGGCTGACAACAGGATTGCCTTGGCCACATTTTCGCCCAGAAGTTGTCGCCCTATCTATAATTTCTGCCTCTCTTACGAAGGAAGCCGTGTGGGTTTGGGCTAGTGAGTGGGTACCCGCTGCTGGCTGATGGGAAATCTGACACAGACCGGGGGACGGCGCGGTGGCTCATTTCACGGTCACTTTTCTGCCTTTCGCCCTCATACTCGGCACTGTGAGACCGCTGTAAATCCCGCGAGCTTTCTTCCTTGGAGAGGGATTTAACCCCTTCGCTGACAGGTAACGTTGAACCCAGCTGCAGATGGCACAGATCCTCATCAGTGAAATCCCGTGAGTGCGAGCTGAGGTTCATGAAGACTGACGTAGGCCTCTCACTTGCGGGTCTAAATCACACGGTACTCCTCGCTTAGAAGAGTTTATAGTCGGGTTTTTTTTTTTTTAAAAAAAGAAGTAATTCACGTCCACTGGCAGTTAAGAGGTCAACCCTTTGGCTGTCGGTAGCAGTTGTTTGACTTTCGACAAAACGCGCTACCGACAGCCAAAGGGTTGACAGGGCTGGGTCCCCGACATGAAGGCCGCTGTTCTGCTTGGGTCTCACGCTCCGCCAGCAAAAAGCTGTGGCACATGGGACCCCCCCCCCCCCCTGCCCCCCTTCAAATGGGCAACTTTTCTAGGGACTGAATGCAAGCTCGGTACGCAAAAGACCCTCAGGCCGACATCGGTCGCAGTGGGCCCGAGGATTTTCTGCCAGCCGTCCGCCACGAAAGCTCTCCCTGACAGCTCGGCGATGTGCCCACAACCAAGGGAGTTTTAACTTAATGAAGTTGAATGTTGAAACGAGTAACTGCACTGCAGAGAGCAGGGGCAAATCATAGACAGTGGATCATAATACGCGCGGTGTTTCTAGGGGCGGGGTATGAGGACTGGAAGGGACAATGAAGAATTGATGATTTCGAAAAAATGAACGGGGGGGGGGGGGGGGGGGGTGGGGGGGGGGGGGGGGGGTGGGGGGGTGGGGGTGGGTTTGTTGCTATAGACCAGTTATGAACAGATGGGCACAGTCGAAAAACAACCCTTTTCCCCCTTCCCTTCCCTCCTCCCCCCCCCCCCCCCCCCCCACCCCCCCCCCCCACCCCCCCAAAAAAAAAAAATAATAAAAAAATTAAAACTCTATAAAAATAGATAATAAATAAATAACCAAACGAATAAACAATACATAAATAAGTTAAACAAATAAATAAACGGAGAAAGAGAGGAAAAAAATGTTTTACGTGTGTACGAATCTTCTGATGCACTCGCCTTCTCTCTCTCTCTCTCTCTCTCTCTCTCTCTCTCTCTCGGCTCTCTCTCTCTCTCTCTCTCTCTCTCTCTCCCCCCCCCCCCGCCCTCACACCTCCCAGTGACGTGACCCCCACCCAATCCACCCTCCCCCCTATTCCGTGTAATCCGCCGGTAGCTAGAGATTGGCTTATGGACAGCAGTTGACAGCAGAAGCGGTCCGACACCAGTCTCATTTCACGCTTCATTTTCTGACCGTCTGCGAGTAGTGTGTGTTGGTGTGAATAAGCTCCCCTCCCCTGCCGGCAACTGGAGCTAGATTAGCTCTCGCACTTCTAACGCCTAAGTGGCGAGGGGGACCTAAGCAGGAATCTGTCAACTGCAAAGTGAAGGTGTCGATCGACCGTCACACCTTCATGCGTATATACTGATGGACAAAGAAATGCGTCATTTTTAGGGCCGGAATTATGCGAAACACTTAAGTGTTTCCGATCGGATTCCAAAAATAACGCATTTCTTTTTCTCGACAGTATTAAACTCCTTCAATGACGGGAACTTGAGTTAGATTCTTTTGTATCTGAGAACACGATGCAACTGCAAGAGACTGTCGCATTTCGTTTGCTCCTTAGTACGGTGTGTATATATATACAAGAGTGACATCAACAACAAGAAGTGCCGCTAAGTGTTCACTTGTTCAACATGTAGTTAGCACCACCCATGCAGTGGATAGGAAAGTACCGTTTCTGAAAATCTTTTCTGTTGAACAAGTGAAAGACGAGAGCGAACTAATCTATCGTGAAACGTGGTGGCAGGCCAATGTTGGAACTATCTTCGTTGGCCAGAATTCACGCAAAGACCTAGCTAACATGCTGAGACTAGGAAAACGGCAATAATATAATTAAAAGTAATCACTCTGACCATGAGAGAGAGAGAGAGAGAGAGAGAGAGAGAGAGAGAGAGAGAGAGAGAGAGAGAGAGAGAGAGAGAGAGAGAGAGAGAGAGAGAGAGAGAGAGAGAGACAGACAGACAGACAGACAGACAGACAGACAGAAACAGAGAGAGAGAGAGAGAGAGAGAGAGAGAGAGAGAGAGAGAGAGAGAGAGACAGAGAGACAGAGACAGGGACAGAATGTATGTTTGTGGGTGAGCGAGGGAGAGGAACGGTTCCAAGTGAGTTTGTGTTTGTTTGTGTGTGTGTGTGTGTGTGTGTGTGTGTGTGTGTGTGTGTGTGAGAGAGAGAGAGAGAGAGAGAGAGAGAGAGAGAGAGAGAGAGAGAGAGAGAGAGAGAAAGAAAGAGTGAGAGAGGGAGGGAGAGAGAGATTTCTCAGTTTATGACTCACTGACCTTTGGGAAACTTTGCCTGTTTTATTATTCCCATCGCATGTTCGGTGCGATTTTCTAAGACTTTAGATTTCTTGGAAATGCATGTGTGCAAGTTCTAAGTATGACGTTAATGATGATGATGATGTAACAGTATAATGATATAATTTTGATACTTTTGCTAACATTGCATGACCATGCTAGTGATTCATGATCTTATTATGTCATCAATGTCATCATCAATGACGTATTACGAACTTGTGCAAGTGCTTTTTACTGCAACCTAAAAGTTGGCGTATCATATGTGTGTGTAAGAGAGAGAGAGAGAGAGAGAGAGAGAGAGAGAGAGAGAGAGAGAGAGAGAGAGAGAGAGAGAGATGATGATGATGATGATGATGATGATGATGATGATGATGAAACTTTATTTTTCAACGGTAAAAAGTTTTGACAGAAAACAAATCGTCATTTTACAAACTTGCCGTTGGAGAGAGAGAGAGAGAGAGAGAGAGAGAGAGAGAGAGAGAGAGAGAGAGAGAGAGAGAGAGAGAGGAGAGAGAGAGAGAGAGAGAGAGAGAGAGAGAGCGGGGAGGGGCCGGGTTTTTATTTTTTTTTGGGGGGGGGAAGAGAGAAATCGGGTAGGGGTGGGGGTGGGAGGGGGGGGGGGGAGAGACAGAGAGAAATTGTTTAGTTCGTGACTGGTTGAACTTAGAAAAACTATGCCTGTTTTTTTTTCTGCCAGCGCTAGCCTCACCTATCTGGTTTGTGAGTATGCCTGTTTTATTTTTCCCACCGCATGATTGCTTGGGATCTTCTAAGACATTAGATGTTTCTGATTTGCACATTTGTAAGTCATCTGAGTATATGACGATGATGATGTGTATAACTGTATACCAGAATTTGACTGGTAGCACCGCCTTTGGGCGACGCCTTTGTTAAAAGTAAAGAATAATTGCACCACAAAATTGCCTAGGTGTTGCCTTTTCAAAATTAGTCTGTCTTCTTCCACTGCAACACCTCATAAAGCGTTAGGGATGCAATCCGCGTTGTACCGGCGGTGCTACCAGTCAAATTCTGGAGGCAGCTTCTAGTACATGCGTTGTGTTTGCAATTTCAGGTTATGCCGTATGGCTACCTGAAGAGCCCCCCCCCCCCCCCCCCTTGGGGCGAAACCGGTTGTAGACGGCAAAAACTTAAATCTATCCAGCAGGTCCAAGATCTGTTTGGGAATATTCATGCACTAGCCTGCCCTCTCGGGGGGGTGGGGGGGGGGTGGGGGGGGGGGAGGACCGGATATTCTCCAGCGGATTGCGGGGCGCCTGGGGGTAGTCCCTACTACTTTATGTAGCAGGTGTTCAGTGGAAGGCTTAAAATTAGAGGTCTGTCATTCCTTCTCTCCCACTAACCCTCTCCTTTCTAGAACTAGTAGGCGATGCAGTCACAAAAAGGGCAGCTGATATCCTGATGACACAATGCAAGCTTACCAGCCTGGAATTCCATGGCATTAGCGTAGCAAGAGCATTCTGAGAATTTAATGAAAAATTACGTCCCTTGAGCTATTCTGATTGAGTGCATTTTTTGGCTTTGGGCGACGCCTTTGTTAAACAAAGGCGTCGCCCAAAGCCAAAAATGCCCTCACTGAATCAGATTAGTTCCAAGGGACGTAATTTTTCATTTCAATTCTGAGAATGCTCTGCTGTGCTAATGCCATGGTATTCCAGGCTGGTAAGCTTACATTGTGTCATCTGGACATCAGCTACCCTTTTTGTGACTGCATCGCTCAATAGATCTAGAAAGAGAGGGTAGTGGGAGAGAAGAAATGACAGACCTATCATCTTGAGCCTTCCACTGAACACCTACTACATAAAGCAGTAGGGACTACCCCCAGGCGCCCCGCAAAACGCTGGAGAATATCCAGTCCCCCCCCCTCCCCCCCCCCCCCCCCGAGGGGGGATGCTAGTAAATATTTCCAAACAGATATTGGACCGGCTGAGTAGATTTAGGTTTTTGCCGCCTACTACCAGTTTCGCCCCCGGAGGTGGGGGGGGGGGGGGGGGGGGAGCTTGTCAGGTAGGTAACGGCGTAACCCGACAAATTGCAAACACAACGCATGTCAGTACCAAAAGCCGCTTCCAGAATTTACTGGTAGCACCACTAGTACAGTGTGGATTGCATCCCGAAAGCTTTATGCGGTGTTGCAGTGGAAAAAAGACTATTTTTGAAAAGTCAACACCTAGGCAATTTTGTGGTGTAATTATTCTTTACTTTTAAACAAAGGCGTCGCCCAAAGCCCAAAATGCACTCAATCAGATTAGTTCCAAGGATATATATATATATATATATATATATATATATATATATATATATATATATATATATATATATATATATATATATATATATATATATATATATATATATATATACCACGAGTACCGGCACTTACTATGCCTCGTGCTGGCTAAGCTGTGTATGCATGCTCCTCGGACGGTTGGAGCTCTTTCACGTTAAATTCCTTGAATGTCGAGAAAAAGTGAAAGCACTCTATATCCATACTCCTTTGACGGCGGGGGATCTTGCAAGTTAAACTCCTTGAATGTCGAGAAAAACTAAACACCGCAAAACGGCTGAAAGCACTTTGTATCCATGCTCCTCGGACGGCTGGGGGTCTTTGGCGTTGAGTTGACAAAAACAGAACGTACGTTCACTGGCACTGAGTGCCCGTCAAACTTACTGTGACCTATAATTGACCCCAACTCTCCCTGTGTTTCCGAGGGGACAAAACTTATCTTTGCAAATGTCCAAATTGTTTAGTTATCAGTTGGTTCGGGGTTTAACGTCCACGGCATCGGAGTGATCCCGCAGTCCGCAAAGACCATTTGGCCGCCGTTGGCCCGCGCACGACTGTACTCGGGCCGGCAACGGCAGCCGACGTCGGCCCGATGGCCTTTTGCGCCTCGGGATAATAGACGGCCCTAACGGGCCCTATGGGGGACAGGGACAGCTATTACATATCGAGTACGACCTGAACACTGATCAGTTCGGCCGTACCGTCTGCGACTGTTATATTTTGAATGCCCAGGACCTTATGACGGACATACTATCTTAACAAACCCGTCGTTTTGCCTGGACATTCAGTTTTCGGCGCAGCGGCTCTCGTTTATGTACCCCGGGAAAGGGAGGGTTGGCGGCCCAAGTTCATTTATAGTTCAGGTTTCCCAGGTTAAATTCGTGTCACATTCGGCTCATTTGAAACTCACACTGCCATTAAGAGTGATATTGAAAATATTACGACATTGACTGAAACATCAAGCAAATCATACACTACCATTGAGCTGTTTACAGTCGGTCCGTTTTTTCCCCGTGTTTTTATTTCTCTCCTCTTTTTTTTTTTTTTTTTTTTACCCTTTAAATTATGAGAAACCGACTCCGGTAGCGAAAAGATTATGATATTCCGCCGCAACATAAAAGCAGCAAATGTCTTGAAAAGGCTGGTTACTCTATTACCCTATTCATCCGGCTCTTGAAGGGAGTTATGACAGCCAAGGACCGATGTTGGCGACCGTGGATTTACAACAATCGGACGTCATCCGAAGTCGAGCGACACAAAATGTGAACTGGTATGCCACAAATTGTGAAAGGCGAGAGTCTGTAGAGAAGCTAATCTCTTCCCCGCGGGAGACGTGTTTTTTTCACACTGGTTGTCTCTCTCGATTCGCTACCGCAGGTAGAGAATCGAGGGAGACAGCCAGTGTGGTGTTTTTCTAACACCTGGCAGGTGGATCCTCAAAGTCGTAAAGTGAACAAGGGAAAAAATAAAAAGGAATATCTGTACTTGTGTCTGACTTTTTGGGAAGGGTGTTGGTTGGGGGTAGAGGTTAGTCCAGGGACATGTACAGAAGTTTTTGTGCGTGAATTTACCCGAAAACGTATCCACAACTGAATGAAAAACTGATACTTAAAAAAAAAAAAGGCAAAAACAAAAACAAACAAACAACAACAACAGGAGAGAAACGATAGTGTTGTTTGATTTCTAGTCGAAAATCAATGAAGAGATCTGTGAGCTATGTGACCATTTATTTATTTATTTTTAATTGTATTACTTGACGCAGCCGACGTCGGTATAAAAAGGACAAACATCTCATAGTACTGTTATTTCAATCCAAGGGGGGAAAAATGAAGATTTACAGGGTACTATGTTAGGAAAGGAGAGGGGGTTTGGGGCTGGGGATTTCGCGGTGTTCAATTTTTCTCGGCAGTTAAAGAGTTTAACACTTCTTCTTCCTTGATCGCCTCCTCTAGACATCCACGCCTGCGGCCCTCACAAATGCTGCTGTCCTCTTCAGGGCACAGTTGCATGAGCGAGCTTAGTCCTGCGCCAGCCACTAAGCGAGGTGCTCCTTGCTTAGTGGCTGGCACCTGACTAACTAAGCTCGCTCATGCAACCGGCTCCCGGTCCGCAAGGACGCCGTAGAGTCTCTGCCGCAAAGGTGTCTCGTCGGTCCTAACATGCGGTACATCTTTGAACATCCTGAAGTGGGCAGTCCTGGAGCAAATGGGCAACAGGTGGCACATCTCCGTCTGACCAATTTGCATCTTGATGTAGAGTTGTAGAGCCTGTTGTGCCATGTCCGCAGTCTGAACAGGATGACTTGGTCTGCTCTGGGAAGATGGTAGTAGCTCTCCAAATTGTGATTGGGATGCTGCTGGAGCATCCAGACCAAAAAGGTGACTTCCAAGCGTGTAAAATGCAAAGAAGTACCGAACGGAGAAATAAACACGCTTAGAAAAGACAATTATTAATATTTCGGATAAATACCCTTTTTCAAAATAGACAAACAAACAAATAGGTAGATAAACAAACAAATAGATAGTAAGGGTCTTGATGATGAGCTTTTCATCTTGGTATGAGACTTGTCTGTCTTCCTGATCCAGTTGTCCTCCTTTATCAATATAACGCCAAATGTCTCCTGTATTAATGTTTTTAGTAAATCTTACAATCATGATAAGTGCTGGACAAAATGACTAACGTAAATTACTCAATTTTGAATGTCGTTAAATGAAAGACTTTTCTGCTCTCCTTGTCGTTCGTACATAAAGGGGTTCCTTTCGTTACGCTCAAAAAGCAGTGAGAAACCTCTGTTACGTGTGCCTCCTCACATGGATTGTGAAAAGAAGGGTAGGCTTAGGTAAGGTAAAACAACATTGATAACCCGTTGTATCAGGAAACTGTAGCAGTCAAAGCCTGCCACGAAGCAGATCGCTTTAAAATAACCCTTTTGTCCAGCATTATTGTAAGACTTCGCAAGAACGCATGTACATTACTGTGCACTGTTGAATCTTTCCTGCCTGGACTAGGTCTCTTTAATGCCGCCGGTGCAGTCATGTCGATGGTAAAACGAGCGTAAGTTTGCCGATTACAGCAAATTAAATTGCGTTTAAAGTGAACCGTTACGTTTTCGGTTTGAACAAGTTCTTTTGATTTCACTGCATATACATAACCCGTAAGTCCTCTAATCCATTTGCTTTCGAGCATTCGACTACGCAACACCACGCAACTGCAAGAGGTATAGATCCTCATGAGCCCCCGCAATTGCGGGGGCTCATGAGGATCTATGCCTCTTGCGGCATAAACCACACTGTGTCCATGTTCCTTAGATGACCGGGACTCTGGCTTTGAATTCACCAAAGACTTTAGAAGTACAGTCTGCGTCCAGTGACAGTGAATGGGGGCGAATCCGACCACTCTGTTGATCAAAGCCGGGATTCTCAGGTCCAAGGCTGTTTCCCGTGACGTAGCGTTTCCAGTAGCAACCGGCGTGTGCCGTCAATGGTCCTTTTCCCCTTCATCACGCCATTGCCGCAAGCTGCGCTTCTGAACTCATAGTCACGTCAACGCCAAGGCCGAACACGCGTTCAAATCAAGTCACTCAAGAGAGCCGCAAGAGGCAGAGAACTTCATAAGCCCCCGCAGGGTCGGGGGCTTATGATGTTCTATGCCTCTCGTGGGTCCTTATTGTAATGCAAGTGCACCTAGTGCGGGGACCTCATGTGGATCTATGCCTATGTGGGCGCTGTTCACTTAAGTTTTCAGCGAAGGGCCGGCTAACGGAGTCTGAGCAAAGATAAGTCACGGCTAGCCGCAATCACCCCACGGTTAGGTTATATACATTCAGCGACCAAGATCCGCTTTTGTTCATGCGAGGAAGAACCCACACGTAAAAGTTATGTTTTACTGTTAAAAAAAAAAAAATAAAGTGAGTAGTTGATCAAGAAAACTTTGCTGTCTGTTTAAAAAAGAGTCCAATAATATTTTCTTTAAACAGAAACCTTTTTTTTTTTTTTTTTAAAGGAGGCGGCAAAGCAGTTTTCCATATCAATTCAGTCTTGGTTACTTTTTTCCCCGCCGTTGTTATTGATGATATATCTGTTTTAACACAGACAGCATAGTTTTAAAATGTGATTCTTTATCGAAAACATGCCGGGCAATACACATGAAAAAAATATTAATCGATAAACATAAAATGTAGTTTCACTATACACACAATTTTAATGATGGCGCTCATTGATTATTTTTCTTCTGAAGATGGTTTGTGCCGACAGCAAACAACCCCACGTCCCCTTTTGACTAAAGGCCGGCGATATACTGCAAACTGAGACTTGCGGCAAATGGCATAGGTCCTCGTGCATTTTGTGTGTTTGAGCTTAAACACATTCGAGACATGCCGCATCCGGATACGCGGCATTACAGCGAATTCTCGAATGAGTTAACTCATTCTACCCCAGACGCACCACAGCTAGTTAAGGATCGACCATGATAGTTCAAGGGTGATGCCAGAATAGCTTGGCGCCTATGGGCGCCAAGCTATTCTGGCATCACCCTTGAACTATCATGGTCCGATCTGTGTCCTGCACTGCAACGCAGTCTTCAGAGGACAACGGCAACATTTGGGGATTTCGGTCTTGGGGTAGAATGAGTTAACGGCAAAAAGTCAAAAAGTCTGACAGCGAGAAAAGTCCATGCTGCCAGGTAGTGTTAAAAAGATGTACGTACATTTTCAGATTCAGATTCAGAAAACTGTATACTGGCCTATGTCAAGTTTACTAGGGAAAGTTCCCTCTTGATCCGAGCTATATAGCAAAACTGCGTCTCCCATTTTAACCCTTTTAGCCCCGAGTCTCTACAGCAGGAGATTGATTGACCATGATAATTCAAGGGTAGTGTCAGATTAGCTTGGCACCTTGACACTACCCTTATCATGGTCAATCTATCTCCTGCAACTGGTACACAGTCATTAGGCAACGCCTCCGAAATTTGAGAAATCCTTACGGCTAAAAGGGTTAAGTGTTTCCAGCGAAAATGTCGTTCAAGACGAAAATGTCGTTCACATTGGTTGTCTACCTCGATTCGCTACCGCTACCGAATCGAGGTAGGCAACCAGTGTGTTTTTTCAGTTAATGGGTTGAAAGGTGTGACCACGAACAAGATGCGGCAGGGACTCGCGGGCATCTTTGCATCTTGCACACGGAAGCCGCGGAGGGCTTAGCTGTGGGACTGCTCTCCAAAGATTGTTACCTGGACAGGTGACGGGCAAGGATGGACTGCAATAGGTCCTCGGGCCGCAGTTGGCCGGCCCCCGCCGACTGTGACACACACTGGTTGTCTCCCTCGATTCGCTACCGCTGAACCAGCGGTAGCGAATCGAGGCAGACAACCAGGGTAGGTCACCCGCCATGTAGCCGTGCGCGGAACAGGCTGATGCAGCGGACCACGTGGGTCCGAATGTCTTTTGTTCGCTGGACAGTCAAGGGTCGTTTTCAGTCGAGGAGAGTGGAGTGAGAAAGCTTTCCGCTCCTTCACACGGCGGCCACGCGACGGTCACAGTGTTGGAGAGGTCTGTGATGAGGATGGAGAGGCGCGGAAGCAAGCTGTCACGGTCTGCGGGCTGGACGTGCTTACAGGTTGCCTAGTTACAGAGTCACCTCACGGGCAGAACGCATCACTGACCACCCCACTCTCCGCCCACTCATGGCAACGTTGGTTCGAGATACGTGTGTGGGAGTGGGCAAGAGTTGCCCAGACAAAAAGACGGGCTTGCTCAATTACTTTATAGCATTTCCGTTGAACGGCCGTGGCAAATCAAAGAGGCACAGCTGAAGTGCTCCTGAAATGATCAGTGTTCAGGTGGTGCTGCATAGGCAATAGATGACCCTTTACCTCTTAGAGCCGTCCATTCAAGTCAGTATCACTCCGGTGCGGCCGTGGACGTTAAACCCTTAACTAAACAACTAACCCGCAAGAGTAGAGATTGCCATAGAGGAACAGTATCACTCTCCTCTGCCTGAGGTCAACAGATGAGGGAAAAGCTGAATACTAAAGACCTTCAGTGCAGTTTTCATGTACACGCGGGGTGGAAATATGCATCATGCATGAAACGAAACTACTACTACTACTGCTATTACTACTACTTATATTGTTATTATTATTATTATTATTACGAAAATCTTTCAGATCTTTGCCTCTTGCATGTTGAGCCATTTGAAGAAACAGGTTGAACACCTAACGATGCTTGCGCCTGCGAAATCAGGCCTACAGACGAAAAGTAGGGCGAGCAATGAAGCATAGATTTACATGAACCCCGCTTGTTGCAGGCTGCGGGGACTCATGTAAGTCTATGCATCTTGCAGTGAAGGTACGCTTTTGGAATAAACTTTCAGGGAGATGGAGATGGCAGCTTGAAGGATGTCTTGGCGTAGAGTGTTATCTCTTGTACTGGTAGGCACGTCCCCTCCGCGGGTGCTTACAACACCACTCCGCCACCCACACTTTATCATTAGCTTTGGAGAATAATAATAATAATAATAATAATAATAATAATAATAATAATAATAATAATACTTTTTATTATTATTATTATTATTATTATTATTATTATTATTATCTGTACTTGTAATGCGTGTCTTGCGACGATAGGTCTTAACCCATTGTGTCCCAGGTACGAAATACCCACATTTTGGAGTTGTCCTTTGAGGACTGCATTACAATTCAGGAGACAGATCGACCATGATAGTTCAAGGGTGGTGCCAGAACAGCTTGTCGCCTGTAGGCGCCAAGCTATTCTGGAAAAACCCTTGAACTATCATCGTCAATCCATATCTTGCTGTGGTGTGTCGGGACTGAATCAGTTAAGTAGATAGATAGAAACAGGCATACTGTTTTTACAAAACCTCAATGTGTACTGTAATTTAAGTAGGTAGATAGAAACAGGCATATTGTTTTTACAAAACCTCAATGTGTACTGTAATTTAAGTAGGTAGATAGAAACAGGCATACTGTTTTTACAAAACCTCAATGTGTACTGTAATTTAAGTAGGTAGATTGACAGGCATACTTGTTTTACAACACCTCAATGTGTACTGTAATTTCAAAGTAGGTAGATAGAAACATGCATACTGTTTTTACAAAACCTCAATGTGTACTGTAATTTAAGTAGGTAGATAGAAACAGGCATACTTGTTTTACAAAACCTCAATGTGTACTGTAATTTAAGTAGGTAGATAGAAACAGGCATACTGATTTTACAAAACCTCAATGTGTACTGTAATATTAACAAAATGCGTATTTTCAGTTCTTGTTTCGAAAAGAACATTGCGGAACAACTTTTCTGGACCCGATAAAGCCGGACGAATCACATCAAATCAGCTACAATGGTCATACCGACATTTCTGTCCACAAGCTGTTTAAAGTGACAAAATATGAGTTTTCTTTTTTTAAGTGTTGTTCACGTCAAATACTATACCGGTTTTTTTTATCGACCGTAAATAACACGAAATATGCTTTATGGCATGCGTCAGACGTTTTGTCATTATTTCAGTCTTTCTTTCTTCTTTGAGGGGGCGCGCCTTCTTTTCTTCTTTCATTATCCCATTCAGCCCTGAGGCTACAGCAGGAGATGGCGGGTCGACCATGATAATTCAAGGGTAGTGCCAGATTAGCTTGGCGCCTGTCGGCGCCAAGCTAATCTGGCACTACCTTTGAATTATCATGGTCGATCCATCTTTCCGTGTAAATGCCGGTTTGGCAGATCACGCTACAACACACTGCTGGCTTAGTTACACCCCTCCTCTCATGTAAAACCTCCCGGTACCCCAATGGCGTTGGAAGATATCAGTTTTGAGGAGGGAGGGGGGCGTGCCTGCCTGACATGTTACTTTTCGAATATGACGAACAGCGGCCTCGAAAAAGTGTAACATAAAGAACATAATC
Source organism: Semisulcospira habei (assembly GCA_036245525.1). Classification (NCBI taxonomy): domain Eukaryota; kingdom Metazoa; phylum Mollusca; class Gastropoda; family Semisulcospiridae; genus Semisulcospira; species Semisulcospira habei. The sequence continues at coordinate 196,148,494 of BTPG01000006.1, forward strand.
TGCATGATTCTTTTCGTCAACAACAAAAACAACAACACTGACAATGACAAAATCAATTTTTTTCCTTGAGAGTTTAAAAAAGTTCTTTAAAAGTTGTTTGCTCTGATTTTTTGTCTACAAATATATTTGAGGGAGAGGGTTTGGGGGGGGGGGGGGGGTTGGCAGGGATATTCTCCCCCCCCCCCCTCCCGCCCCTTTCCCTCCCCTCCCCCTCCCCCGGTCACGTTCCTACGCCACTGCACCTCCATTACATCCCCTCCCCTTTCCTCTTCCAACAAATTGACGTCGCGTGGAGAACATGTGAGAGGTGAGAGTCGTGATGTGGGCCTCTTGTCACCAGCTGAAATGTTTATCCAAAGCTCATTACTGAGCTCCTGTTTGGCCAAGTGATTTCTGACTTGAGGGAAATCCTGGGTTAGCACTCGAGGGGACGCAACCCATTCTTGCGGCCCCCTCCACTTTGTTTATGCCCCTTGTCCACACCAGACGATAGTTTTCACAAACACATAAAACACTCGACGAAAACTAGTCTCCCAAAATGACATGCTGTCAGTCATTATTAATGCCACTGGGAACCACCCTCAATCTGGAGTGGCATATATCTTCACTAGCCTTTGCAGGTACTTATTTGCTAGTCGTAGGCAATACTTGATAAATCTGCGTCAAAACAGAAGAGGATTGGACATTTCAGCCTAGGACTGTTCATATTACGCTTGCGACTGAAGGATTTCTCAGTTCTCAGATTGCAGCTGATCCATTGATGACCTTTCCTGTGTGGAGAATACAAATATAAATATATAATCATAAGCAAGAGGTACAGAACTTCATGAGACCCCGCAATTTGCATGTACTCATGAAATTCTATGCCTCTTGCAGATGGATGGTGTTCGAGTATCGGCTGGTGGATTTGTGCAGGGCCTACTCCAAGCGAGTGCCACCCAGAGTGACGGAGCAGAAGCGTTTGGTACCCTATATACAAACGGGTTTAACTACTCCGGTAAAATAACTGTCACTGTTTTCTGATCATCTTGTTTCTCCGCCTTCTTGCTTGTTACGGGCGTGTGAAAAGTGACCACCTTGAATTCCTGCAGATATTCGGCCCTGCACCAAGCTAATTTGGCACTGCCCTTGAATTATCTCCTGCAACTGGTCGTTTGGTGCCACCTTCAAAAATAAAATTTGGTAAATGCGGGTTTGTGGTTAAAAAAGGTTAACTGCCTCGAACAATGCAATGCGACATAAATACGTTGATTATTGATTGTTTCAGTTAATAAGTGTTATTTTGTTTTTGTTTTTGTTGTTGGTTTCTTTCTCTCCCGTCATCACATAAGCCATGACTATTGCCACCGCAGCATGGTTCCCGTCTTCTGTTTAAGGATTTTATATTTAAAAAAAAACAACGCCCAACAAAGAAACATGCTTAGAAAGAACAAGTACAATACTTTATTACATTTTCGAGTTAAACCCTTAGTCTCGCTTAAGAAAGACAAGTAGTGTTTTCGATTTCTGTTCGTATGTCCGCTTTTAATTTTGTTTGTTTATTCTTGGCCCATTCAGTTGGGTTGATTTCTTTGTTGGGAGTTTCTTTTCATTTTACACGCTTGTCCGGGCAGTCACCTTTTTGGGGTTTGTAATTAATATTAAAAGACTGATTTTCCACGGCAGAACTGATAGGAAACCTACATTTCAGATAGTCTGGCAGAATATCCGTACAACGTCTTCTTGTCCTGTCCAGATCGGGGGAAACCCTGGGTACGGAAGCCCTGTAAGCTGGGTACGTGAAGAGGGTGTGAACACGGACCGTTATACGGGTGTCAACACGAGTGTTGCCACCTTACACCCGTAATTTGCACGCGTCTCCATACTGTCTTGAAGTTACTGCCTCCATCTGCAAGAGGTATAGATCTTCATGCGCCCCCGCAGTTGCGGGGGCTCATGAAGATCTATACCTCTTGTTGATTTCAGGCAGGCCAGCTCGTCTTACACTGAAGGAGTCGCGGGGCGTTTTGGTTCAGAACGATTTCAGCTGGTTACAACTTTTGTTTGAAAACTTTGTAACGTTTCTAACTTCCCTCGGTGGTGCAAGGCAGGGTAAATAGCCTATACACGCGAGTTATAAAGACCATGACAACAAGGATTTATTAACTGCATTACAGTATTCAGAAAATGATACTTCATTGAACTGTTCTTCATTAATTTAATTTATGACAATAATTGGGCAAAAATAAAAACGGACAACAATACAGAATTTATTTATTTTATTTTTGAGATTTTGTTTGTATAAATTTGCTTAAAACGTCCCGATAGTAGCAAAGATGTCCTCGTTCGTGCGCTCTGCAAATGGAAAAAAAAAAAAAAAAAAAAAAAAAAAAAAAAAAAAAAAAAAAAAAAGACACACAAGAGTAAATCAAACTGCACGGACAGTATTCAATGACTTCATGAGATTTTGTGGTAAATTATAGTCTTGAGGTCAAAACGAATTAATTTATACCTAGTGAATTTAGTCATGTAGTTCGCGTTACGATGCACTCCATACAGAGATTGCAGTCCGCACTGACATGATCTTAGTCGCCTGCTCGGCGTAAAGTCCCAAAACCTAACTGTAATTGCAGCAATTGACATCAGTGTATTTACAGTGGACTTCGCTTATAACGATCGAACATAACACATGTCGGATACTGCAATGCTTTTCTGTATAGAGGTGCCTACTACACGTTTTTATGTAAATTATTCTGCTTCTAATAAATACATAGAAGTTGTTTTGTTGTGGGGGTTTTTTTTTTTGTGTTTTTTTTTTGGGGTGGGGGGGCGGGGTCTTCTGGCATTTAGTTACGTTCAAAATGTTGCGCAGGATGGCATTTTGCCTCGTGTTTAAAAAGATAAACACTCAGTTGTTTATAAATACAGGTGAGCTGGCGAGACGGTATCCTGGTGAGTGACGACACATGCCTCCACACCAAGTGTCACAAATCCCGGGGGTCAGGAACGTCTGCCTGGATGCAGGCGCTACAACCCGCACGCGATCGCCACGAGCAGAACGTGGAGGTGCTCGCAGAGGGCTCGCGCCTCGTGCTGCACGTGATCAAGCCCATAGCGCGAGGGCAGCGTGTGCTGCTGTGGTACAGCGACTCTCTGGCGCGGGTCTTTGGCGTGCCTATACTGACACCCGCTCACATTAGGGGTGAGTGCATCAATGAATCTTTATAGTGAGACTTTTCAGGATAATCCATTCAGCCCCGACACGCAAAACCATGATAGTTCTAGGACGGTGCCAGAATGGCTTGGCGCCCAAAGGCGCCAAGCTATTCTGGCACCACCCTTGAACGATCATGGCCATTTCTCGGAGAGCACCCCCCAGTCTTTGGAAGTTCAGTTCGGGGCTGAATGTGTCAACACGGATTGGCAAAGGCGTCTTAACCCTTATCAATCGGAATACACCAGTGTGTGAAATAACTGTGACTAAAATAGTTCAAGGGTGGTGCCTGAATAGCTTGGCGCCTCTAGGCGCCAAGCTATTCTGGCACCACCCTTGAACTAAAGCCATTGGTCTATATCTGTAAAAGTGTAATTACTATAATGTAGCTTGCAAATGGCAGTGTACAAATTTGAAACTTTTTTAGTCTCAGTATGATATGGGTTAAGAATACAGTAAAAACGCTGTTGAAGGACCAAGGCGGACATAAAGCGCTTGTTTTCAGTCGGCGACATTTTGTCTGGAGTTACAAAATAAAAATCGAAGTGCAGCCACCAGGTTTACCACGAAGCTGGTGCAAGAGCCTCTCAGTACTGTTCCATTCGTACTGAGAGCTTAGAGCTAGGAAATTTGCAGTGGCGGTTTTATAAGAAAAGAAGAAACTGAGCCTCATCTCATTACATCCTCTTGTATCAATTCCTTTAACAGAAAGTCCTTTAACTTTTAAACTCTCAGAACTAACTTGAATGACTTCCATTCTATAGAATGGATGTCATTTAGTTCTGGGAGTTTAAGAGTTAACAGGCGTAACATGACCTATAGACGCAAGTCATCATAATTCCATATCATGTTTTAGTTTGTGTAGGTTTTGCCTCCTGTTTTCACCGTAGTATTGAAAGAATGTTAAACAAACATTATATTTTTGTTGTTGCAGGCAACCAGCAGTACACGTGCACCATGTGCCACACGACCTTCCAGTTCCCCAACACTCTGAAGGCGCACATGCACTTTCACTGTAGACTGGCGCCATCAGCATCTAGCAGTACTTCGGCGGCAAACCCCACAACCACCACCCCCTCCCCGCCCATCCAGCCATCGACCTTCATCGCCTCCCCGCCCCTCCGTGCGTCGGCCTTCACCTCCACTCACAGTGCCTTCAGCAGAAGTGCCGCGAGAACCAATCGTGTGGATCCGATCATGTCTTCACAGTCAACATCCATTAAATACGGCAGTAACATTGACGCGGCCAAAGTAACTGTGAAAGTTGAAGGGGGTTTGAGAAGGTCGGTGAGGTCCATGACGCCGGATTCTTCCACTGACGAAAGTCCTGCTTTAAATTTGAGTGTTAGACGGACTGAGGGTAGTTCTGCTTTCACTTACGAGGGTCCTGGTTTCAGTCGGCCGTCTGACGCTCAAATTGAAAGCAGGCCCCTCGTAAGTGAGCGAGTAGGGTGTTCTTCTCTAGCTTCCTCCGCTGCAGCCAGTCACTGTCAGTCTCGTGCAAGTGAGGGGACATGCAGCAGCGGCGTAGGTCAGCCGATACAGATCTTCAATCACATCCACCCGCCCAGCCTGCCTCTGCCCATAGACCAGCATATGGCGCTGCGACTGTACTACCCGTGGTTGGCTGCTTTGCCTGCTCCCAGTCCAGCCAAGATCTTCTGTTCTCCAATCCCCGGCCATTCCAGCCTGCTGGATCATCACCAGCACTACAACGGCCACCCTCCAAACAGAGGCTTTCTTTACCCGCACCCATGTCACGAGCCTCACCCACAGTCTTTAGTCCTCACTCAAAGCACGGTCAAGTCTCATCCGACAAGCCGTGACATGGCACTGAACACTTCTGTGACAAACGCCAGCTTACACGCAAGTATTGAAAGCCCTCTTCATGGCGGGTCTCCAGTCGTCCCCAAGTCATGTCTGCCGCTATTGCCCATGCCCACTGAGAAAGAGGGCGAGCCACTGGACCTACTGCCTCCGTCCTTCTTCGCCAGCAAGTCTCGGAAAGGCCACCTGTGCATCTACTGCGGCAAGCTTTACTCCAGGAAGTATGGACTCAAAATTCACCTGCGCACACACACGGGGTACAAGCCCCTCAAGTGCAAAGTCTGTCTCCGACCTTTCGGCGACCCCAGCAACCTCAACAAACACGTGCGTCTGCACGCGGAGGGCGACACGCCTTACAGATGTGACTATTGCGGCAAGGTGTTGGTGCGCAGACGCGACCTTGAGCGTCACATCCGGTCCCGACATCCTGCTGAGGCCAAGGACGCTGACGTGAGTTCCGAGTGCGTGGACTCCGAGCCGGACAATGCTTCCGAGTCTGAATCCACCATCACGTGTGGGGAGGAGATTGTCGTGACTTAGAAGGCAATCACTAACCGAGCGGAGAAAGACATGCGCTTCGGGATAACTAGTGAAACAGTTGGAATAATTTTTTTTTTTTTTTTTTACTTAAGTCACTTGGGGACAACTTGACTGGGACAAAATACTTTTTCCCCGAAGCGTTTTTTTTTTTAAAGGTCCATATCCTATATTCAACAGCGTGTCCCAGTCTTTAACCCCATCGCTGCCAAATGACGTAGATTGTCTTTCTAAAATCATCTTTGATAATAGACCGCCAGGCGGTAACCCCAGCCCTCCAAGGAAAACGGATACAAAGTGGTGTCAGTAAGAGGCGTAGCTACTCGTCAGCCCCCGCAACTGCGGGGGCTCATGAGGATCTATGCCTCTTGCAATCCGATCGTGTTCACTTTTCGACAATGTGATTCCCACGCAAGGACATTACTGTGTGGGGGAAGTAACCATTTGCCTGTCGGTAGCGCTTTTTATCGACAGGCAAATGGTTAAGTGGTGACAGCAACTCATCATTCGAACCTTCAGATGTATAATGGGCTACAATGTTAAACCTTACGGCGCTAGGCGGCAAGGTCCACAATCATGGATCAGCACCAGCAAATATAACTGATGCAATAATTGTGCCGTGTTTGTACACGTGTGTGCGTGTTGAGAGAGACCTGGAAGAAAGAGCGAAAACTTTGACTGAAGAGATGTTGAAAGAACAAAAATTTATACGTTTCGGATCCGAGATCCTTCCTCTGGTGATATCACCAGATGAACGATCTCAGATTCAGAACGTTGTACCCTCATTTTTCCTGAACTAAAAGTCTTTTCAACCTTTCTTACGGTTTTCTTTTCATATGAAAAAAAAAAAAAATGCGGCAAAGTTTTTACTTCAGGGAGAGAGAGGCTTAATTGTATACGATTCATATTATGAAGGAATTCTTGGCAGCATAAAGACATGAGGCCGTAACAAATAGTCATGTGTTGCAGACCATTACTGAAGATGTTCATGTCAAGTGTGCGTGTGACCACGCGTGTTTTATTTTCTTGCTTGTACAACATAAATGCACCAATCAGACTAAATCTATGAAACGTTTAAACTTTATTAACGATCAAAGCTTCAGCCATACTTAAAAAAACAGCACATGTGTAATAAAGCAAACACCATCAAGAAAATAGAACACCACTAATTAGAAGGTGAATACATAATGCATAGACAAGACTACGCTTTGGCTGTTGGTAGCGGCTTTTATCTCGGCGACTTCTGCAGCAATCACCTGGTCAAAAAGCACTTCTGATAGTTAAAGGGGCACGCCTGACCTTTTTAATGCTTCAGTTCGCAAAAAGCTTATACTGGGATTCAGTATACATAACCACTTAGACAGTGACCACCCTATTGTCCCACCAAATGCTTTCGGCTTTCTTCCGTTCAAAGCGAAAAGAGGTCCACCAGAATCTTGTGACTGAACGCCATGAAAAGAATTGATGATATGAAACCAGTAGGTCGACCTGTTCTTTGCACACCGTCACATCGCTCACACAAGGTCGATCGCTGATGCTTTCTGGCAAGGGAAACTTTCAGCCTTGGCCAAGATTTTTTGAAGTTGTGAATAGTATTTGAGAAAAATAAATTATGTCAAAATACGAGGTGTGATAAAAATATAAAAAAAAAGTATCAGGACTGGTGACACAGTAAAGGAGCTAAAATTCGCAGAGTGAAGCCACTTGGGTCAGATTGACCTTAACCCCAACCGTGCATGCACACGACGTTTTAACGTCCTAGCTCACTTCCGCTCTTTACAGCAGTGCTTGGAAGGAACGTAGTCGTGGTCGTCGCATTGACCATGACAGAGAAAGTTGAGCAGAGACTGAATCCGCATCAAATTTTACCAAAAGCATGGTGAAACCTGCCCAGAGGCCTACGCAAAGTTGCAGAAAGTGTATACACCGTTTTCAAAAAGATTTCATCGTTCTCAACACAACCAAGGAGATCTTGCGCAACCGACACCCCGAGTATATTTTCGGTCAGCTGAAAGCAGTTTTGGCACACACTTGGCAGACTCGCGTCTCATACCCAAATCTTCAGTGAGAATGGACTGAACTGAGCCGTAACTAATCTGCACATCCTTCCATAACTCACGGATGGTGATTAGATGAGTTCCCTTCACAGCTGCACGCACATCTGCTTTGTTTTCTTCAGTTCTGCTGGTTACGGGGTCTCCCCAAAACGTTCGTCACCGTCTACATTTTGGTGGCCATCTTGGAAAAGTCTGAACCACTCCGTGTGCGGCTCATACACTCCTCCCCATATACTTTCTGCAACTTTTCGAAGGCCTCTGGGCAGGTATCGCCAAGCTTTAGGCAAAATTTGATGCAGATTCTCTGCTCATCTTTCTGTCATGGTCAATGCGACGACCACATGCTACATACATTCCTTCCAAGCACTGCTGTAAAGAGCGGAAGTGAGCTAGGACGTTGAAACTTAGTGTGCATGCAAGGTTGGGGTCAATGTCAATCTGTGCTAAGTGGCTTCACTCTGCGTATTATAGCTCCTTTACTGTGGCACCAGTCCTGATACTTTTGATCACACCTCGTATAGCTATTTTTGAAATATTTCCTGATCCCCTGTGACCTTGACCTTTGTGAGAGGTCACTCAAATTGGTATGTTTAGAAAGGTCTTGCCACAAAGTAACCTTGGGCCAAGTTTGAAGACTGTGGCTTGAATAGTCTCCGAGAAAATGCCAACGTTAAAGTTTTTACCACGGACGACGAACGGTCGACCACTGGCCCAGAACATAAGACTCAGTTTTGCTTCGCACGCGAGCCAGAAACAACCAGAAAATCATTACTGTAAAAATATGCACAGAGAAAGGTACATGAAAACTGCATCAACTTTAGATCAACGTCAACGTAATCACAGTTAATGTGCAAGATTCTAAACCACTTTATTTTGTATGTATATGGTGTACAAATAGACTCCTAGAGTATGCAAACGGATAATGAACCCATGCTGCATAAATATAGTGTACACAAACTGTGCAAAACAAAGAAACAAGAATGACAAAGCCCTTATAGCTCATGTGCATAACCATGCTACATTATTTGATATTTGACCTTGACCTTTCTGAAAGGTCAATGAAATGAGAAAGTGTTCAAGGGCTAAAAGTCTTGACATATGTAAAGGGCTGGTTTTTGCAACACAAAATCAGTTTTTCTCAAATTAACGCATTTTTCACACACGTGCCAACAGGTATTTCTACAGGAAATTTGGGTCTGAAGAGAAATATCGTATTTGAGGACAAATTATTTTGTCAAAATATAACAATTTTTTAAAACCTATTTTATGACACCGACCGCCCCCCCCCCCCCCCCCCCCCCAAACCAGCTGCCATGACTTATTGCAGCATTACAGTTTATCAAAGTCAACCTCCCAAGACCCCTGACCTTTGCCATGAATCAACAAAATTTGTATGCATGGGAAGATCTCATCATCAATCACCTTTGTGCCAAATTTGATTGAAAAGTTTGCAAACGTCAGCAATAAGACGGCCACTGGTTCAGGATATAGACTCACGTTTTGTGTTGCATGAGAGAAAAACACACCAAAAAACCCACAAAAATACTACTCATAGAAATAAATTATTATATACCATACCCATACATTACTTTAAATCAGGCTGTAAATTCGGTTATATAATAGTGTAAATGTAATACTAGATAACACCATTTGAAATGGAACACAATCAAATTAAAGGATTATTTCATTATTCTGCCGTTCATAATAATAACCTCCTGATGAAGCTGTACTGCAAGAATGAGGCTCAAAAAAATTATGAACAAGAATATGACGTCATCTTGCTGTCGAGTGACGTAAATGTTTTCTTGTTACCATAATTATATGCTAATGACGTGGAATTTTTTTTTTTTTTTTTTTTTTTTTTTTTTTTTTTACACACCTTCTTTGCTGCCTTCGAGTGAAAAAGCTGTAGCACACACGTGTGATACAAAAAGCTGTATCACACGTGTGTGATACAGCTCTGCTGTGTGAACGGCCAAGTGTGCACAAAATTGTCTTGCAGAAAGTCTGGTCAAGAAAACGGTACGGGCACATGCGATATTGAAAATTGACCTACTTTCAGCTCACGCGCATGACATCATTGGAGATTGACGACCGACACTATTACATCCATCATGTGGGAACAGTTGTTTGGCATCCAAAATACTGACGTCTTATTACAAAGTAAATTACGTCAAGATCTTTGCCAAGACACAACGGCAGCTGTGTTGTGGCAAGGCGTGTTCCGAAAACCCATAAATTATAGGATTTATGCAAAGAAAAAGGTGAGTAAGAAAATAGATTCTTACGTAGGTGTTTATTAGGCGATACTTAAAACTAGCTTTCGCTCGTGATAATGTAAAACCACTCGAGTGAGATCCTCCAGGCCCGGATCTAGGGGAGGGGGGGGGAGAGGTCCATGCCCCCCCCCCCCTCCTTCCATAAAACAAAAATGCGCGTACTTTTTTCCCCCCCCCGTCTATCAGCAGTTACTTCCCTTTATTGGAAAGCTAAAGCTGGTTGCTTTTGAATTTTCATGAGCAACTGTGGATGTAAGTCACGCGGTGTCTACGATCTAAATTGGCAAAAAAAGTCGGGATACATTTTGTTGATGTATTGCAAGCAAATATTATGGTACGGTTTTTTTTTTACATTTTAGTACATAAAACTTTTATCATTAGAACCGTGTAGCATTCGTGTGCATGAAAACTGTCCTATGTATAATTTCCAAAGAGTTAATAATAATAATTTTATTTTTTAACGCCAACCCTAGGAATTTTTTTAGGTTGCTGCCTCTTTTTCTCCTCCCCCCTCCCCCCCCCCCCCCCCACCGGTAAAACATAATTGTGCTGTTAGAAAAACACGTGTCTAGCAGACGAAATAAATACTCACTGAAATATGTTGAAATGAGTACGTCATTCAAATGTGTACAAGTCAATCAAAGTGTATGGAAAGTGTATGGCAGTAATCATGCATCGTAAAAAAAAAAGAAAGCCTACCCCACCCCCCACCCCTATTTTTGGGCCATGTGATCGGAAACATACATTTATTTCTTTATTTATTTATTGTTTTTGCCTAAGGCAACATTTTGCAAAAAAGTTTCAAAGGCAACTTTTTAAATTTTATTGCGGCCGTATCATGCCCCCCCCCCCCCCCCCCCCCCCAAAAGCACTCACAAGCAGTGATGCTGCTGGTACAAAAAAGTTGCACTTGTTTAGGTCTTCCGGAGTCGGGGACTGTGTTGGCAAGCGCGACCGTCGTGCAAGGTGAGCAACACATACGCTGACGAGTGGAGATTTTCAAGGTAGAGAGGATTTTTAAAATTTATTTACTAAAAAAAAACGATGGAGTTACTGTTAGATCGTAGCAGAAACAAAGGGGGAAGGGTTGGGAGGTGCGGTTTATGTTGTGACCGAGTCTGTCACTGTTTGTTTGCTTATGCAGGTGATGAGATGAAAGCAGGTGACAGCCTCATGCCAGGCTGTAGTTAGCATTACTTCACAGCTGACCACACGCACCGACAAACAAACAGGTAGGTAACTTCAAATTAAAAAAAAAAAATCAACATATTTCTCTACTACCGTCAGTTTGATCTTGAATAACATGCAATTAAAAAAAAAATATATATGATAGTGACTAAAGATTACTGTTGTATAAGATATTCAAATTAATATATGTTGTTATTTATGGTGGTCATTTTTGTTGTTGTTGTAAAGATGGATAAAAAGTACACAGTAATATGAAACATGAAATAGACTTTATTTTTCAGGGTAGGTGTTGATTGCAGACATTTACTCTATTTCTAATATTTTGTGTATCTTTATTTCAGACCTGGCTTTAAGATTTCTTCATAGCACATCTCCAGACCTTGGAAAGTCTATTGGGATGACGTCATCTTTGCATAAAGACGATATCGTTCACCTTCTAACTCAACACTGGAAGCCTCCAAAAAACTTTGTTCCCTGATGTGCAGATTTCTCGTCGCAGTCGCCGGTGCCAAGGTCATTGGCTTTAAATATATCCATGGTTGGCGTATTCCCCTACAGAGGACAGACTACTGTGCAAGCACTGCATGTTCTTTGCTGTTGGTGAAAATCTTGGAAGCTTTGTGACCAGATCTATGAACAACTGGAAGAAGGGAGCAGAAAAAAAATCAAAGAACACTCTGCTCTACAGTATCACCAACAAGCCAAGATAGCAAGTCATGACTTTCTGACCACTATGAAGCAGCCTGCAAAAGGAATTGACAGCCAGATGAACGATAAGGCGGCAGCACAGATAGAATTAAACCGTCAAGTTCTTACTAGTATCATTGAAACTGTAATATTTTGTGGAAGGCAGGGACTACCCCTGAGGGGTTCTCAAAATGACGGGATTCTTCAAGATGACAACCAAAGCAACTTCAATGCTTTGCTCCAGTTTCGCATTAATTCTGGGGATGAAAATTTGAAACGTCATCTCAACAGCTGTGATAAAAATGCTACTTATATTTCTAAGACTATACAAAACAAACTGGTGGAAATAGTTGGTGAACAAATCACAGGCAAACTTCTTGCGGAGGTAAAGGAGGCCCAACACTTCTCCATCCTGGCTGATGAAGTTACCGATACCTCAAACTGGGAACAGCTGTCTGTTGTCCTTCGGTTTGTTGATAGTTCCAGCAACATTAGGGAAGAGTTCATGTGCTTTCTGTCTTGTCGTGACATTACAGGGGAGACTATTGCCAGGAACATTGTTCAGTGTCTTGAGAAATGGAGACTGAATGTTCAGAATATGAGAGGACATGGTTGTGACGGCGCTGGAAATATGGCTGGAAAATTTAAAGGGGTGCAAGCCCACATTCTAGAAAAGAATTCCAAGGCTTTGTATGTACACTGTGCCAGCCACTGCCTTAGCCTCCGTGTCGTGAAGGCCTGCAGCATTTCTCAAATTAAAAACATGTTTGCATGTCTGACGGAAATTTCACTTTTCTTCTCGCTTTCTCCCAAATGCCAGAAAAAACTGGAAGAAGTAATCTCTTCTGCAGTGCTTGACAGCAATAAACAGAAGCTTGTTGACCTCTGTAGAACATGATGGGTTGAAAAATATGCTGTACTTGAAACATTTGCGGAGATGTTTCAAGTAGTCTGTAACTGTCTTGATCAGATCAGCAAAGACGGGCTTGACGCTTGGGACATGGACACCAACGCGTGCAAGAGGCTTTCTCCACACTACCCAGAGCAGCAGTTTTCTTGTTGCATTTGTTGTTGCCAGAAAGGGGTTCCAGTATATCAAACCACTAACTGTCAAGCTGCAAAAGAAAGCGCGTGACATCTCATCAGCATACAAAGAAATTGCAGAGGTATCATCTTGCATACAAGGCATCAGAGACACTGTTGATGCAACATTTGCACAGTGGTTTGAGGACGCCAGAAAACTGAACAGTATTACCGACGTGCTGTGGTCATTCCTTTTCTAGAGCTTCTTGTGGCAGAACTCAATTTCCGCTTTAAGAATGGAACCATAGCTGCTGAGGGACTGAATCTGATTCCTACGATTGTTAAAGTCCTCCTGCAAAGCAGGATTTAACAAAGTCCCTGACGGTGCTGGCACTCTGGTCAACTTATGGCAGGACGACCTTCCGAACCATTACAAGATGGAAGCAGAGTATAACCACTGGGCGCATAAGTGGCTTAACATTGAGGATGAAGAAAATGTCCCATCAACAGCACAGGCTGCCCTCCTTGCCTGTGCAAGGATATCTTCCCCAACATCCATCAGCTTCTTCGTCTGCTCTGCACCCTTCCTCTGACTACAGCAGAGTGCGAGAACACAAACAGCAGACTTAGGACGCTTAAAACATATCTTCGTTCAACCATGGGTCAAGAGCGCCTAAATGGTTTAGCGCTGATGAAAATCCACAGGAACGTTTCTGTGGATGTCTCAGCCTGTGAGGACCAATTTGCACTGAAAAACAGAACGTTTATGAGGCTCAGGACTTGAGATCTCCTTAATCTGTAACTGCAGTGAATATCACCCTGCAATGAGTATACGGCACAAGAGCAAAAAGTGCCACTGCAAGCTGGTTCGTTTAAGTCGATTAACCTGCCATCGGACATATTTCACACCATTACATACACATCGCGTGTATAGGCTTCTGCCATTTGTACAACATACAACTTTGATACACTGAAGGATGATCCGTGCTCACCTTGGTGAAAAACAAAATAAAGCCTTACTCAATACTCTGCTTCAGGTGGTTAATTTCTCCCCCCAAAAAAAAATTGCCCCCCCCCCCCCCCCCCACTTGTAAGTGATCCGGCCCTGTTCTCAGTATAATAATAATAATAATAATGAGTACTTGTATAGCGCTTAACCTCAGAAATTAGAGCTCTAGGCGCTTAACAAAAGCTAAAAGTAATTTTTAAAGAATACAACGCACTCAATGAACAATCTATAAAGTCACCATTCAAAAATGCATATCATTCATACTAGAGAGGTGCTACACTTATGGACTCATACATGCACTCACACTACTACTAATAGAGACAGAGATGACTTCAACATAACAGGTCTGTGACAAAAGTCATTCGTAGCAGACAGAAAAAAGATGGGTCTTTAGGGCTCGCCTGAACACCTCTCTCGAATCCATGTATCTCAGTTCAGTGTCACCTAAACACCGATGTAAGAATCTATAATAGTAATATTCTTTAATTTCTTGTGGACAATATGGCGGTAGTTCTGAAATCCTTCACATCGCAGTAGCTGACAGGGGCTTGTGCATCGACTAGAACCTTCTACATGAGTTTATGGTGGCCTTGGAGCTCCAGTATGTTGCTTTTTTTAGTCCTTCCTTTCTTTTTTAATATTTCCATCATTTACTGCTGCACCACGACTTCTACACGTTTTTAACATAGCAGTCTCCTTTGTATGCGTTTGGTCTACGAGCTAATCTACAGTGGTCGATCATGGTTCAATTTCAGAAGAACTGAAGTGAAGAAGTGTACAGAAGTGTACTTGTTTCATGTCAAGACTACGCTGAATATTCATCATCAAATCTTTGTGCTGGCAAACTGTTGACATATATACATGTACATCTGAATGACCTAACCCCGTCACTGCAGAAAAACCTGAATACCACCTGTTAGATACACAGATCCTCATGAGCCCCTGCAGTCACTCATTAGGATCTATGCCTCTTGCTGAAACGTCCTTGTGTCCATGTTCCTAATATGCCTGGTGATCTTTGAGGTTGAATTTATAATAGTTTCAAAAACGCAATATCAGTAAGCTACATTATAATATGGTACTTGCAGATAAGGATATACACGTACCAATGACTTTAGTTCAAGGGTGGTGCCAGAATAGCATGGCGCCAAGCTTTCTTGATACTATTAAACGTTACAGGCCTAACATCTTTTAGATCAATGTTGCTGGGGTTACCAAAGTACATCCACTCAGCCCATGTATGCCCGAACAGAGCCCTTAATCTCGGCACGACAGAGTGGGCACTGTCGCAAGGCATGAGAACAATGGGTGCAGGAGACAAGGTGTCCACAAGGCAGGAAAACCACGGCACTTTCCTCATCCATGCAGATCTTGCACATGATCTCCGATTTCAGCTCTTCATTCTCAGTTTCCAAAGACTCCAGATTTGTCACTGAACACAAAAACAATGCAAATCAAATCACAAATCAAATTACTATAGCATAAGTAAAAGAATTGTATTACTAAATACACTTCACAACCCAATGTTCCCTCTCAGCTTTAGGGCCTAAGAAGCAATAGAATGCCCTGGTCTGTGATTTTGGACCTTACAGCTCTTGACCGTAAAGCCCAAAACGCAGACTAGCATAAAGATTGAAAAAACCACTCTTTTATTTCTTTCTCTCTTTACTTTTCACACAAAACATACATACATGGACACAACACTCTCTCATACTTGTCCTGAACAATGAACATCATAAAAATACAGTAAAATTACCGCTGGTAGCTTGCCACCTTCAATAAGTGTCATGCAAATCACCAAAACAGACAGTTCTTTAATTCTTCTACTGTTGGTAGCAGATTTTATAGTGATGATTCTTGCAGGAATCATCGCAACAAAAACCTCTACTGACAGCCAAAGGGTTTGACTGCAATCTCTTGCCGTGGTGAGAGTGCTCACCCCCATGTGCATGCATGCACCGGCAATGGTTATACTACTGGTGGCTGCATGCATCAGGGGGGTAAAAACTTGACAAACTGCACACAAAGAATCTTACATCTTCGCCCTGTAGCATCACTATGCATGTCCTTTCCTGTGGCAAAACCACTGGTTGAGTCAGTGGCTGGCACTGCTGTGCTAACTGGCGCAGTCACTGAAACACACAAACAGGGACATTAGGCTACCTAAAACCATGTGCACTGATGTATAAGACTAGCCAAAAAGACTCAGTTACCCAATTTTGTTAATCAGCTCAAAGCACCATGAACTGAATCCAACACGCATGCTCATGTAACACATGCATTCACCCTGAAGGCTCAGTACAAGACAAACACTGGACATTCACATGGTGTGAAGAGTCAGCTCAGCTACAGAGGTTTCGGAAATTTTGATCGCTTGTATTTGAAATTTATCAAGTGACCTGAAAATGGTACCAGAGTGGAGGGGAAGGAAGAGCAAAAGTACCCAGAAACACCCCCCCCCCCCCCTCCCCCACATTTCATGGAATAAAGCAAGTTAATGCCTATTCATTTATTAATTGTGTCTTTGTACTAACTGAATAAACTCATCACTGATATAGACATACATTCATAAGCAACTAAATTCATGACTGTATAAATTAATCAATGATTACCACATTTACTTAAGAATGTGAGTCAGCATGAAATCTGAAAACTTGATGTTCGAAAATCTGACATAGGTCAAAATTGCATGCCTTTCAACAAAAACAATGGATCAAAAGTTTGGATAAAATGTGATATTGCATGATTGTCCTGGCTTTTACATCCACTATTTTCCTCCAAACACATGCAATTTGGACCCTCCATTTAGATTTCTATAAAACCCCTATCAACAGGAATGCAGACTAATTGCTCCTTTCAAGAGAGAGAGAGAGGGGGGGGGGGGGGGGGGGAATATTTACCTCTAAATTCATCTTTTCGACTCAGCTCATCTTCCACTTCTTGCAAGGTGATCTGCAAACAAAACAACAAATCACTGAGTGAAGATAATGCCAGTTGTGATTTGATTTTCAACTTTACGCCTTAAGGCAAACCAACACATGAGCAAAGGTAAAACAAAAAAGTGTGCTGGTCTGCGAAAATGAACCTTATGTTTATAAGCCCATGTAAGGTCCAAAATCACAGACCAGCACAGTTAATAAACAAAATACATACATCTGTAATAAAAGCTGCTTTTCCATTTACCATGGCGAGTACACAAACTTACGACAAAGTGAAGAATTACTTCTCCTGCATTATGCTTTGCCCAACGATCCCTGTTGAAATCCTGTTATAATCGTGTCATAAAATAAGCACCCTCATCACAAATGCAAAGCGCCTGACCCAAAATTAATAAGCCCTTGGTCCAAGACACACTCGTATAAAACAATGTGTTAAGTTCATGGAATCTTAGAGGCATCATCTTCCAACAAGGCAGTTCTTTAAGATGACGGAAATGTTGACTATGACAGTTCAAGGGAATACTTTGGTGCCTCCAAGTGCCAAGCTATTCTGGCACCACCCTTGAACTAGTATGGTTGACACATCTCTTGCTGTAGCGTTTTAAGGCTGAACATGGGTGTCCCCACAACTGAACTCATTTGAGACGTGCTGTAAAGAAATTGTTGGCGAATGAAGTTTTATTTACAGTACTTCTCAAATGAGTTAGGATCCAAAAGCATGATGTATGGGTGACGTGGAAAAACTTTAAATGACTGAAAAACGGTACATGGATTTACTACTATACTAGGCCCCATGATTCATGGCCAGCAAGAGACATAAATTCTCACGAGCCCCTGCAGACGCAGGGGCTCATGAGAATTTATGCCTCTTGCAGATGGAGCAGGCTAGCTATAGAGCTGTTCTGTCTAAGCAAAAACCTCAATTCAGCTTTTTGGGATTGTGAAAAAGCTGAATCATCCTCCAGGACTGAAGACTATCACTCATGATGATGATAATGATGACTGTGTCGTTGCTAGAAAATCAAGCAAATATACCTCTTGTTTTTCTCGGTTCTTCCTCTGGACAATGTCCACAAATGCCTGCCCCCTGCTCATCCGGACATAGCCACACTTGGGGAACCAGCGGGCATGCTCAATCCACGGGCTGTCTGGAGGCTCCCAGTTCTTAAGACCACCGCCGCAGAAAAAGCAGCGAGCGCAGTCACCATAACCTTTGAAAATAAAATACAGTGTTCATGCTAGGGTACATACCATTTGATCTGAGACAGTGAGAGCTGTTCATTGAAGATTACATTAAGGTTTAGAAGACATATCAGCCATTATAATTCAAGACTGGTGCCAGAACAGCTTGGCACCTGGAGCTGCCAAGCTAGTCTGACAACATCCTTGTACTATCTTGGCTGATCCACATCCTGTTGTAGTTTCAGGGCTTTCAAATGACACAATTTCTGGCCACCTTGGCACCAAGCTCTACAGGTACCACAAGTATCATGGTCGATCCATATAAACCTGTTGTGATGTCCTAGGGCCATACCTAAAGCCAGGTATCAGGTCACGAATAAAGCCATAAATAATACATCTGGCCAAAATACAAACCTGCATAGTACATGCCAGCATCAGCCAACATTGTGGGTGTCTGGGTGTAGGTTGGTTTCCATTTGCCCTGGAAAGACTGCAATCGCTTCTGAACCACAGCCATTTCTGGCCGCTTTGGCTTCTCAGCAAAGATTCCCAGATCAGCGTATGTCAGCTTCTTTTTTTCCTTCGGAGGTTCATTCTTTTTGGGTGATGATGGTGTCACTGCTTGGCTTGTCATGTCAGACGGGACAGCTTTGTCATGGGTAGATGTGGCAGAGGATGCAAAAGTCATTGTTGAATCTGTGGGTGTTGTATGGGTTGGTACACCGTCAGTCTGCACTTCCAGTGCTCTGCGTGTGAAATTTGCACTGTCAGCTGTTACGTTTTCTTGTACAGTATGGGAAGGGTGCTCTGTTGCCTGGTAAGCTGATGCTGTATCACGCCTGCTGCCAACAGACAATGACCCCGATGAAACTTGAGTGTTCTCTCTCAGTGCTGATGCTGAATCAGATGCCATTTGACTCTCGTTTCCAATGACAACACTACTCACTTGGGGGCAAGCAGGTGATTTCCTTTTATGCAGAATATCTGGGATGACATCAATAAACTCTTGGGGTGGAAGCTGCAAGCCGCAAAAGCAACAATCCACCACAGGAGGATCTGATTCTGAACGATAGACAAAACCAGATTTTGCAAGCCTGGAGGGATAGACATTAACTGAAGAAGGAAGATCTGCAAATGATGCAAGTCGGAGCAGCTCTGACTGTCTGTAGCTGGATGCAGTTTGTGAACTACTGGTATTGCCTATTTCGCTCTTTGCTACAGAAACTGGTGCTGTTCTGGGGGCTTCATGTAGCATCTGCACACGTGCATTCTGGTAGCTGTAATGGAATCCAGTAGGATCTTTCAAATATATTGAAATCTCTAGAGGAAGTGTATCTTCATCTCTTCTACTTCTAGACTCTGCTGCAGGTGATTTTCCCTTTGTGTTCTCATCTTTGTAAGAAAGACCCAATTCTGTTCCTTCAACAAAAAGATCAGAGATGACCGGCAAATCAGCCCCTTCGACATCAAACTCAAAGCATACCTCAATATACTGCTCAGAAACATTGCACACTTGACTTTCAGAGACCATCATGTGAGAATTGGGAAGAGCACACTGGTGCAAGTTCTGGTCATCAAGCGCAGCTATCACATCTTCATGACACTGTGTCGGCAGCTTACAACCATCTACATTCTGGACAATATCTTGTGACAGTTTGGACTGACAATCACCTCCCTCATCCACACCTTGAAAGTCATCTGGCTGTCTGTCATTTCCATCGCATCCATGTGAAACTTCAAAGTCAGGAACAGACATTGTTCTGTTTGTTTCTTTATAAACCTTATCTTGTTTTAATGTCCACCTGAAATTAAAAGGAAATCAGCTGAAATTACATGATTAATAAATGAACACAATTTCCCACACACCAAATGGGCTAAAAAAAAAAGACATAGTAACTTACAGGATAGTATCACACAATACATTAAATTAATTAAAAGCCTAATACGGCCACAATTGTTAAAAAAGACACTTCTGCAAGTGCAACAGACGGTTATGAAACGCTACACACACACACACACACACACACACATATATATATATAATATATATATATATATATATATATAATATATATATATATATATATAATATATATATATGCATGTCTGGATATAGTTCATTAAGTAAAAAAGACACAGGAAAATCCAGTTCGGCACACATCATCTATATTTCAAGTAATTTGACAATGACTCAGCTCCCTTCTAATTCTATAAATACAATACTATCTGTATGAGTAACAGTTAAAAATAGAATAATAAGCTAATGCCTGCACTAAATAAACAAGTGTGTGATTGGTGTGTTTTCTGTGTCCACACTACCTTTAAAAGTTCATTAGGTACATTGACAAAGCATAACAAACACAATCAATAGTGCCAAAATTTGTCTCCAGATTTACGCATAATCACACTTGAAGTTGAACATGATTTCGCTGATCTGAAAATAAATGCGATTGTTAAAACAAAATTCATAAGTAATGCGTGTTCTTGACTTATTAAAATCGAGATTTGAATAAGCATTAAAATGTGGAATTTATATTCAAACTTTTCATGACTGTCAGTGTTAAATTACAACTATTTTTTAAAAATAAATTATTGTATTATTTTTATTTTACTCAACTGAGTGATGGCTCTCAGTCTAAAGGGATTTTCAATTGGAAACCAGTATGTATTTGTGTTCAGCATTTCCAGATAAATTTAACTTTGCAACTGTCCCTAAAATCACACGATACACTGGTCTGACAAGTGACATCACTAAACTGTCTAAAACAGCAAACAGGAAGTAAATAATATGTGCATCGATTTAGCAGAAACACTGCGGGAATAAACACAAATCAGCACCAAACCTGTATAACCACACACAGAAAAAACAACTCTTATTCCTAGTTACATTATTTCATGATCCCTATTGTCCCTGAGGTGTATAAGCAAGCATACATCATTCTCAGTATGAGCATTCTGTGAACAACATAAAAGACTGACAGAATCTGATCATACAGTATTATGTGATCGATCATGATATATTTGCCTAATACTAATACTTTTAATAGTAATTACTTTGTATCTGCAGTTTAAATGGATAGTTGGGGTATAGTTTCAATTTAAAAACGATTTTTAAAAAAAGTACCACACGTCTTCTTCTTCTCCCTTGTGCCGTTTGAGGATTATGTATTTATCGAAAAAGAGGCAGTTTCGTCTCTACATTGAGGTTGGTCACCAAGCCAGAAAGAGACGGAGTGCTCGCCCACTATGTATTTGGGTTAATAGTCGAAATCAAACCACAAAATACAGTGCACACAACATGGAATAAGATCCATGTAGTGTTATATACCATTCTGTATTGTCGTACGTGTTTCCAGCTTTAAAGAAAACGTCGACCATTCGTCACACGATACCGAAAATGCAATAATCTGGTGCAATTTGTCAAGATTGCTTATGATTCATTGGAGGTCGAAAACGGTATGCCACGTAGAGACCGAAAACTACAGAAACTCTGGTTTCTTACCACCTATTTTACAAGTACTTTCTGATGTTATGCGTTATAAAGATTAACAGTTACATTCCATACAAACAAAATGTTACAAACCGTCGCAATACTCCTGATAAAGCCGCAGATTAAAAATATAGGCACCAGGGAAGTTGCTACATACCAGCCACGTTATATATTTAAATTGGGAAGTTGAGGCAGTGCAAGGTCCCGTGTTTTTAAAAATAATTTTTGCCTTGTTTGAAAATTTGCAGTTGGGCTGAATGTTGGAATTTGCTGGAAATTTGTGGTTAGCTGAGAGGAGACATGTTTGGTGCTTTGATTCATACCATCCTGAGCTTATCCAGTGGACATTTGTGGGCCTATGTTGAGTTGCCTTTGACGTAGTGATTTGAGGGGCACGCTGATTTCAGCTGTGCTTGGGTGTGGGGTTGGTAAGGAACCAGTTTCATAGCCAAGAAATGAGACGGGTCATGTGCTTTTTTTTTGTATTTTGTGAATGGCAAATGTGCAGCTGGTGGGCGGTAGTGTTTTTTAGGGAATTGAAAAATTAGGGGATGACTGGGACTGACTAAGGCTAAGAGACTGGACAGTACGGAAACAGCACTGTGGTCCGTGGCCTGTCAGTGCTCAAGCTCATCAATGCGCATGCGCACATGCTATTTTTGGTCCAAGGAATCACCGCACTACTTGTCGCGTAAGTCTTGCGTAGATTCTACAAAGCAAGATTTACGATTCATACAAATATGTTATATTCACAGTCTTATAGGTCCAACGCCAAGGGGAGGGGGAGGGTTGTGGTAAGGTGGTGGGTGGGTGATGGTCGAGCTGTCTAAACTAATTTCTGGCCCAGCGCTGGTGATGACCGTCTGGTGACAGCGTCGTATTTCCTAGTCAGGATCGCCTCTCCGTTTTCCCTCTTCAGGTCACGGACTACAGTGCCGTTTCCGTACTGTCCAGTCTCTTACCCTTAGTCAGTCCCAGTCATCCCCTAATTTTTCAATTCCCTAAAAAAAAAAAAAAAAAAAACACTACCGCCCACCAGCTGCACATTGTGATCACTAAATTAGTGACATTTACTCTATGATAGTCTGTTTTCATTTTAAACGATATACCTTTAATTAATTTAGACTTTTTAGATTAATAGGCGTGTGTGTTGTGTCATTGTGTGTGGGAAATGAGCGTGGGTGTGTGAATGGGTACGCATTGGGTTGTGAGATTAGTTGTTCAGTTTTAAAGTTTTGACAGTGTGTGTAGAGCATTGAATTGTGTGATAGAGTCGACTGAGATGTTTGTAATTGTAACGACACCAGCACACATTCCTATGCTTTATGTCTTAAGGCAAATGGCAAATGGCAATAAACAGTATTATTATTATTATTATTATTATTTGCCAAGCACAAAATACAAAAAACAAAAACAAACAAAAACAATGCTTCCATATGCATTGCTTTCGGTCACTTTCTTAGCGCCCCCTCTCTTTCCTATCTCTTTTTTTTTGTGCTTTGGCCACAGTAGATCTATGATCACTGGTCGATCATGCACATTTCTCTCCCCTGACAGTGCTATAACCTACTTTACTTTGTAACCAAACAAAAACAAAAACAAACAGCACATCACCCGTCTCATTTCTTCGCTATGAGACTGGTTCCTTACCAACCCCACACCCAAGCACAGCTGAAATCAGCGTGCCCCTCAAATCACTACGTCAATGGCAACTCAACATAGGCCCAAAATTGTCCGCTGGATAAGCTCAGGATGGTATGAATCAAAGCACCAAACATGTCTCCTCTCAGCTAACCATAAATTTCCAGCAAATTCCAACATTCAGCCCTACTACAAATTTTCAAACAAGACAAAATTATTTTTAAAAACACTGGTCCTTGCACTGCCTGAACTGGCCAAATTTGACTGTATAATGTGACCTGAAAGAGGAACTCTCCCACCTGAATACCATTCAATCTGCCGTCAGTGCAACCCTTAGACACTATAGCTAAATCATACCCAAAGTGACGCCATTGAATGTTACTGCATCTTTATGTTATGGCTCATTATGTGAAGCGCATTGTTGTGGCGTTCAATGTGCTGTTGATGTCTTGGATCATGCATATCTGATGCCATGAAAAACAGACTAGATATGGTCAGAATGCCTCCAAAATTGGCATGTACATCAAGTAATATATCTGATTTTCAGAAATGTTGCATTTGAGACACAGGCACATAAAAGTTTCTTTTTCAAATTTTTCCATTACCTTCCCCCCCCCACCCCCCCCCCCCTACTTTTTATGTTTTCCCAAGTTTACACACACATGCAATACAGTCAAACTGACTTCTGGTGGGCTGGACAACTGAACAAAGTTACCATGACACTGACATTGATGAAAAATGAATCTAGACCAAAAAGGTGACTGGCAAATGAAAAATGAGCTTTCAGATCCAAGGCCATTTCCTTGTGTATCTCAGGGCACCCAAAAAGACAATGCCCAGGCAGCCTAATTGACCCTGTTGTCTGGAGACAACAAGCAGAAAGAGGCCTGTAATCAGCTGCCATGCCCTATATGCTGCTTGCAATCTTTTCCTCATGCAAAAGGGTCGTGAAACAGCTCTGAAATTTAAACAATAAGTCTACTGAGTTATCCCACAGATAAAACAGCCAAAACTATGCTACGCGGGACACACCGCATACCCAAACAAGTGTCTGGAATGCTTATTTAGGAGGTAGCAGAGAAAAATGATTATGTACAGTTAATTTTTATATAAAACACACTTGTCAGAGTCTCAAAACACCTCAACTCTACTTGCAAATGCAGCAGGCATGCGTGTGCCAAACTTGTGAATACTCCTGTAAAAGCCTGTACTGGTGGCTGCAACTGCTGGTCCCATAACAATGCACTCAAATGAGCTTTACGCAGTGTAAAAGTGCTCGTGTTTGGTTCAGAATAGACACCAGAGACATCCCTCATGACAATTAAAGCAGAATAACACCTCAGATGCACCCATTGTAGCAGGATCATGCAAAATAACACTTCTGCATGTCACATTATTCGGGGGGCTTATTTCACTCTGAGGTCAGTCAGCTGTCTGATGAAATGCACATGCTGACACTGTTTCATTGTAGTTTTCATCTTAACCTTTGACCTTAACCCCCCTACCACCACCCCCCCCCACCTCCAACCCAACCACCCCCACCCCACCCCCTCACCCACCCCCCACCCCACCCCAACCTACCCACCACACCCCACAACTTCAATGACTGAAAATGTGCATTATTTTTAACGCATTTATCAAACTGAATGCCCCAAACCCCACCCCTTTCAAGGTCAAGGTCGAAGGTCAGACTCATGACTACCTGTAAGACAAAAAATAAATGAACAAACACACTAAACATTGCTCACAGTGCAGGAAAACAGGATGTTGAGACGCAAAACATGCAAAAACGCCTACAAAACTGCAAACGCATCGATTTTTTGGCAAAATTAAAAAAATTTCATGATATTCTCAGTTTTCCAACTGCAAAAGTCCAAACTCAATGATATGGTTACATTAAACCAGTTTCTGGTCTATGTCACATTTGACATGTTGTGCACCTGACAGCACCCGCCAGCGGTCAGCGGGTCAGTTTTGTATATTGCCGGCACTGTCCGCCCTTGAGAGCCAGCTCAGTCAAAGATACTCTTTTGTTAAAATTACTCAGTGAGATTGCAGTGAATACGAAACTCGGTCAGGTCAGTGCGGCCGCCGCGGATGCACAATCGCTAAATATCAGTATCCGAACCAAACCAATGTTTGTGTATATATATATATATATATATATATATATATATATATATATATATATATATATATATATATATATATATATATATATATATATATATATAATTCAATTCTGAGACTGCGGCTCTAATGCCATGGAATTCCGGCCAGGCTCATCGGTAAGCTTGGTGATGTATTCATCAGGACATCGAGCTGCCCTTCATTTTTGTGACTGCATCGCTCACCAGATCTAGAAAGAGAGGGTTAGTGGGAGAGAAAGAATGACAGACCCATCATTTTAAGCATACCACTGAACACCTAGTAGAGCAATAGGGACTAACCCCAGGCGGCGCCCCGCAATGCCTGGCGCTGGAGCGGCGGAATATCCAGCCGGCCCTCCTCCGCCTCAAAGCCAAAAAATGCACTCCGGCAATCAGATTAGCTCCAAGGGACGTAATTTTTCATTCAATTATGAGAATGCTGTGCTAATGCCATGGAATTCCAGGCTGGTAAGCTTGCATTGTGTCATCAGGACATCAGCTGCCCGTTGGGCGACGCCTTTGTTATAAGTAAAGAATAATTGGACCACAAAATTGCCTAGGTGTTGCCTTTTCAAATGAGTCTGTCTTCTTCCACTGTAACACCTCATAAAGCTTTAAGGATGCAATCCATTCTGTACTAGTGGTGCTACCAGTAAATTCTGGAGGCGGCTTCTAGTACATGCGTTGTGTTTGCAATTTCAGGTTACGCCGTATGCCTACCTGAAGAGCCCCCCCCCCCCCCCCCCTCCCGCCGTCCCTTGCTCTCTTGGCACAATGCACCCACACTTTGATGCACTCTCTCTCACAATGTATCCACACATTGATGCACTCTCTCACAATGTATCCACACTTTGATACACTGTCTCATACAATGCATCCACACTTTGATACACTGTCTCATACAATGCATCCACACTTTGATACATTGTCTCATACAATGCATGCGCACACTCTCTTTTATACTATCACAAATTTTCAGAATAATCCCGCAGATTACACAACTCAACCAATCAGAGGATGCAATCCGCTGTACTATTGGTGCTACCAGTAAATTCTGGAGGCGGCTTCTAGTACATGCGTTGTGTTTGCAATTTCAGGTTACGCCGTATGCCTACCTAAAGAGCCCCCCTCCCCCCCCCCCCCCCCCCCCCCCCCGCTTGGGGCGAAACCGGTCGTAGACGGCAAAAACTTTAAATCTACCTGACCCAGCAGGTCCAATATCTGTTTAGGAATATTTTCTAGCATCCCCCCTCGGCGGGGGGGGGGGGGGGGGGGGGACTGGATATTCTCCAGCGGATGGCGGGGCGCATAGGGGTAGTCCCTACTGCTTTATGTAGTAGATGTGTTCAGTGGAAGGCTCAAAAGATCTAGTAAGCGATGCAGTCACAAAAAGGGCAGCTGAAGTCCTGATGACACAATGCAAGCTTACCAGCCTGGAATTCCATGGCATTAGCACAGCAAGAGCATTCTCAGAACTGAATGAAAAATTATATATATATATATATATATATATATATATATATATATATATATATATATATATATATATATATATATATATATATATATATATATATATATATATATATATATATATATATATATATATACGATCCATTGCCAGAAGGTGTTACTATTATGGTTGAACAAACTGTATGCATAATAAAAGCACTTTCAGTCGACCTGATTCATCTGTTTTTAGTAGTTGAGATCATGGGAAAATGACTGAATATACACTAGAAATAACATGGGATACACATTTTGAGAGGTTTAGTGACTGCATGATCCACATGTTGGCCAAGGCTGAAAATTTCCCTTGCCAAAAAGCATCAGCGATCGACCTGGTGTGAGCGATGTGATGATGTGCAAAGAACAGGTCGACCTACTGGTTTCATATCACTCATCAATTCTGTGAGGCAAGACATGCATAAATATTCACCAGTTAAGAACAGATATTTTCATGTGCGAAATATTGCGGTATTGCCTATTAAAAAAACGGCATGTTGACCGTTAGGTGTGTTGTAATTTTGCGACAGAAAGTCTCTTCCCTGAACCTCGCACAATGTAAACCTCATAGCAGACGAATTATGACCATCACTTCTTCTTCTGTACATGCATAATGCACTCACTTCGCATGTTTCAAGATAAAAACACAAACAGCCTTTTTTGAAAGGCGAATTTACTTCCACCGGTTTTTGTTGTAAGAATCGACGTTCGACATAGTTGTCTTTTTTTTTTTCTCAACTGCTGCCGATTTCATTTTGAAAAGTTTACCCATCGTTTCTTCGTATCACGTGATGCATAGGTGCCATGGTGGATCGATGAATGCGGCAAGCTTCAAACCGACAGAACTCGAGAAAGGTATGTTTTAATATTTGCCTTTGTCCGACGTCCGTCACTAGAAAATCAACGTTTAACATAGTTTCTGTATAGTTTTTGCATAACAGTTACCTAGACAAAGGATTGATATGGCATTTGTACCGATAGGATTTACAAGCTGTGCAGATTGAAACGAATTTGGCAGTTTGTTGTCGCCAACCATGTGCGTTGAAGTGATTTAGCGAGATTTACGTCATTACATTACCACAATGCGTGTGTTGTAAACATGACGTTCGATCAAAGAAAGTTGATATTTGGTGCAGCATCTTTGTCTAGACCGCTCTCTGGAACGTCGTGTTCCCTGACATGTGTAGCAAAACAAACGTGACATCACTATATTTGTCTGTTTCTTCTGCAATTTCCAGTTCAGCTTGAAAACCCATACTGACCATAGATCTCTGAGCGGAGTATGTCACACTCTTGAGACACATACAAAAGGTTTTGGCTCCAGTGTGAAAAAACAAAATAACATATATTCATATGAATGTGTGAATTTGTGTTTTACACTGTTTTAACCTTCATTGTGTTGAGCCTCATTTGAGAAGAAATGAGTGTAGAACAAGATGTGATTTGCAGTTTTAAGGGGATTGATGAGTAGTTCGATAAATGAAGAATAGTGCAAAAAGATATGTGATTTAGCAGTTTTAAGGATTGATCAGCAGTTCAGGTAAATGAAAAAATGTGTATATGCAGTGTTTGTAGGGGACAAAAAGTGACTTGTGGATAGACTTGTGGTTTTGGGTGGATAAATGTTAAACTTCCGTTCAGTTTGTTGTAATTATGATGTTCGACATAATATTTGTTTTCCTGCATTTGCATTGTACTTGAAATAAAATGATCATAGGAAATGTTGTTGTTGTCTCACTTAATTCTTTTTACATCCCTGAGACTTTGATTTGAATGCGAATGTGGCTGATTTCACATTTACAACAAACGGAAAGAAGCACCCGTGTCGGATGTCAGGTATTACAACAATTCATCTCTTTCAGTGACATTCTAAAAACCTGAATGATTTAGTTTTGCAACAGAAATTCACATTTACTAATCTTTTTAACTGTTCAAGTAAACATTTTACAACTTGGATCAATAAAAAAAAAAACCCACACTTACACCGTTGTGTTGTAATACCTGACCTTCGACAAAATCTCATGAAAACTTTTGAATGAGATTTCTCTGAAATAAGAAACAGACTATATTCCAATTTCACTTACTATTTGCAAATGCTACAAACTGTCCAACACAGAATCTTCATGAAATTCTATCACTTTTCATTTTCAAGCACCCTTGTTACCTTTTCAGTAACACCTTTTGGCAATAGGTCGTAATATATATATATATATATATATATATATATATATATATATATATATATATATATATATATATATATATATATATATATATATGACGGGCATCACTGGTATGAAGTTCATCCATCTCCTTAATCTCTCACGTGCTGGCTCCAAGCGCCACACCCTGGCAAACCACCTCAGCTGGTGGGCTAAACCACGTGAGGAGATGGTGTTCACATTGCACCACTAGGCGGATGAGCTGTTTCTGACAGCCAACGGCTAGAGGACGGAGGAGATCAGGTTGGATCCAACGGCCAAATGTGGGGGAGTAAACCCTTTAAATCAGGAGTGGAGCCCCAAAGGCAGACAACTGCATGTATTCACGCACTGTTCTGGCAGCTCGTGTAGCCAAACTGGTGCCAAACGTACTGCTTTGCATTCCTTTGGACTACATCAGCGAGGACGAGAGGGGGATCTTGACGACTGGGCATCCCAGGATCTCCAGTCGCCCAGGCTTGCGCCCTGGAGAGGTCACTCCAGTGACTGACCCAGCAAGCGAATATACTCCATTGTCTTCCGAGACAGGATGCCAAACAATATATATATTGAGTGCATTTTTTGGCTTTGGGCGACGCCTTTGTTAAAAGTAAAGAATATATATATATATATATATATATATATATATATATATATATATATATATATATATATATATATATATATATATATATATATATATATATATATATATATATATATATATATAATCTTTACTTTTAACAAAGGCGTCGCCCAAAGCCAAAAAATGCACTCAGAGTAGCTCCAAGGGACGTGATTTTTCATTAAATTCTGAGAATGATGTGCTAATGCCATGGGATTCTAGGCTGGTAAGCTTGCATTGTGTCATCAGGACATCAGCTGCCCTTTTGTGACTGCATCGCTTATTAGATCTTTTGAGCCTTCCACCGAACACCTACTACATAAAGCAATAGAGACTACCCCCAAGCGCCCCGCCATCCGCTGGAGAATATTCAGTCCTCCCCCCGAGGGGGGAAGATAGAAAATATTCCCAAACAGATATTGGACCTGCTGAGTAGATTTAAAGTTTTTGCAGCCTACAACCGGTTTCGCCCCAAGGGGGGCTCTTCAGGTAGGCATACGGCGTAACCTGAAATTCTTGGGTGGAGTTAACTACTTTTTAGTTCCCAGGGTCACCCTGGTCAGCCCCACAGGGTGGTTTTCCCTTCTATTCTGGGGCATGTGTTTCTGTCTACTCTTGGTCCATTCGCCTGTATTTGTCTTTTTAAAACTCTCCCAACTGTCTGCACTGCCTGTAGCTCTTGATATTGGATGTGTGTTGCTAAATGGTCTTAGCTTTATTTAGGCCCCATGGCGTAGGTATATTTAACGTATTGGACCGGCTGGCGACATACATTTAATATTCTGGGTTTTTTTTTTTTTTTCACAAGCAGTGCAGGCACGTCCTGAGAAAGCCTTGTTGCTGTCGGGACGTTAAGCAATGTACAATCAATCAATCAATTAGTAACCTGAATTTGCGAACACAACGCATGTACTAGAAGCCGCCTCCAGAATTTACTGGTAGCACCACTAATACAGCGTGGATTGCACCCCTAAAGCTTTATGAGGTGTTGCAGTGGAAGAAGACAGACTAATGTTGAAAAGTCAACACCTAGGCAATTTTGTGGTACAATTATTCTTTACTTTTACAAAGGCGTCGCCCAAAGCCAAAAAATGCACTCAATCAGAGTAGCTCCAAGGGACGTAAGTTTTTCATTAAATTCTGAGAATGCTGTGCTAATGCCATGGGATTCCAGGCTGGTAAGCTTGCATTGTGTCATCAGGACATCAGCTGCCCTTTTGTGACTGCATCGCTTATTAGATCTTTTGAGCCTTCCACTGAGCCTACATAAAGCAATAGGGACTACCCCCAGGCGCCCCGCCATCCGCTGGAGAATATCCAGTCCTCCCCCCCCCCCCCCCCGAGGGGGGAAGATAGAAAATATTCCCAAACAGATATTGGACCTGTTGAGTAGATTTAAAGTTTTGCAGCCTACAACCGGTTTCGCCCCAAGGGGCGACACTTCCACTTCCACTGCAACACCTCATAAAGCTTTAGGGATGCAATCCACGCTGCACTAGTGGTGCTACCAGTAAATTCTGGAGGCGGCTTCTAGTACATGCGTTGTGTTTGCAATTTCAGGTTACGCCGTATGCCTACCTGAAGAGCCCCCCCCCCCCCCTCCCGCCCTCCCTTGCACTCTTGGCACAATGCACCCACACTTTGATGCACTCTCTCTCACAATGTATCCACACTTTGATGCACTCTGTCCCACAAAGTATCCACACTTTGATACACTGTCTCATACAATGCATCCGCACTTTGATACACTGTCTCATACAATGCATCCACACTTTGATACACTGTCTCATACAATGCATCCACACACTCTCTTTTATACTATCACAAATTTTCAGAATAATCCCTCAGATTACACAACTCAACCAATCAGAAAAGAAAACGTAGCAAAATTCATTAATATTCATTAAAAAGAACACTCTAGATTCTTCAACAATCTTCCACTAAAATCTAGGTGCATTATGTAAACGTCATAAAATGTAACCAACAACTAGAAAACTTTGACGTCATGTTTAAGGTCACTAGAACAACTTGATCGCGCCTTTGTCAGAACCTTCCAGCTTAATCTAAGTCGGACTTTGATACAAGTTAGCGAAATGTTTAATATTCTAGTCACACACAAAAAGGTACGTGACTCAAATCTAAAATAACTCAACTGAACATCGGATCTTTTCCTATGACCAACACAACGTACATGCCCTAAAAAGAATCACAACCACACACGTAACACCGTGCAGCATCAGCAGCTTATTTCCAGATGACTGCCTCTGAGGATGTAACGACCGAGGATTGTATTGCATAGCAAGAGGCACTGATTTACATGAGCCCCTGTGAGTGCAGGGGCACTTTATGTCTGGGTGAAGTACTGTGACGGGGTGCAGGTCAGCCCGCCGTGAGATGGCCTTAGTCGCCTGCTCGGCGTTAAACCCAAATAAACTAACTAACTGCAGGTCAGCAATGCCAAGTGAGGATATTTGACTATAGGCACATGAACACACCGATCCCGTGAGATAATTGTGAAATACACCGTATAGGGCTCGGGAAGTTCCCCGCGTTGCCTAGCAACGTCGGCGCGTCAGCCGCCATCTTAAGAGGATACCATAGTCATGAGATAGTAGCGAAATAGTGTTTCAACACGTTTTTTCTTCATTTTCTTCCTCTTTGGAAACAAACAAAAACAGGTTCTGG
Organism: Semisulcospira habei; assembly: GCA_036245525.1. NCBI lineage: Eukaryota > Metazoa > Mollusca > Gastropoda > Semisulcospiridae > Semisulcospira > Semisulcospira habei. The sequence continues at coordinate 196,180,713 of BTPG01000006.1, forward strand.
TGAGCGGTTTCCTACAGTGATGGCAAGACTTGCTGTTATTGCTTATAGTAGATATACGTCAGGACTTTCCTGACATTACAAAAACAGCGATTTCCCTATGAGCGCTTTGTCCCGTATCCGGCCTCACAAGATGGCCCACTGGCGTGGTGACATCAGCTTCCCGAGCCCTTTAAGAACTGAAAGAAGAACAATCAAATAATAAAACGCAACCACTCCCACCCTCACCCCCACCCCCCTCCAATTTTTGTGTGTGGTCAGGGCTGACAAGTGGGGGGGGGGGGGGGTACGTGCAACTCTGCTTCTTCTAGTCCACTCGTACGCTTGTGGTGGGGGGGGGGGGGTATGTGCAACTCTGCTTCTTCGTGTGTGTGTGTGTGTGTGTGTGTGTGTCAGGGGGGGGGGGTATGTGCAACTCTGCTTCTTTAGGTCCACTCGTGCGCTTTAACCAGTAATAACGCACTCAACTTTAGGGGACAGAAAAGGAAGGGGAAGTGTTGCGTGGGTAACGACCAACTGCATATATGATATAAACATTGGGCAGCTCAGTCGACACCAGCTTGATGAGTTTTCTGACTTCACCCCGCCGCGATCAAATCCGCGCAGTGGCTTTTGCCAAGCCGCGCCATTTGTGCTGGAAACTTTTCCAAGCCAGTAAATGCCAACCAAACTGTCTGACTTTTGGGTGACGCTAAGATAGCTCGAACAAAGCCACAATGACCAGTTAGTCTCCCTACATACTACACCTGTAAAACTGACGTTAATTCACGTGACTTATATTGTCTTTCGCTAGAGTTGTGGTTTAACAGTACCGTCATTTTTTACTATTGAACAGTACCAATTGAAATTACCTCCCTTTCATGCAACACAAAGATACGAACGAACGTAAAAATAAACAAGATGGGATGAACCATAACCCACAAAGTCCCTTCTATATGAGAGCTGTCCTCGCTGTCCATGGTCTCTACCTTTAGTCTTTGACCTGCTTGTTGAATTATCTCCTATTGAAAAAAGTCTCGCAGATCTGCCAATGCGTCAGTATAAGAAGCGCAGGACATACGCGTCATTGATTTGTCACTGAAACGTCATTTGTCATGACGTAAGTGTTAGTGTTTACGTAATTTTATATTTTACGTGATATGAGTTTCACTTTCGCTTCACAGGCTTGAGAAAATGGTGACAAAACTAGAACTTCACACTGGTACAATTTCAGTCTTGCTATAATTTGTGTGAAAGCAGGTTGACTTTACCTAGCTACATGATATACTAAGTACACGGGTCACCTGCATGCTCGTCTGAAAGCGCGTCAATGTGTGTGTGCGTGCATGCGCGCGCGTTCCAAACATCTCCAAGAGGCATAGATCCTCATGCGCCTGGAGGGCGCATGAAGATCTATTCCTCCTGGAGATGCGCGCATGTTTGTGTGAGAGAGAGCCGCGCGCGAGAGAGAGAATGACGTCATATTTAGAGTATTATGTCAGTGTCTGCGTGGTGACGGAGTTGCCACTTTTACGTCACCGCCGCTGTCTGACTTTCTCTAGAAGTAAAGGTTTTTTTAGTGTTTTAATTCTTTTCTGAAAAGAATTAATTTTTACTAAAGAAGTTAAAAGGATACAAAACTAACGAACTCATCGGCAATGTCTTTCTTCAAACTAGCAATATGCGAACGTTCAAGTAAATATGACAAAAATTACGGTCTCTAATCTGGGTCAATCGACTTCCTATAAACGGCTGTTTATGTCTTCAATGAGATATTCAATTACAATATGCTCGGAGGCTGTCCGGCTTAGCCACCCACTGAAGAAAGTATTTCGCCAAGTTTCAGAAGCTTGTGTGTCAGAAATATCGGAGATTCTCTTGTTTACATACATACGCACACACATACGCACATACATACATACGCACAAATGTACGTTCAGCAGCGAGGTTAGCGGAACCGGCTAGACATGACGTAATTTTTATCATGTTACTTCAATTGTTACAGGTTTAGCCTGCCCGCATTTGACATCATGGACATGCTATTAAATTCGCCCCAACGCGACCCGTCGTAAAAAGTCCCTTCTATAAATAGAATTGACTTCAAAAATTCCACGCGGACCATATCACTGGAGCAACATTTTCAGCTACTTGAAAAAAAAAATTGCTGCTAGTGTTTTCCGCAACAGTCTAAATACACTAAGTACCCCATCGGTGCACATGCGCAATACTCATAATAGGCTCCGGCCATGGACACACTAGGTCGACTAAAATTACCCACATTTTGCTCTTTTCCACACCACCTGTCATGCCTCTTGCCATTCAAAACGCCCCAAAGGCAAACAATTGTACACCCTTTAAAAAAAATTGCAAAAAAAAGAAGACATTTTTTGATATATGACCCGGAAACAAAGCTCACGTGAGGCCTGTGCGAGAACGAAGCATATCAGGGGCGGATCCAGAGGGTGTCTGGACGATGAAGGGAGGGCACAACCGACCCCCCTCCCCTTCCCCCATGTGCATGTTTTCTGACTGAACTGCATCATTTTTAGGACAACAATCTAAATAAACACACAACTAGACTAAATCCAGACCAAAACGGTGGCTAGTAAGCATTATAATACAACGAAAATATCCACAAACTATAAACTGAGGGAAATACACTTAGAAAGAGCAATTACAACTCAGTTGTATTGAAACTGTTCTTTCTTGGTGTGTTTCTTTCTTTTAGGGGATTTTCTTTTCTCATATATATATATATCTAAGAGCGTTCTTTCTTCACTTGTTCGGGGTTTTCAGACATACTTGTAGTGTTCAGAGCTGAAAATTTTTATTTGTTGAATTTATACTCAGGACACAGCACCGATGTAAGCACTGTTTTTTAAGGAGGGGTTGATCACGTCTACGTAGGCGAGGAGCCCCTATTATGAAACAGTGCTTATTATGAAACACCTTACTCCCGGCGAAACGGGAGAACTTTTCCAAATTCCGCCTGTGCAGTAACATAGAGCTACTTCAGTGAGCTTTATTTCCGTTACAAGAATGTCAGGAGTAATGAAAACGAAAACACACCGAGAAATTGTGATCTTTGACCCTTCTGAATCTAATTTTCGCCATTTTGAAACATCTACATCAGCCTTCAGTTTGGTGATTTTTTTTAAAGTAGCCACTCTTGTCATGAAGAGAAATCTTCGAACATCAGATAACCAGCTGCAGTCGTTTTGGTTCTCTTTTGTTTTGGAGGCACGCATGTTCTTGGAGAGGTATCTTGTTAGGGCAGTGGGCAGATGTTCACATCTGCACGGGACTTAGACGACCCCGCCCTCCACGAGTCCCCTGCTGCCTTGCAGGCCTGGCCGCTTGGCTGCGGAAAGGCTAAGGGAGGAAACCCCTGACATCAAAGCCCCCGTGTCTCCGGGGAAGGCTTTTGAGCCAGAGACTAGGACAAGGACAGTCTGATATAAAACCTACGACCCGAGGACCTCGATGCCATCGTCCCAGCTTGCTAGGCCATGGCAGACGAACCAAGGGTTTAAAGGGTGGGGCCAGTACTGCGCACACTGCACTCCACCAAAAAGCTCCACCGCGCAGGCTTTAGGAAACGTCCACGGACCATGACACTGACCATTCCAAGTCCTGTAGCGAGGGGCGAAACGGCAGGTGAAAGATGTCACTGGAAGCCGCAGTCTCAAACCTGCATGCAGGCGGTTCAGGATATTGGTCGCCTGATGTTGACCTGGGGATGACAACATCACTCGGCACACCCTGAACGACCAAGCAGCCTTCTCTAGAGACAGCACTGCTTGCTCCACACGGAGAGGGGCCTAGAAAAGGTGGCCTAACCAAAGCTCGTCCCCTCGCAACCCCAGTTGGCTAGCCGCGGTCAACGGGCATCTTCTCCTGCGGTCAAAAAACAAGAAAGAATAACGGATCCACTCTCATGACGACCACGACCGGACTCAACGTAGTATGCTGGAACATCCGAACCATGCTCGACAAAGCAGACAGCGGACGCCCTGAACGTCGCTCCGCCCTCATTGCCCATGAATTGCGGAGGTTAAACATCGACATCGCCGCGCTCAGTGAAGTACGTTTTCCGGACGAAGGCAGCCTCCAAGAACTTGGCGCTGGGTACACCCTCTACTGGTCAGGCAGGCCTGAATCAGAAAGACGGCTCTCAGGCGTGGGTTTCATGGTCAAGACCTCCATTGCGACAAAGCTGGAAAACCTACCAACGGGTCACACAGACCGCATCATGTCCATGCGCCTCCCACTGAGACACCAGCAACACGTCACCCTTCTCAGTGTGTACTCCCCAACCCTCCTGGCAGAGCCTGCTGAAAAGGACAAGTTTTACACTGACCTGCGCAGCCTCATACAGAGCACCCCTGCAGACGACAAAGTCATCATCCTTGGCGACTTCAACGCCAGAGTGGGCCAGGACTCTGAAGCCTGGAAAGGAGTCCTCGGCAAGCATGGCGTCGGGAACTGCAATGACAATGGCCGCCTACTGTTGGAGTTCTGTGCAGAGCAGCAACTGGTCATCACCAACACTACTTTTCAGCAAAAGGACAGTCGAAAGACCACCTGGATGCATCCTCGCTCCAAACACTGGCACCTTATCGACTATGTCCTAGCGCGTCAGAGGGACCGCAGTGACGTCCTCCTCACCAGAGTGATGCCCAGCTCAGAGTGCCACACTGACCACCGTCTTGTCCGCTGCAAACTCAGGCTCCACGTCAAGCCAAAACCCAAGAAATGGGGGCCCCCCAAGAAAAAGCCTGATGTTGCCAGCCTTCAGCGTGACGACGTGAAAGCTGCCTTTCAGACAGATTTACAGCGCAGGCTCAAAGACACAGCGGACCCAGCAGACTCCTCCCCTGAAACACTTTGGGAACAACTGAAAACTGCTATTGCAAAATCCTCTGCAGAAGTCCTGGGTTTCGCTAGAAAGAAGAACAAAGACTGGTTTGACGAGAACGATGTAGAGATCCAGGAACACCTAGCAAAAAAAAAAAGAGCTGCCCATCAGGCCCACCTAGCCCAGCCTTCCTGCCCTGTGAAGAAGTCTGCCTTCCGCCTCATCTGCAGCAGTCTCCAGCGCAAGCTCAGAGATCTCCAGAATGAGTGGTGGATCAGACTTGCACAGAGGACCCAGCTTTGCGCTGACAATGGTGACTACAGGGGCTTCTACGAAGCACTGAAAGCAGTGTATGGCCCCAGGCACCTGGTACAAAGTCCCCTGCGAAGCGCGAATGGCCAGGCACTCCTCACAGATAATACCTCCATCTTGAACCGCTGGTCGGAGTACTTTCAGAGCCTCTTCAGCGCTGAGCGCACTGTTCAAGAAGCAGTCGTCCTACAAATCCCACAACTCCCAGTAAAGGTTGAATTGGACGAACCGCCCACCGCTGAAGAGACCCTCACAGCCATCCACCAGCTCAAGAGTGGCAAAGCAGCAGGCATTGATGGAATACCACCAGAGATCTGGAAACATGGAGGCACAGCACTGCACAACAAGCTCCATGGCCTCTTTCTCTGCTGCTGGGAGGAAGGAACACTACCAAAGGATCTCCGTGATGCTGTCGTTGTCACCCTGTACAAGAACAAAGGCGAGAAGTCTGACTGTTCCAACTATCGGGGAATTACCCTGCTGTCCATTGCTGGGAAAATTCTTGCAAGGCTGCTCCTGAATCGGCTGGTACCTGCCATCGCTGAAGACCACCTCCCAGAGGGCCAGTGTGGCTTTAGAGCAAACAGGAGCACCACCGATATGGTCTTTGTGCTGAGACAGCTTCAGGAGAAGTGCCGCGAGCAGAACAAAGGGCTGTACGTAACGTTTGTCGACCTAACAAAAGCGTTCGACACTGTGAGCAGGCAAGGCATGTGGCAGATCCTGGAGTGACTTGGCTGTCCCCCAAATTCCTCAGTATGATTGTCCAGCTACACGAGGACCAGCAAGGCCAGGTCAGACTCAACAATGTTCTCTCAGAACCATTCCCTATTCTCAACGGCGTAAAGCAGGGCTGCGTGCTGGCACCGACCCTCTTCACCATCTTTTTTAGCATGATGTTGAAGCAGGCCACAGTAGACCTCGATGATGACGATGCAGTGTACATCAGGTATCGTCTCGATGGCAGCCTGTTCAACCTCAGACGACTGCAGGCCCACACGAAAACCCTAGACCAACTGATTCGTGAGCTGCTTTTTGCTGATGACGCTGCCCTCGTTGCACACACAGAGAGAGCCCTGCAGCGCATCACGTCCTGCTTCACAGACGCTGCCCAGCTCTTTGGACTCGAGGTCAGTCTGAAAAAGACAGAGGTCCTCCATCAGCCGGCACCCAAGACAGTGTATCGCCCTCCTCACATCACCATTGGCGAGTCTGAACTAAAGTCAGTGCACCAGTTTACTTACCTTGGCTGCATTAACACGTCGGGCGCCAAGCTGGACAGGGAGCTTGACAGCAGGCTGGCAAAAGCGAACAGCGCTTTCGGGCGACTTTTCAAGCGGGTGTGGCACAATCAACAGCTGAAAACAGGCACCAAGATCAGCGTGTACAGAGCTGTGGTCCTCACCACCCTGCTGTATGGTTCCGAGTCCTGGGCCCTCTACCGCAGCCAACTACGACTCCTCGAACGTTTCCACCAACGCTGCCTGCGTACCATCCTGGGCATTCACTGGAGTGACTATGTCACCAACGTCGAGGTCCTTGAACAGGCTGAAACTGTGAGCATCGAGGCCTTGCTGCTGCGGACACAGCTCCGCTGGGCGGGGCATGTCTCCAGGATGGAGGATCATCGCCTACCAAAGATCATCCTGTTCGGCGAGCTTGCTACTGGACACCGTGACAGAGGGGCGCCAAAGAAGAGATACAAAGACTGTCTCAAGAAGTCACTTAGTGCCTGCCAAATCGACCACCACCAGTGGTCCTCGCTTGCTGTGGACCGTGACACCTGGCGCTCTACCATTTACAAGGCAGCTGTCTCCTTTGAGGACTCTCGCAGAGCTAGCCTTAAGGACAAGCGGCTCAGGAAAAAAAAAACAGAGATGCCGCAACTCAGAACCCTGGCCATACCTTCCCCTGCAGCCACTGCGGTCGAACCTGCCTGTCCCGGATTGGCCTCCGCAGCCACGAACAAGCCTGCAGACGTCGTGGGCAACTCCTATAAAATCTTCGTTCGCGAAGTCAAGCCAAGCCATCTTGTTCCTATTATGAAACACAACGAGCACCTAATATGAAACGTGTTTCATGATCAGAACACTGTTTCATATAAGGAGCAGTGTTTGTCTAGCGTAAATATCGGAAACCATCCGGCCAGTTTGTTCCAAATTTCAGATGTTGATACTTTTTCTCAATATACAGTATCATGTCACTTTGGCCAAGGTCAAGGTCACAACGGCTACATTTATTATGTATGCCATTGACCAGGCAATGTTACTGTAAACACCTAAAGGATGTGATCCGAATGGCAAACTTTGTGACGACACAGAGTGTTGCATAGCAGAATCTATTTACTGTCGTAAAGGCCAAGGTCACAACGGCCATATTTGTTTTGTACACAATTGTGTGCTAGGCAATATCTCAACTACCGTTGGGCCTATTCAATCCAAATTTCAGAGTATAGTATTTTATCATATCACACATTGCCATCAATCGTAACTGTGCCTCTACCTCAAGGTCAAGGTTATAGTTGCCGTATCTTTCTTGCAGATTATTGAGTAGAGAATACCTCTGAAACCGATGTACTGATTTGCTCTGAATTTTTAGGAAAAGATGCCTTACCGTCATAGGTGACGTTTTTAACAGAATGAATTCACGGCCTGTAATGTGAAGGTCGCAGAGGCCATATTTGTGTGAGCCTTTGTGCAGGCAATATCTCTGAAACCAGAGGCCCGATTTTTCCAACCTTTGTTTGATAATATTTGCACTTAACCCCTTCACAACCGAAAAACTCTCAATAGGATCCATCTGCAAGACACATAGATCCTCATGAGCCTCGCGCGATCGCGGGGGCTCATGGCGATTTTGGCTCTTGCTGACACAACTGATATATATTAATTTGACGTTTGGGGTTCCTTGGGACTGAATTAGGAAAGATTTCAGAGCAATATTTGCATCTAGTGGTAGTGAAGAGAATAAAACAGATATGTCAAAAACCAGGTTTATGTTGCTACATCACTTCAAGATGACGCGCACAGTTGTCGGGAATGCTTTCAGACACACAAAAAATGGCGCATTACTATCTGCTGGGAGGGGGTGGGGGTAAATAGTTGTTGCAAGAACAAAACTTGTTGGCTTAGGTGTGACAGCAAATGTATAACAGTATAAATGTAGTCACCAATCGCCCATGCAGCTGCTCTTCAGCCGTTGTGTGTGTATGCGTGCGGTTTGTATAAGGCAATTTCTATAACGTTCACAGACTTTAAACTCGACACAATTGTACTTTACAAGAACAACTTTACCTACATATTTCACCTGGAGTTCATCCCAGGTCGATGTGTTTGTAAAGATTGGTCATTTTTTGCACACAAATTTTTAAAACGTTAACTTTGGGAGCAAAAGTTTGAAAGTACGTAAGTATGCATTTTATACCACGAATACTATTGCGAATGACCTCTCTGTAAGGAATAGGTCAGTTTAAAAAAAAAAAAAACAACGTGCGGGAGATTCCGTAGACCTTTTCGTGGGAACTCTTCCTGTTGGCGGAGTCACAATTGCTGAGAATGTGAAGAGGGTGAGAACTGAACCTACAAATGCGCTACTTGTTGACTATCAAACGAGGGGCGATGGTGTTAGTGCGGGTGGGAGGTTGTGGGAAGGTGGAAAGAGGTCTGTAGACCTTTTCACGAATGGGCGAAAAATCACACGACGGACCGTTTACAATTTCCAAGAAGAGTCTCTGGTGGGTGTGTGTGTGGGGGGGGGGGGGGGTGGGGGGAAGGGGGGGGGGGTGGTGGCCGGGGGCGGGGGGGGGGGGGGGGGGTTCCAAACTCCCCAAAATGAAAAATTACACATAAAAAATATCCTGGGAGCCGTGCACCTTGGAACACCCCTCTCCCCCTGAATTTGCTTCTGAATTATATACATAAACCTGTGTCGATAATGCTAGCTTGTATCAAGTTTTACTTCTGAGGTGGAAAAACTAAATACAGTAGCTTTTATTCCCCCATACATAGAACATTTTCAACACACTTGCTGACATGCCTGCCCTTTGACATTTGGAAGGAGCCAATAAAATTAATATGCATAGACAGTTTAACCCTAAGCAAAACATTTCCACTGGGGTCTTATTGCAAAGTTCACATACGAACTACCTGTAATAACAACAACCTAAAATAAAAGCCGTCTTACTTCTCGTGACCTTTGACCTTAACGAGAGGCTAACTTAGTAGAGCTGAAAACAAACGTTGTATCATTAGTTTTTTTCTTTGGCAAGTTTTAAAATAAGATTATAACTATTTTCTTTAAAAATCGCCCGTTTATTGACCTTTGTAACCTTGACCTTTCATGGAGGTCAGCGCAAGTGACAATCAAAGCTATTGTCAAATATACTAATGGTCAAAGAAGTACCCAACGGAGAAAGAAACACGCTTAGAAAAGACGGGTACAACACAATTTATTAATATTTCGGGTAAATACCCTTTGTCAAAATAGACAAACAAACAAACAGAGAGATTAGCCGCTACTTATCTTCATTGGCAGAAGGAATGTGGCAACCCTTAATGGTCAAAACTTAAGGGCCACTTTTTATCGCTGACACACCAACACCACACAAATAATGTAAAATACTTGGAGTCAGTACTTTGCTAATTTATTCAGTAACAATTTCATTTACGTTTTGAGTATATCAAGCAATTGTAACAACAGCAGTACGTTAGAATGTTCACCCACCCCTCATTTGAAAAGTCACACAAGACTGGTCCAGTCAGTAGCGGGTGTACCCACCGTTTGCAGCCAAGCATGCAATGCAGCGTTGACGCATGGAGTTCATCAGGGTTCGGAGAACATGTTGAGGGTTCGCTTCCCATTCTTGATGCAGGAACTGTGTCAGCTGGGGGACGCCTTGAAGGGGCGGGGGGTGGGGGGGGGGGTGGGGGGGGGTGGGGGGTGGTTGCTGACTACACGTTGCCCCAGCACGTCCCAGAGGTGCTCGATGGAAGCCAGATCAGGTGAACGAGCTGGCCACTCCATCCTCAGGATGCCCCGTTGCTCAGGGTACTCATCCACCACAAGGGCGCGATGAGGTCGAGCGTTGTCGTCCTGCAGAACAGCATTGTCGCCTATGACTTGGACAGCTGGCTGGATGAGGGGCTGCACAATCTCGTCCCGATAGCGCAGTCCAGTCAGTGTGCCTCGGATGATGTGGAGGGGGGTCCTGCCTTTACTGCTGAAGCCTGCCCAGACCATGACTGAGCCTCCTCCGTAGCGATCCACGCATCCATCCGTGAATCGTTCGCCCTGGCGTCTCCAGACCCTCACCCTGCCGTCGTTGAAGGACACGGTGAACCGTGACTCATCAGTAAACAGAACCTGAGTCCACTGGAGTCTGTTCCACCTCACATATTGACGACACCATGCAACCCGGGTTCTGCAATGAGCTGGAGTGAGGGGTATTGTCACTGCTGGTCTGCATGAAGCCAACGGCCAATTTCGCGCACATGTCGGCAGACTGTTCTTCTGCTGACGCTAACGTTTGCAGCTTGCATCAGTTGACGTCGCCGAGTGGTTGACGTGACAGTTCGGTCGCGCAGAGCCGCCATACAGAGGTATCTGTCTTCCCTTCCGCTGGTGAAGCGCGGGCGTCCTGAGCAGGGTCGTCGTTCTGCCTTCCAGTTTCTTGGAATCGTGCCAGCAGCCTCTGGATCACTAAATTTGATACCCCAAGACGTCTCCCAACTTCTCGTCCGGAAATTCCATCCTGCAGCCATGTTAGCGCCCGACCTTGATCGACTGGCGGTAGGCTTCGTCGTGGTTGCATGGTTAGGAAAATGACAATTATGCCGCTACTGTACCGATATTTGTAGCGAAACAGAAGTGCTTAGTGTGCACGACTGACCCCTTTAGCACGTGCATCACGACTCTACCGAGTTTTTCCACCTGCCTGCCTTTGGTACGCTTGCCAATATCGCACAGCTTTTCACAAAAACTGACCATGTTTCGCGTGCATTTGACACGTTCGTGGAACTTGATGAATTGTTGTCTATTGTTCCCTGTACAGTGGACTGTCTAAGGTCAACTTTTAACCCATTTGGATCGAAAGAACATTGTACTTTATTGGCGTACTTGCGACGATAAACAATGACACAATAAAGTAGGGCGGCCCTTAAGTTTTGACCAGTAGTATATATGATCACTGTGCCAAATTCGAAGTCTGTGGCTCTGATGGTCTCTCAGAAATTTAAATGATAACATCTGTCACAATTGGATATACACAGGATGATGGATGGATGGACCAATAGTGGACCAGTGGCGGATGAATCATTATCTTTAACTCACTTTTAATATTAAATGAACCTGTAATGTATGCTAACCATCTCTCATGCCTTAATTTTCCAACAAAATGTAAGTGAAACTTGTAGAAGGACATAATCACACTGTTTCATAATAGGAGACCTAGTGTTTCATATTAGACAAATGGTGCCTAATATGAAACAATGTGTCACTTTTTCAAACTGGAACTGCTTCTGCATCGATTCGAGTTTTGAAATTTGGCTTTGTCCTAAGATGCATCACTATAATCTCTATCAAACCCTGGTTTCGGATTGATTCTACCTTTCTTTTGGACGGTCGCGCGAGACGTTTTTGCTTAAGTGTTTCATACATGAGTCTCCTCCCCTACACTTGTCCTCCTCGCCACCTCCGCGGAACGCCCAGTACGCACTGGTGAAACAGATAAACATACATAGAAGTTTCTGGCAAATGCATTTGGTTTTTAATTGGTTTAAGGGGGGGGGGGCGGGGGGAGTAAAACAATAACACTGTACAAAATTCAAAATTATTATCTAACAGCCAAAATGTACCTGAGTGACACAAGACCTGTGTTATTCATTTCTGTACGGTGTTGTATTTGATTGGAAGGGGCAGGGGATCTAACCATTTGTCTGTCATCACTCTTAGTAGGTGTATTCACAAAGATGTATGTCTGGGCTCTCAGTGTCAAGATATAACAATATCTTTGCTGACACCCAGGACTCTCAATATCTACGACAGACACCTCCATCCACTTCAAACTCGTCAGTTTTAATGAAAAAACCTATTACCCTCTGAAAAGTCAGTATTGCTAATCAACCATGGATGGCGCGGTGCGTACAACAAAATGCGGCGCACTGTACAGTGTGTGCGCGGGGGACCGTACAAACCAAAACTTCAGTCATACATTGTATACCTCGACTGCGTTTCCATTTGCAGTTTTTAGGACTTTGACATTTTGTACAGGAAGTCTTAAGACGCCGATAATGTGCTTGAATTTCATCAAAATCGTGACACATATCTGATATTTCGAAAGAAACGTAAGAAACATTTCACTCATTCCTGCAGCAGCAGCGGAAACTAGTCACCAATGATTTAATAGGCTACAATATACGACGGAGAAACGCGGAAAACAGTTGGTTTGGTAGCAGAAGCCCTCATCTTACAAGACAATCGCAATAATTTACACTGATAATCGTTCGCTGGTCGGACTACTGATTTTCGATTTCTGAAGTGACCTGCCATTTACTAGTGCCATCTTGCAGTTGCCATCAAAATGGCGTTGACAAGCGCACAGCGGGCGCCCGGCGTGCATACTGAAACTCCGAAAGCAGGGGTGGACGTGGGGGTGGGGAGGGGTGGGGGAGGGTTGCAAGGGTTCCGGATCCCCCCCCCCCCCCGACCTAAAATTCTTTAAAATGCTATAACAAAGTCCCTTTTGGGGGTGTCTGGCCCCCTTTCTTCCCCCCTTTTTGATTTTTGGGTGAGTTTAGTTTGACACACACATGCTCCCCCTCCCCCCCCCCCATTTCGTTGTTTGATAATTTGACGAGTGGTGAGAGTCTTGACACACATACACGCCTTCTCCTTCTACCACCCCCCCCCCCCTCCTCGTTTGATTTCTACTCGATGGTGAAGTCTCCCGTGATTTTTTTTTTTTACCTCTAGGGACACTGAGCATACCCCAAAAAAATCTATTTGAGAATTTCCCGCCAAAATGGTACCGTTTTTTTCGGCCTTGGCTCACGGACTATAAGTTGCTACTGTGCGCTTTCATCGTGTGTGTGTGTGTGTGTGTGTGTGTGTGTGTGTGTGTGTGTGTGTGTGTGTGTGTGTGTGTGTGTGTGTGTGTGTGTGGTTAATATTTGTATGCTCATTAACTTTTAGTTTTATTTTGTATCGGCGCTTATAGCTGGTTTTAGAATACGCGCCTTATAAATCTTCATTATTAACATTATTATTGGTATTATGATGATGATGACGATAATGATGATATTATTATTATTATTATTATTATTATTATTATTATTATTATTATTATTATTATTATTATTATTATTATTATTATTACCAAAGCTCTCACTGCCCAATGACTTGCATTTCATGCTGGACGAAGTGCCGTACTCTCGGGTCTATCAGGCGACAGGTGGGGCTCCAGCGGGCGTGTGCTAGTGGGGGGAAATCAAGTCCTACCCGCCAATCCTGCAGGCTAACTCCACACTGATAGCAGACCACTGCATCCAAGTAACCTACATTAAAATACAAACGTATGACCTCATGAATCAACTGATTGATTGATTGATTGATTCACTGACTGACACCAACCTCCATAATGTTATATCAAATGGAAGAACCAAATGTGTGTACATTCTGCTTTGCTTACGATAAGGTCGCATATAACAGAAGTCGGATATAACAACAAATTTTCAGAGGTCAGGACAGTACTCTCTCAGTTTAAATTACTTCTCTTATAACAAACTTTGGATATAACAAAAAAAATCTGGGTCCCCTGGCGATTTGTTTTATCCGAAGTTTACTCAGTCATCTACCAAATCAGGCACTCAATAAATGTGACATCACTTACAGATGTGGAAGAACCCGTTCTGGTACAGGGGCACCACGAGGACCTCTTTTTCCTGTGGAAACCAGTTGAAACTTCTGCGTCGTTTGGCTTCCGATCTGTAGTCAGGGTAGAGTGCTTCCTCGCCTGTGGCGATTTCAATGTAACCGCCGGTCAGCCTCACGCTGTCAGTTCGGGGGCGTCGTGATAGGCGCCAGTCGACACCAAAGAATTGAGGCCGAGGATTCACTTCCACGTCAGCTTCGTCTGTCTGGTCTGTCTCCTGGACGCCTCTTGCTGTTGGCAACCTTTGTGGGAACCTTTGTGAGGGCCTACCTATGACCTGCACAGATACAGGTGTTCAGCGGCAATAACTCATTCAGCCCGACCGCCGTATTTCCCAAATTTTGGAGGCGTTATCTAATGACTATGCGCCAGTTTGCAGGAGATGGATCGACTATGATAATTCAAGGGTAGTGCCAGATTAGCTTGGCGCCTGTCGGCGCCAAGCTAATCTGGTACTACCCTTGAATTATCATGGTCGACTGTGACCCAGCCCCTGCTGTAGTGCGTCAGGGCTGAATGGGTTAAACGTCACTACAATAATCGTCATTAGTGATGTTACGTTCATGCCGAACGACTCCCAGCTATTCTACCATAAACATTGCCAACACTACGAACATCTCCAAGAGACATAAGTCAGTTGTGCATGCTTCTGGTACACACTAATCCGCCGTGACTTCGCTTCCGTTCGTTGTTGGTAGTCGTTCAGAGTAAACGTAACCTCACTATTATCATTACCATGACGACGGTCATAGCTGTACATAAGCATTATAATTATACTGACGAGCAACAGAAATGCGACATTTTTGGAATGATCCTACCCGCCAAAAATGTCGCATTTCTTTTGCTTGTCGGTATATTATAACTCTCAGGATGCATGATTCTAGACCAAGACGACCTGCATGTGTCGAAATGACAAAGTACGAAAACACAGGACAGACATCCTTGCAAATGGACGACCCTAGAATTTTCAAGAATGTTTGTCCTGTGTTTCTGCATTCACTGGTAGGGAAGCAAACTGCAGGTGGAATTGTTTTTCTCTGTACTGACTTGCTTACGTACATATTTCATCAAGTTATGCGTTAAGCCCCAGGAAGTTGATATTTCTTGCAAACAAGAATGAAAGGTGGTGATTCAAAGGGCTACATATTTTGTCCCGAAGATTAACACTGTTCTTGAATTGGAACAACTGACGATGCTGATATTTCAAGTTCTTCAGTGTATGCATTTCATGCACGTCATCTGAGAGCTGTGTGAATGCGGCAACTTTTCAAGAACAGTCGAAATATGCAAGATCAGGAATGGCGTGGGCGGCCAAAAATACTTTTGCGATGTTTTGTTTGTTGATTTGTTTATTTTATTTTTTTTATTTTATTTTATTTGTTTGTTTGTTTTGTTTGTGGGTTTGGATTTTTTCCATATGGCGGACAAACACACTTTGTTGGCACATCCACCTGGCGATTCTCTACAAGGGTGAGTCTTTGAACCTGTTACAAAAGCTTAACATTCCTCGGGCTAATATACTGTCCTGGATTTATTAAATCCAGACCAAAACGTTGACTGCCGCGCGTGTAAACTGCACGGAAAATCCCGACAAAGAAAGGAACAAGCAGACAATTACTTCACGATTAAAATTTGCGTGTTCACAAAACATTTTAAAAAATAATAATAATAATAAAAACCAACACAAGAATACAATGCACTTCTTATCTTTTTTTTAAAGTAGGAGGTGTAACGATTTAACAAACAATAAATTTGTTTAAGCATCCAATTTAAGATATATTGCGCGGACAAGAATGCGTGACTTTTAACAAAAAGTCTGCTACGGCCTTGACCTTCAAATTAGTCACGTCTTTCAAGCCTTACTTGTTGACCTGCACTGGTGTATCTCAAAGAATTGTGTACAAGATTTCTGTTATTTGCTACAATGCCATTACCGCTTCTGCTCCCCCATATTTGTCCGACCTGGTTCATATTTACACGCCTTCAAGATCCCTCCGTTCAGCATCAGACACGCGTATTTTCAGGGTTCCTATGCGAAAGAAGTCTGTCTAGCCAGGGCCAGCGTGCCTTTTCTTATTTCGGTCCAGTCACCTGGAACGACCTTACAGCCCATGTCAGACATGCTCCAACTCTGTCTGCTTACAAATCACTGCTCATGACCTATCTGCTTTTTTTATGCATATAGTTAGATGCATATTCAGTGCGTTAGCAATCTTTGACAGTAACTGTTCTTGTAACGGTGTCTGCGTATGTGTGAATGTGAGCTTTTGATATGTGTCAGTTTTTGTAACATTTATTGTAGTGTTTTCTTTCTTGTACTTTTTGTTCTGTGTTTTTTTTTCATCTTGTAAAGCGCTTAGAGCACCATTCATTGGAGGTTAAGCGCTATATAAATGTTAATTATATTATTATTATTATTATTATTATTATAAAACACATTGTGTTTAACATTCTTATCAATATGTAACAGTTGAAGCAAACAGAATTGGTCGATTTTATAGATGTCAAATACAAAGACCAAAAACAAAGATTGTCACCATGACCTTGACCTCAGAAATAACAGCTTGATTCCACTTGTCTGTGACACTTTCTTTAATATACTTACTCTTTTCAGCTAAAGTTTGGTGGTTTAAGAGATATTGGTGGTGCATATACCTGCCACGTGAAAGTAAACAGTAGACAAACCAATGACGCGTATGCACTGCGCCCCTTACGCTTGACGCATTGGCAGATCTGCGAGGCTTTTTCAATAGGAGATATTTCAACATCAGAATCAGGTCAAAGACAAAAGGTAGAGACCCTTGACAGCGAGGACAACACTCATATAGAAGGGACTTTGTGGGTTATGGTACATCCCATCTTTGTTGTTGTTGTGACTTCGGGATATTGACCGTGTACTGGGTGTATAAATACCTTCACTGTGATTCAGCGATTCAAGATATTTAAAAAAAAATGTTTTCTCCAGAGAGGGCGTCAAAGCACGTTCTTATCTGGAATAAATTGTTTACTGAGTTGAATGTGCTTCTGAAGCGTGTATTACCGTGACCGCATCCGCCAATTAGCGAAATAGGGTACTGTAGCGTTACGGGCTGTATTGCTCTGGTGCATTTTTACCAATCCAGTCATAGGTCCAACGCCAAGGGGAGGGAGAGGGTTGTGGTAAGTGAGGTGGGTGAGGGTCACGCTATCTCTCAAGCTATCTGTCATCAGTGCCAGCGCTGCCCCGTTTTGTTTGTTTTGTTAAGCTGTTAATCCGGCGCTACTCTGTCCTCTCTTCATTTTGGCTGGTAACAGTTAAGTCAGACTAGTACAACTGCAGTTGACATAGATCACTTTGAACCCCCAGATATTGAATCGGCTCATGGGAATCTGTGCATTTTGCAAACTCACATTACATCCTTATTAGGTCCCTCAGATGAGTAAGCCACTGCGGACTTATTTGCGTATCCAGGGCCTTCCATCCACAAGAACTTGCGCATATATTTTCATGAGCCCATGCATGTTGTAAAGGCTGCTGTGAATCAACGTGCTCTTTTTGACCTTTTACATAGATAGGCCTCGTTTGCATCCTAAAGTTGAGAGTGTTACTATTGGTTAAAGTGCAGAGTGGGCTAGAAGATGTAGAGTTGCAGTTGCACATACTATAATTATGAAACTCATATGAACAGTGTGGACATATAAAGTGCAGAGTGGACTAGACGATGTAGAGTTGCAGTTGCACATACTATAATTATGAAACTCATATGAACAGTGTGGACATATAAAGTGCAGAGTGGACTAGAAGATGTAGAGTTGCAGTTGCACATACTATAATTATGAAACTCATATGAACAGTGTGGACATATAAAGTGCAGAGTGGACTAGACGATGTAGAGTTGCAGTTGCACATACTATAATTATGAAACTCATATGAACAGTGTGGACATATAAAGTGCAGAGTGGACTAGACGATGTAGAGTTGCAGTTGCACATACTATAATTATGAAACTCATATGAACAGTGTGGACATATAAAGTGCAGAGTGGACTAGACGATGTAGAGTTGCAGTTGCACATACTATAATTATGAAACTCATATGAACAGTGTGGACATATAAAGTGCAGAGTGGACTAGACGATGTAGAGTTGCAGTTGCACATACTATAATTATGAAACTCATATGAACAGTGTGGACATATAAAGTGCAGAGTGGACTAGACGATGTAGAGTTGCAGTTGCACATGCTATAATTATGAAACTCATATGAACAGTGTGGACATATAAAGTGCAGAGTGGACTAGACGATGTAGAGTTGCAGTTGCACATACTATAATTATGAAACTCATATGAACAGTGTGGACATATAAAGTGCAGAGTGGACTAGACGATGTAGAGTTGCAGTTGCACATACTATAATTATGAAACTCATATGAACAGTGTGGACATATAAAGTGCAGAGTGGACTAGACGATGTAGAGTTGCAGTTGCACATACTATAATTATGAAACTCATATGAACAGTGTGGACATATAAAGTGCAGAGTGGACTAGACGATGTAGAGTTGCAGTTGCACATACTATAATTATGAAACTCATATGAACAGTGTGGACATATAAAGTGCAGAGTGGACTAGACGATGTAGAGTTGCAGTTGCACATACTATAATTATGAAACTCATATGAACAGTGTGGACATATAAAGTGCAGATTGGACTAGACGATGTAGAGTTGCAGTTGCACATACTATAATTATGAAACTCATATGAACAGTGTGGATATATAAAGTGCAGAGTGGACTAGAAGATGTAGAGTTGCAGTTGCACATACTATAATTATGAAACTCATATGAACAGTGTGGACATATAAAGTGCAGAGTGGACTAGACGATGTAGAGTTGCAGTTGCACATACTATAATTATGAAACTCATATGAACAGTGTGGACATATAAAGTGCAGAGTGGACTAGACGATGTAGAGTTGCAGTTGCACATGCTATAATTATGAAACTCATATGAACAGTGTGGACATATAAAGTGCAGAGTGGACTAGACGATGTAGAGTTGCAGTTGCACATACTATAATTATGAAACTCATATGAACAGTGTGGACATATAAAGTGCAGAGTGGACTAGACGATGTAGAGTTGCAGTTGCACATACTATAATTATGAAACTCATATGAACAGTGTGGACATATAAAGTGCAGAGTGGACTAGACGATGTAGAGTTGCAGTTGCACATACTATAATTATGAAACTCATATGAACAGTGTGGACATATAAAGTGCAGAGTGGACTAGACGATGTAGAGTTGCAGTTGCACATACTATAATTATGAAACTCATATGAACAGTGTGGACATATAAAGTGCAGAGTGGACTAGACGATGTAGAGTTGCAGTTGCACATACTATAATTATGAAACTCATATGAACAGTGTGGACATATAAAGTGCAGATTGGACTAGACGATGTAGAGTTGCAGTTGCACATACTATAATTATGAAACTCATATGAACAGTGTGGATATATAAAGTGCAGAGTGGACTAGAAGATGTAGAGTTGCAGTTGCACATACTATAATTATGAAACTCATATGAACAGTGTGGACATATAAAGTGCAGAGTGGACTAGACGATGTAGAGTTGCAGTTGCACATACTATAATTATGAAACTCATATGAACAGTGTGGATATATAAAGTGCAGAGTGGACTAGAAGATGTAGAGTTGCAGTTGCACATACTATAATTATGAAACTCATATGAACAGTGTGGACATATAAAGTGCAGAGTGGACTAGAAGATGTAGAGTTGCAGTTGCACATACTATAATTATGAAACTCATATGAACAGTGTGGACATATAAAGTGCAGAGTGGGCTAGAAGATGTACAGTTACACATACTATAATTATGAAACTCATATGAACAGTGTGGATATATAAAAGCGTATTCCTGATACGTATGAAGCGCACATAATTATTTAAACCACGATATTATCTACAATTAATTGTCTCGAAATATTGTTTCAAAATTAAGTTTTGAAATTTGGTGTCACATTGTATTCCCTCATCGAATATATCGGTTCCGTTAGCCTGGTTTTTAAAAATAATATAATAATAATAATAATCAGTAATATATAACTCTTCTATTATAGTGCAATATCCCCACAAAAAAGGTTCAGAGCGCTTTACATCTAGATAATCTAAGTAACTGAAATTAACTAACTAAAGTACAAACAACGTACAAAAACACAACCATTCATAGGTCCACATGCACACTGACACAATACTAAAATAATAAACATAACATTTCACGAGCCTGATCAGATATATACAGGTTAATGGGAAAACGTAGGGTTTATCAATCCTTTTCAAAGGCCAAGTTGAAAAAAATATGTTTTTACTCTAGCCCTGAAAATGGCCAAAGATGGTACATGGCGAATATCATGGGGAAAATCATTCCACAGTTTGGTAGCTTGGAAAGAAAAGGACAGCTGTCCAAAGGTTTTTAAAGGACACTCTGGAAGTAGTCAATATTCTGTTGTCAGTGCTGGAGTGAAATACTCTGCCTGGTGTATAGTCAGGGAGACTGTAAGACAAGTAAGCCGGGAGTCTTTTATCAAAGGCCTGAAAAACGAGGGAAGCAATTTGGTATTCAATTCTGAACTTCACAGGAATCCAGTGTAACTGCTTAAGCAAGGGCGTGATGTGGTCACGCTTTGATTTTTTCAGTACAAGTCTTGCTGCTTGGTTTTGAATCTTCTGGAGCCTGTAGAGCAGATCGTTCGACATACCTGACATTACAGAGTCACAGTAGTCAAGCCTTGACAAAATCTATTTGCTTACAGGCATCGTCAATACGGTACTGTCTAACAGAGCTCTGTCACCTGAGCTCAAGATAGCAGCAGCGGGACAGGTGAGACACATGATCGTTCATGGACAGCACATTATCAATATAAACACCCAGGTTTTTCACACCATTTTTTTAGAGGGATGTCCCTGTCCACAAACGACCAAGGACTCATCATGGGACACACTCACCCTGGAGCGAGTACCTACCACAATGGCATCTGTTTATCCTTCATTGAGCTTTAGCTTGTTGTCTGTCATCCAGTCCTTAACAGCTTCTATACATTGTCCCATGGCATGCAGAATAGACGGGAATGTTTGAGAGGAGCATCAAGTTTCTCAGTTCACCTGTGTGTCATCGGCATATTTGTGATGTTCACATCCTTTACTGGCGATTACCGCAGACACAGGCTGGGTGTACAAGGAAAACAAGATTGGTCCGAGAACTGAGCCCTGAGGCACGCCATATATCAGAAGGAGGGGAGCGGAAGTAGAATTTTGTATAATGACACGTTGGAACCTGTCAGACACTGAAATATGAGGAGAACCAGTCAAAGACTCGCTATATTATTAGTTCAGATGTCTCAGCGATTATGCATCACTACCTCCTTTTCGTTATCTCGGTTATAATGACAGACGAAGACTGAGCTGGCTCTCAGGGGCGGACAAAGCCGGCGATGGAAAACCCGCTGACCGCTGGCTAGTGCTAAAGAGGGAAAAGGAAGGGTCCTGAAGTATGATGCCGTCATCAGGCGCTGGTCCAGAAATTAGTTTAGATAGCTTGACCCTCACCCACCCACCACTTTACCACAACCCTCTCCCTCCCTTGGCGTTAGAACTAAGATTGTGTACAATGAGTGAAATATCCGACACCAGTCACTTAACAACATGATATGTTACATGTTATTGCCAACGTAGTGACTCAGTCGTGACATTAAATTGAATCACCATATCAATATTATCATGTTTTAAAATACAAATTGTTGAGAACAATGGGCTGTTCTGCGAGGAAATTTCCAAACATGACGTGAAAATACGCTGTTGTGAACGGAACAAATTAGTAAACAAACAAACAAACAAACAAACAAACAAACAAACAAAAAACAACAACAGAAAAACCATGAAATACGCTAGAAAATATAACTATATAACTGATTTTGTAACATGGAATCAGTGTCAAACAACAAAACATTTTTCTAAAAAGTTCTTGGTTGAAATAAGACATCACTGAGAAAACGTTTTGACTGGCAAATTAAACAAGATGGGATGAACCATAACCCACAAAGTCCTATCTATATGAGAGCTGTCCTTGCTGTCAATGGTCTCTACCTTTTGTCTTTGACCTGATTCTGATGTTGAATTATCTCCTATTGAAAAAGTCCTTCAGATCTGCCAATGCGTCATTGAGTTCTGTAAGGGGCGCAGGACATACGTGTCATTGATTTGTCAAACGTCATTTGTCATGAGGTAAGTTTTAGTTTTTATGTAATTTTATATTTTACGTGATATGAGTTTCCCTTTCGCTTCATAGGCTTGAGAAAATGGTGACAAAACTAGAACTTCATGGTACAATTTCAGTCTTGCTATAATTTTGTGAAAGCAGGTTGGCTTTACCTACTAACATGATATACTAAGTACGTGGGTCAACTGCATGCTCTTCTGACAGCGCGTCGATGTGTGTGTGTTCGTGTTAGTGCGTGCGCGTGCGCGCTCCAAACATCTCCAAGAGAGAATGGCATCATAATTATTTATTTACAGTATTATGTCAGTGTCTGCATGGTGACGGAGTTGCCTCTTTTACGTCACCGCCACTGTCTGACTTTCTCTAGAAGTCAAAGGTTTTTACTGTTTTAATTTTTTTCTGAAAAGAATTAATTTTTACTAAGAAGTTGAAAGGATACAAAGCTGGCTAACAAACTCATGCAATGTCCTTCTCCAAACCAGCTATATGCAAAAGGTCAAGTAAATATTACAAAAATTATGGACTCTAATCTGGGTCAACCGCCGACTTCCTATAAACCGTAGTTCATGTCTTCAATGAGACATTCAATTACAATATGCTCGAGACTGTCTTTTAGCCATCCATTGCAATATGCTCGAGACTGTCTTTTAGCCATCCACTTAAGAAAGTAGTTCGCCAAGTTTCTATCTTGTGTGTACAGAAATGTTGGAGATTATCTTGTTTACATACACACACACACACACACACACACACACACACACACACACACACACACACACACACACACACACACACATACATACATACATACATACATACATACATACATACATACATACATACATACATACATACGCACATACGGCGCTTCGCGCCAAATGTACGTTCAGCAGCGAGGTTAGCGTAACTAGACATGACGTAATTTTTAATCTTGTTACTTCGATTGTTAGAGGTTTAGCCTGCCCGCCTTTGACATCATGGACATGCTGTTAAATTCGCCCCACCGCGACACGTCCTAAAAGTCCCTTCTATAAATAGTCCAAAAGCTATCCCGGTCTACCGTGCGACCCACCCCCACCCCCCCAGTACTCAATAAGATGAGTTTCAAAGTATACCTTAGTATGTCCTGAGATGTTTAAGCCATGATCCCCTAAAATCCTTAGGAACTCACCAGAGATATAGCCGATGGCGCAAGGGTACCCCCATTCACGCTCTTCGCGGATGCTAAAATGAGGTTGAGAAACGTCTTCCTCTAAATTAATCAGAATTCATTCCAGAAGCCCAAATCAATCAATATTATGTTACGGCACACCTTATCTGCAGAAAACAGAATGAAAAATATTGAATCTCTGGCTCACAGTGAAGGTATTTGTACACCCAGTAAACGGCCATTTCCGCGAAATCGCAATAAAAGACAAAAATATTTAAACAGAGGAGTATGACGTAAGCAATTTTTATGATCATTTTGCGTTCCTTTGCGTACTGGTAAAATGGGGGTAGGGCAGCAGATTCAGCCACTGTGGCCCCTAAATGCATCACAGCATCATAAAATCAGGTTGGGAGTAACTGTGTTACTCTGGCCTAACCAATAAAACCTAAAAAAAAAAAAGACCTATCAGTTGTATACAAAATTTCTGAGGACAGCGGAAACAACGTATGTTTCCCAATTCGGCAATTTTAAATGGAAAAAAGCTATCATTCACCACGAATGTACCGTAAAGGATGCCGACATTCCTTATTTTCTTGCACTTTATGCTCACATTATTGAAACTTAATACGTAAAGAGAGGTCAAATTGAGTGGAATAACTTTAGTAAGTTTTTCTATTTAAATTTGTGTATTTTTACAACTTGGGGGTAGGGATTCAAAATAAACCACTGTGGTACTCACAGTGATCACACCATCACGTAGTAAAATTTATAATAATTGTGACATGCTGTTTTAATGATGTAAGCCTAAAAATGGACTGCCAGTGCTATAGAAAATGTCTGAAGGCACATAATTTTTGTCTTTTTTGCGATTTCACGGAAATGGCCGTTTACTGGGTGCACAAATACCTTCACTGTGAGCCAGAGATTCAATATTTTTTTCATTATGTTTTTTGTGTTGTTTTTTTGTTTGTTTGTTTTTTGTGTGCAGAGAACGTAGAAGGTGTGCCTTAACATAATATTGCCTGACTATTTGGGCTTCTGGAATGAATTTTGATTTATTTAGAGGAAAATGTTTCTCAACCTCATTTTAACATCTGCGAAGAGCGTGAATTGCACCATCGGCTATATCTCTGGTGTGTTCCTAAGGATTTTAGGGGGAAATGGCTTAAACATCTCAAGACATACTAAGGTACACTTTGAAACCCATCTTACTGAGTACTGGGGGGTGGGGGGGGGTGCACGGTAGCCAGGACTGCCTTAAGGAGTAAAATAGAAGAGACTTAAAAAATCAAAGGCTCAAAAGCCCCGGGGCCGAACGGTCTCCCCGTCGGATATGCTGACATCTTCGCTGAGTTCAAGTTGGCGACGGCCGCAAATTTGGAGGCCATCTCAGACTTGTGAAGCGATATCAAGTATCCGAATATGACACACAATATGACAAAAAAAAACAAGGAAAATTCGCAGCTGATTTTTGAAATTATATCTCCAGCAACTGCAGAAATGAAATGTGCACCGCATACGTTTCAAAATTATATACTGACGTCCACACATAGTTTTATGTATTAGGCAACTGTGCACCGTCTCGTCCGCATGTAATCGTACGCTTTCGAAAATATCCCCCCTTAGCCCTAGGATGAACACAGGGTCACTCATTTAGGGGAGCTAATGTGGATGTAAATAGGGCCGCAAAACGCCGAACAGATTCTCGTGAGATGACTCAGCCTGTAAAGGTGCATGGGGATCTATGTCAAGTGTAGTTGAAATAATCTGACAGGGGAACATTGTTGCGAGTGACATGAACATAAACACGAGCGCTCACATCGGCTTGATGAGGTTTCCGACCTCACCCCGGGGTCAGAGCGGTATCAGGTTTTCCTGAAATATCAGGGACTCCGGTGGCGTTGGACCTAGGACTGAATCTACAGTGGACCATTGCACATTGCACGAGATACGAAAGAACACTTTCAATCCAATGTGTGTGCTGTGTGTGCTGTGTGTGCTCTGTGTGTGTGTGTGTGTGTGTGTGTGTGTGAGCGCACACACACATTCACACATACACACACACCTGGCACACACACACACACACACACACACACACACACACACACACACACACACACACACACACACACACACACACACACACAAACCTACCTGATGATAATTGTTTACACTCCAGCTTTTGACGACAGGAATGGGAATGTTGTCCGGTTTGTTCACTGTAGAACCATTATGATCCGAAGCGAAAAATGCGCATGTTGGATTTAGGTCTCTATGCACAACAAGTGGTTTTTCAAATTCAGTCCACCCACTTCGCTTTAGTTCACACCAATAACACTCCACTTCATCTGCAAAATGTGTGTAGGAAAATCCTGCTTTTGCTAGTTCCGTCCGGTATGCGTGGTACTTGGGATTCCAATCATAGAATGTTGCCAGCCGGTTGGCCTCACAATGCCTTGCATCAGCAAGGCCTAATCCGTGAAAATGGCTGACATAAGTCTTCCTCGACATGATCCATACATGCCGACATCTGATTTTCCGGTATATTTCAAAACCCGTTACTGTCGTAGCTGTTCAGAGAAACTTCTGCAACAGATGGTTACGAAATGCTACATACAGGTCTAGCTATTGGTAGTTTAGATACACTCCACAGGCATAGTAAGTTCAGTCGCACTCCCCGCGTCTTAATGTTAAATCCTCTGACAATAACTCCGTTCTAATGCTCTGTATGATCAGCAGCAAAAATAGATTGACCCACTAACGGCTATTTCTCAGTAAAAGAAAATCAAAAAACAAAACAAAAAACAAGTGTGATTACGCGGCGAGTGCGTTTTGCTGCGTCATTGTCGAACTTGAAGTCAATTAGGCCGGTGTGTCCAACTGAAAAGCATAACAAATTAGTCCAACACTCTCAGTCTCGTCAAATGAAACTGACCAGACGCGCCTAAATGGCGGGGAAAAAACTTCGCCGTTACGTGATCTTGTACAGCCCCTAATAATTTCTGAGGAAATCAGACACACGGCCGCAATTTGACTGGCCTGTGCCAGCCTGTTATTCGTGCGCGTAAAAAAATAGTTCTAGTAATTATGATATCATTCACTATCATAAAGTCACATTTGTGATGCGACCAAACGGGTAGTTTTCATTTTTGTATTCTTCTTCGCCTTGGATCGGACAACTATCTATATGAAACATGATATACGTTTCTTGGGGTTTGCAGTAGTAATATATTAATGTATATTTATCCAACGGGAAACCTAAATGTAGTAGAAACCTAAATGTAGTAGAACGCGCATCTAAATACTACAAACTGTACATAGATTCACAGACTTAAATCGAAACAGTTCAGTTCGCTTCTATGTTAAAGTGCGCGTTGAAAACGAAAAGAAGAAGAAAACTTATGTGTGAAAGACTGAACTTGAATGTTATTCAAGGTTAAAAGCCGCACAAACCAACTTTTACTGACCTCAGTGTGGCCGTGACCACTTCTTCAGTAACCGGCAATGCCTTTTATGAACAGGGGCCGGGTGGGGGTGGGGGGGTGAGGGGACAGGAGAGGGCCACCACGCGTATTCACGATGATTTATTTTGCGATTCACGACCCCCCCCCCCCCCCCCACACCCCCTCCCAAGCACGCATACTGAATAGCCGCTTTCATAACCTCACTGCACTGGCTGAAAACTCTGCTAACGGGGGGTGGGGTAAAGAAGGTTGTTGATGCTGGTGCGCCACAGCCATTACAGCATTCCTCACCTGGTCTGAAAATCAAACTGGGGTGAGATGGGGAGGGTGGTGGGGGTGGTGGTGGGTGAGTGTGTATGTGTGTGTGTGTGTGTGGGGGGGGGGGGGTCTTCTGCCGGACTATAATTTACAGTCAATCAACTGACTTTCACATTTCCAGGACGTTTTCACGGAGCACGAAAACCTTATTTTGGATTTTACGACGACCGGTTCTTTCACGGATCACGAAGATTGATTGATTGATTGTACATTGCTTAACGTCCCGACAGCAACAAGGCTTTCTCAGGACGTGCCTGCACTGCTTGTGAAAAAAAACTAAACAGAAAATTGAATGAATGTCGCCAGCCGGTCAAATACATTAAATAAACCTACAACATGGGGCATAAATAAAACTAAGACCATTTAGCAACATCAAGAGCTACAGGCAGTGCAGACAGTAGGGAGAGTTTGAAAAAGGCAAATACAGGTGAATGGTTTGATTGTACATTGCTTAACGTCCCGACAGCAACAAGGCTTTCTCAGGACGTGACAGGTGAATGGACAAAGGGTAGACAGAAACACATGCCCCAGAATAGAGAGAAAAAAACCCACCCTGTGGGGCTGACCAGGGTGACCCTGGGAACTAAAAAATACCTAACCCCACCCAAGTCCCCCAGGGCAGACCCGGGTGGGGCATCACGAAGATAAAAAAATTGCAATCACGAGAAGAAGAAGAACAATATATATATATATATAATTTTTCATTCAATTCTGAGAATGCTGTGCTAATGCCATGGAATTCCAGGCTGGTAAGCTTGCATTGTGTCATCAGGACATCAGCTGCCCTTTTTGTGACTGCATCGCTTACTAGATCTTTTGAGCCTTCCACTGAACACCTACTATATAAAGCAGTAGTGACTACCCCCGGGCGCCCCACCATCCGCTGGAGAATATCCAGTCCTCCCCCCGAGGACTTACCAGCCTGGAATTTCATGGCATTAGCACAGCATTCTCAGAATTGAATTAAAACTTACGTCCCTTGGAGATAATCTGATTGAGTGCATTTTTGGCTTTGGGCAACGCCTTTGTTATAGGTGAAGAATAATTGCACCACAAAATTGCCTAGGTGTTGCCTTTTCAAAATTAGTCTGTCTTCTACCACTGCAACACCTCATAAAGCTTTAGGGATGCAATCCGCGCTGTGCTGGCGGTGCTACCAGTAAATTCTGGAGGCGGCTTCTAGTGCATGCGTTGTGTTTGCAATTTCAGGTTACGCCGTATGCCCACCTGAAGAGCTCCCCCTTAGGGCGAAATCGGTAGTGGCCTTGCGACCAGACCAAGCGCCAGGGAAACACACAGAGAGAGAGAGAGAGAGAGAAGACCCGCGAAGCTAGAGGAAGCCGGACGGGAGGGATTCACAGGCGTTCGTCGACTCACCACGGCGGTCCCATTCTTATTCGCCTTTCTATTACTCACTCTGCCTTGGTGTATTTCCATGATTCTTGTATATGAACAGTACGTTGTAAACGACGTTTTTCAGCCGTCAGTTCGGAGGACTGTAACCTGACTTTTATTGTTATTGTGGAGCAACAGTGCTGCGTAGCGTGTGGGAGTGCTTGTTTCCACCACTCGATGCAATGCTGATGCTGTGGAAGTAGAAATAACCTTGGTTTAGTTTTTTCCTTTTGTTTTTCTTTTCTTTCTTTTTTTTCCGGAAGGGGAAGGGGAGAAGGGGGCAGGGAGGAGAAGTGTCGGTGGGAAGAGTGGGAAGGAAGGAAAGGGGGATAGTTAGTGTAATAAGTAATAAAGAGTCCGTGTAAAGTAAATGTGTTGTGTTGCTTGTGCTGAGCTGTAACCTGTCTTGAGGCAAGACGCTAGGGTTCTTTATCTATCTTTCCTCTCTTCTACTCCTAACCTTCATTCTCGTCTATCTCTCTTTAGTCGGAACATTTATGGGTTCTACTTCTATTCCATCTTTCAATCTCGTCTGTCCCTCCCTAGTCGTGACAATATATGAAGCAGATGTGATTACGAGACCCGAATCAAAATGCCCGAGTCGTAAGACGAGGACATATTGATTCGAGTCAAGTAATCGCATCTGTCTGTTTATCGGCACTACATCAAACAAGACTGTTGCTCAATGTAATTTATGTACCCAGTCCAAAACTAAACTATGTCTCGCCTCATTCACACTGCGGCTGATTGCGGTGTTCAGACAAAACACATTAAGGCAGATGACTGCATGTCGATGTCGTCGGTCTCAGCGCGTAGCCTGATTTCGTCTGACTATGAAGGCATCGGTGCATTGTATAACCGGCCGTGTGTGTTACGGCTGAGTAAATTCTACTTGTAACTAGCTCGCGCATAATTGCGAAAAATGCCCGCAGGTTTGTTTATTTAGTTATTTTCTCAGGTTGTCGATATCGCCAGCTGACATCTCGTCAATTTCACTTGTCAGTTCCAGCGACTCGCACGTTTCTTGGCGTGTTTTCTCCGTTCGTGTGTGTGTATAGGATATAAATTTCGAGCCTTCACACACACTAAAAAGTATTTCATTATTACTCAACATTATTATTACATGGTATTTACTATTGCGCATTTCTCATATTTATAATATAACTCAATGCGCAGAACGTAGCCGCGTGAACCGAACCCAACAAGCACGCTCACGTGAATCACGTGCATTCACTCACACACTGTACGTAAACACAGAACACTCACGTGGTGCTAAGGGCAAGCTCAAGAGAGCTACTGAAGTGACGGTATTTGAAAATCGTTTTGTATTTGAAATTTTATTAAGTTGGCTGAAACTCAGTGATACCAAAGTGGAGGGGGAGGAACAGCCGGAGTACCCGGAGAAAGAACCCCCGACGGTCCGCCCGAATTAACGGTGACACTTACTAGAGGAGGAAAGTCCGACGCCGGAACCCGGAATCGAACCTCGCACCTTTAGCATTGGTGGCAGGCGCCTTAACCACTGCGCCACGGACCGCCCCACATAAGGAGCTTTTCCATGTTGCAGTGTGAGCATATTTCGCGTTTGCGTTTTAAAAATGCAAATATCATCAAGATCGAGTCTTCTTGGCGCGCAAGGGTTTTTGGGAAGGAAAATAAATATGAAGCAAATTCATGAATATTAATTTGTTTGTCAATATATGTGCCAAAGAAGGGAAAACTTAAAGTTTTCCCTTCTTTGACACATATATTGACAAACAATATATAATTTATGTGTTTGTGAAGTAAACAAGAATCCATTTATATCAAAGTTGTTTTAGAATTACGTTTTTATTTTAACATGTCAAAATTTTCGTCAGGTTTGCAGTAGTAATATAATAATCTATATTTAACCAACGGGAAACCTAAATGTAGTAAAACCCAAATGTAGTAGAATATCAATAGCAGCCTGAATATGAGTGCTTGTGTCGGAGGGAAATAATTTGTTACAATTAACCCCTTAACAGCCGGGCAAGTCTAACGCTACCTAGCGGCAAGAGCCATAAATCCTCATGAGCCCCCGCTGTTGCGGGAGCTCGAGAGGATTCAAGTCTCTTGTATGTCTCTTGTTAGTCCTGTTCCTTATTCCTAATTTTGTCCCATTTGCATCTGTGTTCTTCACGCAAATGTCAGTCGGTGTGCAATAGGTTGCAGACGCAAAATTTGAGATCACAGGCAGCGAAGCGGTTAAAGTACCATTACTCATAAATCTGAGTGGTGAAGACACATTTCAGCACTATTTGTGTTTGTTATGCCCTTGTCGACACACCTAATAAACTTTAATAGCAGTAAGGACACGCAGAAAAAGCACACGCGTAATCGCACTTATTTATTCTGCTCAGCCGTTAGCGTGTCAATCTATTTTTAGCTGTTTCTCGTACCGAAAGCATTTTATTTATAAAACGGAGTAGAGTCATTGTCAATTTATTTGATATTAAGACGACCGGTGTGCTGAACTGGATTGTCCTGTGTCTAAACGAACCATAACTAGACCTGTGTGTAGCGTTTCGTAACCATCTGTTACACAAGTGTATCTTTGAACGGTTAGGGCGGTAGAGGACCTTTAAGTGCATGTTTAGTTCATTTTCACAACTACCAAAAAACTCAACACCTCCCAGAAAAACGACAGCGACAACAGAAGCAGTAAACTCAGTGACGAATGAGTGGATGACGAACATATTTGATTTGCTCCGTGGTTGCAAGCACAAGCACCATACTTTCGCGCTTTAACCCTTATAGCGCCAACACCCTACAGCAGGAGATTAATTGACCCCATGATAATTCAAGGGTAGTGCCAGATTAGCTTGGCGCCTTCAGGCGCCAAGCTATTCTGGCACTACCCTTGAATAATCATGGTGAATCCACCTCCTGCATGGTCAATCCAGCTCCTCCTCCATAGTCGTTAAGTAACACCTTCAAAATTCGGGAAATGCGCCTATGGAGCTAAAAGGGTTAACAGTAGTTCAGCATGTATTGTACAGTATGTATGAGCCTGCTAGCCAGCTTTTCACCCCCTCCAAAAGTAATATAGTTCTTTTGTTATGATATTACGTCATCGACGTACCAACATCGCAGTCATTGCGATATACACTGACGATACTCAGAAACTGATTCACGATAAGCCATGTGCGTAACACGATATAGTGGTTTCGTTTTTGCGTTTCACTTCCTAATCTAGTTGCACGTCACTTCGATATATACACTGTTGCACGATAATGTATTCTAGTCTGTTATTTTGGACCTTACTGCTCCAGCCGTAAGGTCCAAAATCACAAACCAGCACCCAAAAGACCGTTAACGGTCTTCTGCAAATGAGACACACATTCAACAGAAGCAAGATTTGACTCCCAACTGAAAGAGTACAACTATTTCAGTTACTGCGACACAAACAGGTTGTTATTTTCCCGAAACTACGTCATTGTGCCGGGCGTTTGTAGCTGAGACGAACCCCAGACGTATCTATGAAGTACGTACCCCGAGATCATAAGATTTATAACTGCATGTTTACCTAAACTGTAATATCGGAAACTGAATGTGATGGGTTGGATGGTTTACATTGCTTAACGTCCTGACAGCAACAAGACTTTCTCACGACGTGCCTGCGTTGCTTGTGCAAAAAAAAAAAAAAAAAAAAAAAAAAAAAAAACCTGAAGAAACCCCGAAATCTATGATCCCAGAATATGGAATGTACGTCGCCAGCCGGTCTAATATGCTAAATAAACTTAAGACATGCTAGGGACGCTGCACTTTCATGGTACTTTTTCGTACCCTAGTTTATATTTTTTTTTAAAAGTAGAAAATCATTACAATTAGAAAATATGTACAGAGAAATGATATATCAAAAATGAATTAACCACAAACACATAACTTATCATCTCTTAGATGCAGCAACATCATTTAGCCGAACACACATCCTGTCTGGCAGCGCAGACAGTAGGGAGAGTTTAAAAAAGGAAAATGCAGGTGAATGGACTAACGGCAGACAGAAACATGTACCCCAGAAAATAGACAAAACCCACCCTGTGGGGCTGACCAGGGTGACCCTGAGATCTAAAAAGTAGTTAACCCCACCCCCCAGCGCACACCCGGGTGGGGGCTGAATATGATGGGGGTCCCTTACCTCATACTGTATAGCTCCGCGAGCCATACGTGGATATGAAAAGAAAAAAAGAAACAACAAACCACTACCCAATGAGCAAAAAAAAAAAACAACATCGGGCCGACGCCGGCTGCCGTTGGCCCGCGCACGTCGGTGCGCGAGCCAACGGCCGCTGGCGTCGCCCGATGGCCTTTTGCACAATGGGTATACACTGGCTCTTGGGGGGAGTAGTTCTCAGATGATTGCTTGGAGCCTTCGCCACAAGTTCACTTCTATTCAAATGAGATGCTTAGCATCTCATTTGAATAGAAGTGCACTTGTGGCGTACGCGGGTAGTGCGCCACAAGTACTCCTCTATCCAAATGAGATGCCCGAATGGGTCTGTCTGGGAAGTGCGCCCGCAAACAGTGCTGGACTCCATGAAGGCATGCTTATGTACATGACCTCGCACTGAGACGTATTCGTTCACGTGACTATCAGTACTGATGAGCTAAATGCAGTTTCATTTAATAATTAATTAATACAAAAGTAATAAATAAACGAATAACTAAATAAAAGCAACCAAAAAGGCAGCTTACATACACTGAGAATCTATTATTTCATCTAATCTGGCATACCCTTGAATTATCATGGTCGATCCATTTCATGCAGATGGTAGGCTCTACATAGTCATTAGGGCCTACCCGTTTGGGTCTTGGGGTTAAATGGGTTAAAGCCATGAGGCTCAAATCACAGCTTGCTTAGTTCCTTGGATTCCTCGTGGAACAAAGGGCCTCTGCAACAGTCCTCCAGCGCACTCGGTTTTCAGTTCACCCCATGACAGGTTGCAGCTCTTCATTTCCTCCTCACAGGATCGTCTCCAGGTGGTCTTAGGGCGACCGACCCGTCTCTTTCCTTGGGGGGGTTCCACTGCAAAGCTTGCCGGGTGATGTCCTGTGGGGGGTTTCCGCAGGGTGTGTCCTATCCATCGCCATTTCCGCCTGACAATCTGCTGGTCGATGGGATCTTGGTTTGTCCGCTGCCACAAATCGGTATTCTTTATTTTGTCTGTCCACCTGATCTTCAGTATGTTGCGAAGGCAGCCGTTGACGAATACGTGGAGCTTGTTGGTTAGGGTGTTGGTGACTCTCCAGGTCTCTGAGCCATAGAGGAGGACAGATTTAACGTTGCTGTTAAAGATTCGTAGCTTGTTGCTAGACAGAGATGTTGACCTCCAGACTGGTCTCAGGGTAATGAAGGCGTATCTCGGTTTCCCGATTCTGGCTTTGATGTCTTCGTCAGAACCACCTGTTGCTGATACAATGCTGCCCAGGTAGGTGAAAGAGGTCATTTCTTTCAGCTCGCTGTCTCCAAGGGTGATTAGCTTCTGCTGCTTCTTGAACAGGGTCATGATTTCTGTCTTTTCCAGGTTGATTTGCAGTCCAGTCTTGGATGCTTCTTGGGACAGGTTATCTGTTTTCTGTTGCATATGTTGGTATTTCTGGGACATCAGGCACAAGTCGTCCGCAAAGTCCAGGTCCTCAAGAGACTGATTCAGGGACCACTGGATTCCTGTTTTTCCTGCTTTAGTTGCCTGTCTCGTCACCCAGTCGACCACTAACAGGAAGATCAGTGGGGAGAGCATGCATCCTTGTCGGACTCCTGTTTTCACCTCAAAGTCCTCTGTCAGTTTGCCATTGTGGATAACCTAGCAGGTGGCGCCTTCATAAAGTTGCTGGATCAGGGTAGTGAAGCTTTGAGGGATTCCATAGTGGTGGAGGAGCTGCCAGATGGTTTCTCTGTCTACACTATCGAACGCTTGGCGAAAGTCGATGAAGTTGAGGTACAGCGTCGACTGTCACTCCAAGGCTTGTTCGATGATGATTCGGAGCGTGGCTATTTGATCTGTACACGACTTGTCTTTCATGAAGCCAGCTTGTTCTGGTCTAAGTTTGTCGTCCACTGCATCGTTCAGCCGGTCGAGGATAATGCGGGTCAGTACTTTGCCAGGCACTGACAGTAGCATGATGCCGTGCCAGTTCTTGCAGGATCCTAGGTCTCCTTTCTTGAGGAGTTTTACCAGGTGTCCCTTTTTAAACTCTGCTGGTACTCTTCCTTCCCTCCAGACCTTCTGCAGTAGAGGCAGCAGCATGTTGACTGTGACTGAAAGGTCTACCTTGAGCGCCTCTGGAGGAATTCCATCTGGGCCGGCTGCTTTCCCATTTTTCAGGGTCTTCAAGGCTTTTAGGATTTCTGCTTTCGCGGGAGGGTTGGTATTGACTTTGAGTAGTGAGTTTGCAGGGGGGATGTCTGGTCTCTCTGACGGTGGGGGTTGATTTAAAAGTTCCCCAAAGTGTTCAGCCCATCGTTGTCTTTGGTCTTGCTCTTTGCTGATGAGGTTTCCTTCCCTGTCTTTAACCGGTTTGTCTACGTTCGTCTTTTTGGTTGAGAGGGTCCTGGTGACCTTGTACAGAGTGCTGAGGTCCCTCTTTTCTGCTGCCTGCTCCGCCTCTGTCGCTAGAGCGTCATAAAAGAGCCTCTTGTCTTTCCTGGCACTTTTCTTGACTTTCTTGTTTATTTGGGTAAATTCATCTCGAAGAATTTTCTTTTCCACTTCATTCTTGTTGCTGTTGATCTGTTGCTTGATTTCTCTTCTGTTATTTATCATCTGCCATGTGTCACTGGAGAGCCATTCCTTGGTTGTCCATTCTCTTTTGCCCAGCACTTCTTCGCACGTGCCTGTCAGTGTGTCTCTTAAGGAACTCCAGTGTTCCTCCAGGGGTGTTTCTTCGGTCACCAAGTTCAAGGCTTCAAATCTGTTCTTCAGGGAGGTT
This sequence comes from Semisulcospira habei, assembly GCA_036245525.1. Taxonomy (NCBI): domain Eukaryota; kingdom Metazoa; phylum Mollusca; class Gastropoda; family Semisulcospiridae; genus Semisulcospira; species Semisulcospira habei. Next base: position 196,216,347 of record BTPG01000006.1, read on the forward strand.
GAAAAGGTGTCTCTGTAGTCTTTCTCCTTCAGCCGCTGGGTGTTAAACTTTATGTGAGGTCGGTTGGCTATGTCTCTAAAAGCTCGTAGCTTGACTTTGATGTTTCCAATCACCAAATGGTGGTCCGAGACTACGTCTGCCCCTCGTTGGGATCTTGTGTCTTGCAGGCTTCGTCTTCATTTCCTAGAGATAGTGATGTAGTCTATCTGGTTTTTGGTGTTGCCGTCTGGTGAGATCCAGGTTTCTTTGTGAATGTCTTTGTGCTGGAATACACTGCCGCCAATGACCAGGTCATTAAAAGCGCAAAAGTCTGTGAAAAGCTCGCCATTTTCATTCATTGTTCGAAGGGCCTGGGTTCCCATAATGAATTCTTTTCCAAGGTTGTCTTTTTCTATCTTGGCATTCAGGTCACCCATCAGTATCTTGATGTCTCTCTTGGGTAACTCATTGACTACTGTCTGGAGAGAATTGTAGAAATTTTTTTTTTGCCTCTTCATCAGCATCGTTAGTAGGCGAGTAGCATTGGATGAATGTAATTTTTCTCCTCTTGGAGTTGAATCTTGCTGTCATGATTCTAGAGGAGACTGGCTGCCATTCCATAAGGGCTCTGGCTGCTACAGGGGACATCATGATGGCAACTCCTTCTGTGTGTTCGTGGTTCTCGTCTGCATGTCCCGAGTAGAGGATTTTGTCTCCGCTGGCAAGTGTTGTCATGCCAGACCCATTCCATCTACTTTCAGAAATTCCCAGTACTAGGATGTTGTATCTTTTCCTCTCACTAGCCACTTGAGCTGCTTTTCCAGTTTCATACATGGTTCGTACGTTCCAAGTTCCGATCTTTGCTGTTGCTTTAATCGTCAGGAGATTCGTCGGCTGGTTGGCTTCCGTGCGGCTTACACCAACCCGCGTCATCTGCTCTCCTATAGAGGCATCTCCCTGATTCAAGCGCTGGTTGGATTCTTCTGTTGCTTTGGTTTCTGTAGCTTTAGGATTTTTTACAGGGTGGGGTTGCTGGCCCCACCCCCAACCCTCCTCCTTTCTCACCCGGGCTTGGGACCGGCCATGGCGGAGTTAGCTCAAATCACAGACCAGCACAAAAATAAGACCTCATTCTTTAAGTGTTAGAAATCAGACTCACCCCCTCCCCCTTCCCTCCCCTTCCACACCAAGGAGTCAAATCTACCTTGTCTCTACCCCATACAGAGCCTCAAGCAAATTCCACAGAGGTTCGTGTTCACGGGTGTTCGGTTCAGTGCCGAGAAAATGTGAACAGCACCCTAATGCAGGAAGTATAGATCCTCATGAGCCCCCTCTATTGCGGGGCTCATGAGGATCTATACCTCATGCTAACACCACTTTGAATCCTTGATGCTGGGGCATCTAGGATTTTCTTTGGTGTTGATTAAGCGAAGATTGCGGGAACACAGTCTGCGGTCAGCTGGCACTGAAGGGGTTAATGCTCATTTTCCAGCAAGTTCACCTCCTCCTATCTTCCTTGCAGGCCACAAAAGCGAGGCAAAGCCGCTGCCCCGCGGTGTCCAAGAGCATGCAGCCCATTATTAGGTGCAGGCTTCATGGGCTCGGCGACATTGCTGCTGCTGTCCACGCTTCTGTCTCCGGCTTGCAGTGCATCTGGTACACTCAGATGTCGTCGTCTTTCCATACGACGTTCACTTTGATCTACTATTCAGTCAGTCGTAGAAAACACAATGCATAAAACGCACGTATAATGGGTCAGCTCGATGGACACAGGTCTCAACATAATGCATTAAAATATGACTTTAACTCATTCAGCCCCATGCCGTTATTTCCCAATTTTTTGGAGGAGTCATCTAATGACTATGCACCACTGAGTTGCAGGATGTGGATCGACCATGATAATTCAAGGGTAGTGCCAGATTAGCTTGGCGCCGACAGGCGCCAAGCTAATCTGGCACTACCCTTGAATTATCATGGTCGACCCAACTCCTGCTGAAGTGCGTCAGGGCTGAATGGGTTAATGTGATGTTTTGTCAGGACCGTGTCTGACGGTGGGCTGTATGTTGGCCATGTAGGCGGCCTACTTACCATCTGGCTTTCGGAAGCGCTGTTTGTTGCGATGCCGAATCCTGCAGGAATCATCTTGACAAAAATCGCTACCGACAGCCAGAGTGTTACCAAAGAAAATACCGGTTGCCAAAACCCCAGAGCGAACACCCGTCACGTTAATCCGGCGCCGGCCATTCCCGCGCCAGGCTGATCAAGAACTGACCTTGAACTTGGCCTTTCCATCTAGTCTGAACCCTTTGGCTGCCGGCGGGCAGCGCTTAGTTTTGTCGAGGTGATTCCTGCACCCCATGAATCACCTCGTCAAAAAGCGCTACCGACAGCCAAAGGTTTAACGAATCACCGGCAACAACAACAACAAAGCGCCACCGACAGCCACAGGGTTAAACTATATGCAGATGCCTTTCTGAGGGCTCAGGCCAAAGTTGGAAAACTCGATACGAATATGTATATTTTATTCTATGTTGACTGGACTCTGATTGTGCACCTCTCGTAAATCACAGACCAGCACATACACTGATAAAAAAAAAACTACCCTTTGAACTCTTTGCCGACTAAGTAACTTTTCTGTGTTCTGTACTCTGCCACTAAGTTAAGAGTTCATTTCTGCATCTGTTGTGCATGCCAAGTAATGGTTCAGCACTAAACTTGAAATAGCCAAGCACGCGCACTGCAAACGAACCTTAGCTGCGCAGATCTCGCCGCTGTCAGTGTTCTACGGCCGGAAGTAATCTCGCGGCGGTTGAGGTCGCGATCCATAGTTAAACAGCTACTTTTTTTTTTTGACAGATTCATTTTTCAAAATGATGAGTACTGAACTGTCTAAATTATTATTGTTATTTTTTTATATTTAGATGTAATATGGACAAAGTCTAGCTATGAACATGCAACGCATTTAGCCCCGACACACTACAGCAGTTGACAGATCGACTATGATAATTCAAGGGTAGTGCCAGATTAGCTTGGCGCCTGACGGCGCCAAGGTAATCTGGCACTACCCTTGAATTATCATGGTCGACCCATCTCCTGCAACTGGTACATAGTCGTTGGGTGCCACCTCCAAAATTTGGAACATGTGGCCTTGGGTTTAAATGGGTTACTGTTTTGACAGAATCATTGCATTCACTCTTCACATTGGGGTGTACTGAATATGTGTGTGTGTGTGTGTGTTTTGTATGTTATTTTTTACAGTAAACGTGGGCTCGCATGTGTACGCGAGCTCGTTCCGCACGAGGGTGTGGGTGGAGCCTCCCCTTGGGACCAAGTCTGAGGGCGTGACACTGATGTGCGAGAACCTTGCCGTGGCCCCCACTGGTCTCCACGCCGTCGGGCTACACTTTAGACATACTGAATCCATAAGCCTCTACCAGTAAGTACAGCTTTGTAAGGATTACTGGGGGCGGTCTGTGGCGCCGCGGCGAAGCGCCTTCCCAGAACCAGTGCTAAAGGTGCGAGGTTCGATACCCGGTTACTGGGGGCGGTCTGTGGCGCCGCGGCGAAGCGCCTTCCCAGAACCAGTGCTAAAGGTGCGAGGTTCAATATCCGGTTCCGGCGTCGGGCCTTTCTTATCTCCTCTAGTAAGTGTCGCCGTTAATTCGGGCCGACCATCAGGGGTTCTCCGGCTTTTCCTCCCCGCCCCCCTCCCTCCACTTTCCCAAAGCGCAGAAGGCCATCGGGCCGACGTCGGTTGCAAGTTACAAGCCGCTTTATACAATTCAAATACACGCAATCAAAATTTCCGAAACCTCAATGGCTGATCTCACTTTTCGCATCACGTGTATGTCCCTTGTTTGTCTTGTAATGTCTTTGTTTTCAGAGTGAGTGGGTGTGTTCGCGTGAGCGTGCGTGCTGGGTTCAGTTCGATGCGCTTTGAGCCGATATAATTGACAGGAATCATCGCGACCACAAAAGAGTTAAACCTTTGGCTGTCGGTAGCGATTTGTGTGGCAATGGTTCCGGCAGGAATCATCGCCCCTCTTCGCTACCGACAGCTCCCCCCCCCCCCCCCCCCCAAAAAAAAAAAAAAAAAAAAAAAAAAAAAACCTGTTAAACGATATAACACATACGCGTGAATGATCAGGCACGTCATACTGGACCTGGGGTGACGGTGGCGTGCGCGATAATGACCCTCTGAGCCGGGTGGATCTTGGTTCCGTTTGGCGTGAGGGTCATCAGCCAATAGAGAGGTCACGTTTGCGTGGACGACTCCCAACAACAAACTCTCAACGACTCCCAACAACAACTCCCAACGACTCCCAACAACAAACTCTCAACGACTCCCAACAACAACTCCCAACGACTCCCAACAACAACTCCCAACGACTCCCAACAACAACTCCCAACGACTCCCAACAACGAACGAGAGCGACATCACGGCTTGTATAGTAAGCATTGACACTACTCCAAACATCTCCACGAGGTGTGCCTCTTGGAGACGTTAGGAGTGTTGTCTGTGCTTATTGTACAAGCTGGTTATCAGCCGTGATTTCGCTGTCGTCCGTTGTGGACAGACGTTCGTTTGTTGCAAACAATACCTCACTGTTCTGGCGTGTTTCACCGACAAGAGGAGTGGGACCTCACGAGCCTGTCGTGGCAGTTTCTGTGATATTCTACACTGATGAGCAAAAGAAACGCGACGTCATTGTGAGCATCGGACACACTGAAGCGCATCAGAATATCGCGAAACCGGATATATAGCGGTCAGATCTGTGACCCCCAAGCCGATATCTAGTAAACAAAAGGACCACTGGCCGACTGCAGCGTTAGTAAGCAAAAACTCCTCTAGCGTTAGTAAGCAAAAACTCCTCTAGCGTTAGTAAGCAAAAACTCCTCTAGAGTTAGTAAGCAAAAACTCCTCTAGCGTTAGTAAGCAAAAACTCCTCTGCCGGCCGACCCCAGTTGTCCCGCTGTGCGCTGTGCGCTGTGCGCTGTGCGCGGGTCGGCCGGCAGAGGAGTTTGTGCTTACTATGTGGGTTTTCTTTTGTTTATCACGGAGATATGTTGGTTATTTGTTTCGATTGATGAGCTCCCCTTAGGAATCTACAGTCTAGCTGGCTTGTCAGTGTGACGGGCATGCCTTGAAAAAGCGCACACACCTGGTTTTAACCCCTTTCATCCTGATACAGTGCTGCTTGACATGCCGTCTTGTCAGTGTGACGGGCATGCCTTGAAAAAGCGCACACACCTGGTTTTAACCCCTTTCATCCTGATACAGTGCTGCTTGACATGCCGTCTTGTCAGTGTGACGGGCATGCCTTGAAAAAGCGCACACACCTGGTTTTAACCCCTTTCATCCTGATACAGTGCTGCTTGACATGCCGTCTTGTCAGTGTGACGGGCATGCCTTGAAAAAGCGCACACACCTGGTTTTAACCCCTTTCATCCTGATACAGTGCTGCTTGACATGCCGTCTGGCACCAGATTCTAGCGAGGCCTTGTTACGGCATGATTAATTTGATTATGATAGTCAAAGGGTCGTTTCAGAATAGCTTGGCCCCTCAGGCGCCAAGCTATTTTGGGACCACCCTTAAACTAAATGGTTGCTCTATCTCCTAATCTGTAATATAACCTTCATAGGACAAAGCAATTTTTAAAAAAATTGTCTCAGAATTAATCGGTTAAAAGGAAAACGTCAGTCAGGTTTTAGTAAAAATGAAACCTTTTCAATCTGAAAAAAGGGGAGACGTTTTACTCAATTTTGCGGTAGAACAACGTTGATTGTTCGTACGTTGATGATTGTTTTCCCGCCTTGATGATCTGTCTAGAATGAAGCTGGACGGGACTATGCCTGAACTGGTCACCTTTGAACGAGGCAAACCGAAGCCCACTGTGCATGACCTTGGCTTCACCCTCGTAACTAGCTACTTTCACGGGACCCGTGTTCAGACGTTCAAGGTCAAAAAAAAGCTTGCCACGTGCAGGTCTGCAGCCGATTCTCTTATGAAACTGCTGGGTGGATGCATGCATACATGCATGGGTGGATGGATGGGTGGATGCACGTATTGATGGATGGATGCATGCATGGATGGATGGATGGATGGGTGGAGGCATGCGCAGATGCACAGAAACATGCATGGAGGGTGCTTGGGTGGATCGGTGAATGCGTGGATGGATGCATAGATGCGTGGATATATGCATGAGTGGATTCATTGATGGATGGGTATGAAGATATGGTGGATGAATGGATGGATGGATGGATCTGATTGACTGATAGATTGGATGATTGTTTTGTTGTTGTTGACAGCGTCCAAAAGAAAAAGGCTATGTCACGGCGAGTACAGTCATAAACGAGCGTGACTATAATCATGTTTTAACTCACTCGAGACGTGCCGCCACCGGATAGGCGGCTTAAGCCGCTTATATGGGGGCGGAACGCCTCGAATGAGTTAAAAGAAAACGTAAATGCAGATTCTCCACGGAAAGAGAGAACTTGTCTTGTCCAGCACTTACCTGTCTCATCGTCGCCGTACCTCATTTCACTAGTTTCACCTCGCTTCATCTCAGCTTAACCCCCTAACTGATGGAGCAAGGCGAACGCTAGAACAGATATAAACCCTCATAAGCCCCGGGGGTCGTCATATACGCCCATTTTTGTGCCGCAATTTACATCTTCGTTCTTCACGCGAATGTCGGCCAGAGTACAGTCCCAGTAGCAAAAACGTATTTGGGCCCACGACGGCCGCCATACAGTGGACCCGCGCACAGCCGTGCGCGGGTCCACTGCGGCCATCGTGGGCCCGAGGTCCTTTGATTACAGGGAGCCGTTTGAGGTACGCAATTCGTGATCTCTGGCAAGGAAGGGGTTAAATTATGACACTTGACCGTGCAGGGACACAGGCACGTACGCGTGTGGGGCAACTCTGAGCCTGCAGAACACCACAAAACACGTGATCCGGGTGGAGGTCATCAGCCCCAGGCGGGCCTTCTCTATTTACGGTCAGTTCCCTGTGCAATGGTCAGCTCTGTCAGCGCCGGCCATAGGCGCCTGAATGAGTGCTTGTTGAAACTGCGAAGTCAGACCCACGAGCGCAAGGCTCACATACTCACGTGAATCTGCTGGTCACCACACTCGCGTTTGCACGACTCGCATGACTGATCAACAGTATGATGCTTGTTGCATGTGAAACTACGGGTCAACCCACTCGCGTGCGTGCGGCTCCGACACGATCAAAAGTGCTTGTTGAAACTGCGAAATCAGACCCTTTCACGAGCGCAAGGCTCACATACTCACGTGAATCTGCGGGTCACCACACTCGCGTTTGCACGACTCGCATGACTGATAAATAGTATGAAGGTGAAACTACGGGTCAACCCACTCGCGTGCGCGCGGCTCACACGCGGATCAATAGTATGAAACTTGTTACATGTGAAACTGCGAGTCAGCCCGCTGACGTGCGCGCGGCTAACAGAATCAACAGTATGAAACTTGTTTCATATTGTTGAGTATGTGAGCCGTGCGCGCGCGAGGGGGCTGACTCGCAGCTTCGTTCATCAACACTGACCGACAGGCGGCGACTTTGACACCATGTTGATAAGCATCTCCTTTCTCCTTCAGAGCGCTCTGGCTTCTAAACAACGGTACCTGCTTCAAACTTGTTCTGAGAAGACGAGAAATGTCAGAATATTGAAAGTATTTTGACACGATCAAAGATAGCATACCAATCGCGTTGCATACTTTACATTCGTTTCCCCTTGTTTTAAATAGTAAGGTAAGTCAACAAAACTGTTCTTTAAACCTTTGGCTGTCGGTAGTGGTCGGCGACAAAACGTGACAGCTACCGACAACCCACGGGTTAAAATGTATGTCATTTTCCTTTCTTTTTTGTTTCTTTGCAGAGTGTTATAAAGGTAAAGAGGCTTTGGAGCGTGAGTCATCTCAACCCTACCCTTCACTGCCAGTGCACGCGGATTATGTTTCTGAAATCACTGTAACTTCGACGTCATCGATCCTTATGAACCCCTGCCATTGTGGGGTTCATGAGGATCTATAGCTCTTGCAGTTGTGCAGTTGGGTGGTGTTCCGTTTTTTTCTCGGCAGCAAAGGGGTTAAGTATGTACGGATTACGTCGTGCGCACTACTGCTCTTACTACTACTACTACTACTACTACTACTACTACGAGAGAGAGAGAGAGAGAGAGAGAGAGAGAGAGAGAGAGAGAGAGAGAGAGAGAGAGAGAGAGAGTGGTGATGACAAAATGCATAAGTGACAGAGGCTAAGGACTAATCAAAAGTGGTGTTGAATTATGAGTTTTTAGAGGTGATCTGAAGTCTCTTTAATCGCTGCACTGAACTTGTTTGTTTCGCATCTGTACTAGTCTGTTTTTTAAAGCCCTTTTCCGGGTCGGTAGCGGTTTTTGTCGCGATGATTCCTGTAGGAATTATCGCGCCAAAGCGCTACCAACACGCAAAGTGTTAATCTTATAGCGTAGAGTCGTACCGTCCGAAACAATAACTTGCAGCGCACGCTGATGTAATTCGCTGACATTGCGAGTTGCGTTCCCTGAGTGCCGACATCACGTAGTATGCAAGGGTTCTTGCAAGGGACTTTTTCGTGTATTAATATATTTTTGGCTGTTAAAGATAAAATCGTTGTATTACGAGCTAGGCTTTCCCAACGGTTCTTGTCTTCTTTCAGTCTATTTACACTTTTTCTCATTGGCCGGGCTCCGTTCGATTTTTTTCCCTGGTCGCCCGTTCTCAAAGCAACGGGAGTCCCTTTGTCACATCGGTTACCAAGGTAACATGCGATAAGTAGACTTCTTTATTACATGTTACGATGACAATGTTACTCCCTGAGCAAAACGTTCTCCCCCAAATAAATCTTTGGCCAATCACACTTCTCGGTTAACTAATCGTTATTCAGTCAAACCTCTAAACAAAAATAGGTCAATAAATAAACAATTTAGAGGGCAACACAACAAAAAGAATTAAATGTAGGTGTTCTGTGATTCCGCTGGTACCAGTTTCATACAAAACATAACTGAATAATTGGATAAGTTAGATAATATCAACAACAGGAAAATTCAACTGAAGCGAAGGCCCTATCACGTACTGACCGTATTCGAAACGGCGAATAAACAAAAAACTGGATAAATAAAACTTCAGGGGGTTGTTGGTTAGTTAGTGCGGGGTTTAACGTCCACGGCACCGAAGTGATAATGGACGGCCCTGACGGGCGGGTTGTGGGGGACAGGGAAATCTATTGCCTATGGAGTACGACCTGAACACTGATCAACTCAGACACACTCCAGCTGTGCCACTTTGATTTAGCAGGACCTTTCAACGGACATACTATTAAACAAGCCCGTCTTTTCCCCCTGGATTGCGAGTCCAGCTACTGGGGCCGGGACGGGGATTCGAACCCACGACCCGGCGATTCCCTTCGCTCTCCTGCTCCGACGCTTAACCGCCTGAGCTATTAGTTTTGGACTGTACTTCAGGGGGTTACGTAACAAAATAACTATATGCACGCGTTGTGTTCGGCCTATATTACCAATTTCATACAAAAGAATGACTGAAAATGTGTTCAATTAAAAAATACCTGAGAGAAAAATTCCAGGCGAATGCAGTTCAGTCGCGCGAGGTTGTTGACTGATAGTCGGAAGTATGGAGATTTAACGTACCCTGAATCACTACCTGACGCGTAAAGTTTGGGATCTTTTCAAGGGTATACTTCAAGCATATACTTTTTACAGCTGAAGACAAAATCGTTGTATTACGAGGCTTTGCTAGTGGTTCTTGTCGCCTCTCGGGTCCGATCAGGGGAGTCAATGTCTCTGGGCTAAAGTCCTCGACTCTTACCTCCGACATTGACCCTTCTGAACGGACTCTCGACTGAGGCGACAAGAACCACTGGCAAAGCCTAACTCGTAATACAACTAATAATAACATCATATTGTGTAGTTTATTTAAAATATGAGATTTCTCTTTTGTAATTTGTGACAAGTACTATACATGTCTTGACCCACTGTACCAGTTCTGTCGTTACTAGCGGTATTTTACCCATTGGGTGTCGGTAGAGCTTTTTTCTCGAGGTGATTCAGTCCTGCAGGAATCACCTCGACAAACAAACTCCACCGACACCCAAATCGCTAACGGGCATCCACAGTGCACCCTGTGATCTCGCTGACTCCCGATCAAGTGAGCGTGAATGAGATCACGCAGGGACACAACCTCACAGTGCGATGTGAGTTGGAACGCGAGTTGTCAAACCTCGGGGGCACGCTCCACATCCTTCGCATGGAAGACATAGTCGCCACTTTCAGTGAAGGAAAAGGATCCGAAGTGAGCTCGCAGTAAGTTGGTCTTCACTCCCTTTACTTTACTCTGGGGGTAGTTGGTTAGTTCGGGGTTTAACTCATTGGAGACGTGCCGCCTACGGATACGCGGCGAACCGCCGCGTATCCGTAGGCGGCACGTCTCCAATGAGTTGACCATTTTGCGTGTGGGGTACTCGTTTTTGTCGCAATGATTCCTGTACGAATCATAGCGACAAAAACCGCTGCCGACTTGCAAAGGGTTAATGTTCACGGTACCCGAGTGATAATTGACGGCCCTACTGTTATGGGGTACATGAACAGCTACTGCCTATGGAGTACAGCCTGAACATTGATCAGTTCAGACCATGTGCAGCCGCTGTGCCACTTTTATATACCAGGACATTTCCGCGGACATTCAATACGTGTTGGGTCCCAACCGACAACGCGTGTGTCTTCCAAAAGAAACACAACGACTAACACGCGTGAATTCACATAAGACCAGCCAACCACTACGATTTCGCCGTATTTTACTACGCCAACGTTCCCAATACTACGCTACTACGATCATTAATTCCGGAAATTCTACGCTGAAGAATAAAATATACGAAAAACGGTCTTGGTGTTGTTTCGGTTTGTAGTCGGGTAAGAGTATGCGGTTTGGGGCCAATGAGAAGGAGCGGAGTTAACTTCCGGTTTTCCCAGCGTGCATCATTTCATTCACAAAGTGCGTCAAATAAACAACGGTCTGAACCATGCCGAAGAGAAAGGAACCCGAATCGAAAAGCGCACCGCCTGAAAAGAAGAAAGCCCAGTTTGTACCAGCCAGCCAAAGCTCCGATCGCTATATATAAGAAGCTGGGCACACGCTACCACAAACACCTATTGCCGGGCGCAATTTTGTGGCGCAATGTTGCCGCCACAATTAGGGGCGCCTACAATATTGCCGCCACAAATTGAGCCCCGATACAAACCGAGTCTATTTATTTGTGGTAGCCGGCAAGGCTCGAGCAATGTTGCCGCCTCTCAGCCAATCAGCGGTGTCCTTGCGCCACTTCCGGTTTCTTCATCTTCCGAGCCGGAAAAATGGCGAGAAGCTGAGCGACCGGGCTTTAATAATAATAATAATTACGGTATTTATAATGCGCTTATCTTATAATAATTATAACTCTAAGCGCGCACTCACAACTCGCGCACGCATGCGCACGCTTTAGACAACGACTCACGTACAACAAATGGTGAAATACATTGCGACAGTCAGCTTTTGTGGGGAGTGTGGTGATATAGTGCTAGAACTGTTGAAAGAGGTGCGTTTTGAGGGCGGACTGAAAAGAGGAGAGAGAGTCTTTCTGACGGAGGGAGAGTGGGAGAGTGTTCCAGGTGGATGGACCATAAACTGAGAAGGAGCGGGGGCCGAAAGTGCTGAGTTTGGTGCGGGGGATGTGGAGACGGAGAGGGTCGGAGGCGGAGCGGAGGGAGCGGGAAGGAGTGTAGGGGTGAAGTAAGTTGGGGAGATAGGCAGGAGCGCAGTTGTTCAGGGATTTGTAGCAGAGAGACAAAATCTTGTATTGGATGCGTTGTGGGATGGGAAGCCAGTGAAGGAGTTTGAGCAGGGGAGTGATGTGGTCGGATTTTTTCTTTCTGAGGACGAGGCGGGCAGGAGAGAGTTGCAGTAGTCGATGCGAGATGGGATGAGAGAGACAGCAAGTTTGGTGGCAGCTTCGGTGGTGAGGTATTTTCTGATCTGACTGATGCGGCGGAGGTGGAAGTAGCATGCCTGGGCAGTGGCGGAGACGAAGCTAGTCATGGTAAGAGAGGAATCAAGGATAACGCCAAGGTTTTTGGCCGAGTCACTGAGGGAGATGGGGGTGCTGTCGAGTTGAAGGTGGAGAGAGGGAGGGAGCTGGGAAAGTTTCTGGCGAGTGCTTACCAGCATGGCTTCCGTTTTGTCGTCGTTCAGTTTAAGCTTGTTTGCTGTCATCCAGTTTTTCATGTCTTCATAGCAGTCAGCCGTGCGAGTCAGTAGTGACTGAGTGTTGTCAAATTTGTCTTTGTCTAGTAGTTGTGAGTCGTCAGCGTAGAGGTGGTGGCGTATGTGGTGAGACTGTATGATGTTGGACAGGGGAGAGGTGTAGAGTGTGAAAAGGACCGGGCCCAGGACGGACCCCTGTGGTACTCCGCAGGAGAGCGTGACTGGGTTGGAGGAGACGCCGTCAATGGTGACGGACTGCTGTCTGTCGGAGAGGTAGGAGAGAAACCAGGAGTGAGCAGAGTCAGTGATGCCAAAGGAGTGACGAAGGCGGTGGAGGAGGATAAAGTGGTCTATGGTGTCGAAGGCGGCAGAGAGGTCGAGTAGCGTAAGAAGGGAGATGTTGCCCGAGTCGGTAGAGAGAAGCAGGTCGTTTAAGATGTGTAGAAGGGCTGTTTCAGTGCTGTGGTGTTTGCGATAGGCAGACTGGAAGGGACTGAGGAGGTTGTTGTCGGCAAGGTGAAGGTTGAGCTGGTTGAGAACAACCTTCTCAAGAAGCTTGGACAGGAAAGAGAGATTGGAGACTGGGCGATAGTTTTTGAGTTCGTTTGGGTCGAGGTTGTGTTTTTTGAGAAGAGGACGGACGATGGCGGACTTGAAGATATCAGGGACTGAACCGTTCTCTAGAGATGTGTTGATGATGTCGGTAATGAAGGGCAGAAGTTTTGGAAGGCCGTCCCGGTAGAGAGAAGCTGGGAGGGGGTCTAGTTCGCAGGTTTTGAGAGGCATGGACTTTATGGTCTTGAGGACTTCTTCTTGAGAGACGGGGCGGAAGGACGAGAGGGGGGGGGGGGGTGCCGGAAAAGGGGGTGTCGGGAGGGCAAGGAGGAGAAGGCAGAGAGTCGAGTGTGTTGCGCAGAGTTAGAATTTTGTCGGAAAAGTAGGTGGAAAAAGCGGACGGGAGTTCTTCTCTGCTGTGTGTGTTGGGGAGAGGAGTGTCTTTAGGAGTGCCTAGGAGTGTGTTCATGGTAGCGTAGAGGGTTTTGGAAGAAGTAGATTCCAGGATTTTGTTTTGAAGGTGTTTACGTTTGGAGTCGGAGATCATTCTGCAGACTTTGGATCTAGTTGCTTGGAAGATCTGTCTGTGAACGGTGAGGTCAGATGAGCGCCAGAGGCGTTCCGCTTGTCGGCGCTCGCGCTTGGCCTCAGCTATGTCGACTGTTGAGACTGTTACATTGGAGACGCGCCGCATGCGGAAACGCTGCGAATAGCTGCGTATCCGTATGCGGCACGTCTCCAGTGAGTTAATTGATCAACCTTGTCCGAGAGTTCCCATGCATATGGGACTCCTGCAGCTCCGAATATTTGAACCGGGCGCGTGAGAGCTGTTCCATATATAGTATTGGCAGGTCAGTCAGTACAAACGCATTGCACGCACATTGAAACGTGTGCCACGAAGCCGATGTGGCAGGTGGCAAATTGTTGCTTACCACACATTGCTAGTCGCAAATTCTGGTAGCGCCGGGTGGGCCCAGCCCCTAAGGCAAATTTCTGTCGTGCTTTGACTCTAACAGACAATAAAGTTGTGTTGTATTGAGAAATTTCCGTGCATCAAGCGGCGTTCGGCGTTGAGCGAATAGTACTGAACTTACTTGCTAAACTACGCTCGACATCTCCAAAACTACTACCTCTTGTCCAAAATTCTACTACCATAGCTGTGTAGGGGTTGGCAGGTCTGACTGTTTGGTGTACTGTTCTCTCGTGGTAGGTTTTACAAATCTGTTTGGTTGACAAAAACAAAAATGTGCCGGTTAGAAGTCGATGAGTCTCAAAAACTCAGTAGGCCTACTCAGTGGCAGCATTAGGGAACAGCAAGTTTTCTTGCGCAGATACAGGATGCAAATGTCTGACCAGTTTGCCATGGCAGCCATTTTTCTGTTTCGTGATTATTTTTAACACAAGCTGAAATCAGACCGGAAGTTCATTAATTTCGGAAGATAAGGGCCAATACTTTTCCCATTAAAACACATTTTGGCACACCTACTAGGCAAGTCAGACGTATGGTGGAGTAGAACAACATGTCATATGTTGACAACAGACAAAGAAATGACTCGATAGAAGCCTGCGTACAAGGGCAGTTGACCCATTTAGCCCCGACGCACTACAGCAGGAGATGGATCGACCATAATATTTCAAGGGTAGTGTCAGATTAGCTTGTCGCCCGACGGCACCAAGCTAATCTGGCACTACCCTTGAATTATCATAGTCGATCCATCTCCTGGAACTGGTACATACAGCGGCCTTGGGGTTCCGTGTCTAAAGGGGTTATTGCAGTCACCTTTTGTCGCATTTCTTTTGCTCGTAAGTATAAATAAAAATAGCGACGGGCGTAAAGGTGTCTGTATATGTATATATATATATGTATATATATATATGTATATATATATATATATATATATATATATATATATATATATATATATATATATATATATATATATATATATATATATATGTATATATATATATATATATATATATATATATATATGTATATATATATATATATATGTATATATATATATATATGTATATATGTATATATATATATATATATATATATATATATATATATATATATATATATATATATATATATGTATATATATATGTATATATATATATATATATATATATATATATATTATATATATATATATATATATATATATATATATATATATATATATATAATGAATTTCTCTCTTTGAGATAATAAAGTACTCTTATTCTTGTATATCCTGACCTCCCCCAAGAGGGGAGTATTACATGAATAGTCCCAAACAGATCTTGGACCTGCCGGTTAGATTTTTGCTTTTGCCGGTTACGGCCGTTTTTTTTTTTTTTTTTTTTTTTTTTTTTTTTTTTTTTTTTTTTTCAATTGGTTTATTGACCATAACAAAACATAAGAATAAGAACTATATAGATTTCGCCGTATGTATAGTTTTGGACCTGATACTGGATAATTAAGAAAAAAACGTTGATATCCATCGAGGAGAGGTGCTTTACATTAAAAAAAATCATATGACGCTGCCGTCCAAAGATGGCGTTGGTTAAAATACTGAGTGGTTGAAATGACTAGGGTTATGGCGAAATGCATCCTTGAATTAAAAGTTTACATATGATGGACATGAGTTTGGATGTACATAATGCGTTTTCTCTCGTACTCGTAGAGAGGTTGGCACAGCGTAGTGAGAGGTAAATATGCAACTGCATAAAACATGAAAAAACAACTTATTTACATGTCAAAACTATATACACATCAAACTTATTTACAGGGTAAAATTACGAGCATATTAAAACACAATATACCCCACTCTGGTGTTGTGGCGAAAGATTTGACCCCGGCTGCCGGCACCGCCCTCCGCTGAGGTAGCTCCCGCGGGGGTCACCTCGTCAAAGGGCGCCCCCAACAGCCCTGGAGCCAGTGTGTACATGACCTTTGTTCCAGACTGGAGGTGAGGCGCGCTTACTTGCTACACGGCGCACGCCTGCCTTTGTCCATACCCCCTCCCCCCTCCCCTCCCGCTTTCACGCCACTAACACACACTTTTCTTTACAACATGTCAAAAGTTCACCGAGAAACTTCCATCGTCGTTGACGGAGCACAAACTGGGGTGGCACCAAATTGCCTGGAACGTGTCTGGGGGCAATCTTGATTTGTCCACCCACAGCTGAATGCGGACTAGGGCCAGAAAGACGGCCGTTACCTCCGTTACAGTTACACGCTTTTTGTCAAAGCGAGCTTTGTTGCGACAAGTCCGGTTTTGCCCCAAGGGGGGGCTCTTCCGGTAGGTTGGTTAGTTCGGGTTTAACGTCCACAGCACCGAGGTGATCATGGACGGCCCTGACGGGCGGGTTATGGGGGACAGGAAAATCTATTGCCTATGGAGTACGACCTAAACACTGATCAACTCAGGCGCACTCCAACTGCACTTTGATTTACCAGGACCTTTCAACGGACATGCTATTGAAAAAAATCCGTTTTTCCCCCCTGGATTGTGAGTCCAGCTACCGGGGCCGGGACGGGATTCGAACCCACGACCCAGCGATTCCCTTCGCTCTCCTGCTCCGACGTTTAACCGCCTGAGCTATTTCGGACTCTCGTAACCTGAAACTGCAAACAGAACGCATGTAATAGAAGCCGCCTCCAGAATTTACTGGTAGCACTACTAGAACAGCGCGGATTGCATCCCTAAAGCTTTATGAGGTGTTGCAGTGGAAGAAGACTAATTTTGAAAAGGCTACACCTAGGCAATTTTGTGGTGCAATTATTCTTTACTTTTAACAAAGACGCCGCCCAAAGCCAAAAATGCACTCAATCAGATTAGCTCTAAGGGACGTAATTTTGAATAATTTTGGGAATATTCATGTACTACTCCCCTCTTGGGGGAGGGGGGGGGGGGAGGGGGGGTAGATCAGAATATTCTCCAGCGGATTGCGGGGCGCCTGGGGGTAGTCCGTTTGCTATATGCATTAGGTGTTCAGTGGAAGGCTAAAAAAGATAGGCCTGTCTTTCCTTCTCTCCCGCTACCCTTTCTTTCTAGATCTCGTGAGCGATGCAGTCACAAAAAGGGCAGCTGATGTCAGTCCTGGTGACACAATGCAAGCTTACTAGCCTGGAATTCCATGGCATTAGCACAGCAAGAGCATTCTCAGAATTGAATGAAAAATTACGTCCCTTGGAGCTAATCTGATTGAGTGCATTAAACACGCGAATAGTGTCTGTAAGTGGAGCAAGCAAGCAAAGAGCCACCCTGACAGCAAAACAAGAAAACTTTATTTGTTGCTTACTTCAGATGTTCAGCCTACTGATTGAGCTACCTTTACACAAAAATTGAGTTGTCGCCCACGGCTACTTTGGAGAACACAGGGTTTCATTAGTGGTGAAAATAAACAAAACTGGGCACACTCTGTGATATGTTTTAACACACAAGTTGTGTGGATTGCTTATGATGTTATTAACTGCCTCAAACAAAATTTGACTCGAAAAATTCATTAGAGAACCAGAACTTCCGGTGCACATCATTTTCTTAATAAATCTTATTTGATTTAATGTGAATTACTGTGAAACCATTTTTTATGCTCCAGTGACTGACACAGAGATAAAGAACACACCCATATCCATTCAATCAGGTAAATATGGCCGCTAACCTAAAAATAAAGAACTTTTTTATTTTTATGTTTGTAGGTCATGTTGATTATTTAGGTGCCTTTGACAAACGAAAAGTAGGTCAAGACCAAACAGGCCGGATTTTCATGCACACGGACCTTAGTGACACTGCACATTGGTTGGCTTTCAGCTGTGTCCTCTGCAGATGCTCTCCATTTCACTTTCAATATCCTGTGAAACTGATGACGTCAATAGTCATCGATGTGCAATTTTTAAGACTAAACATTCTATTTGCACACGACATAAAACACTCTTAATAACAGTTTGTAATAAATGACGTCAAAATAACCCGGATTAAAGCATATTTACGAGGAAAAAAAAAGCGATGGTGAAAAATCGCGTTTTTAATGGAAGTCAGTATATGTGTGTGTGTGTGTGTGTGTGTGTGTGTGTGTGTGTGTATGCATTTCGTGCTAACAGATTCCAACCACGCGTGTACGACGTAATCAGTGCTACCAGACCAACACTGCTCCTGGAGGTGAAACTGCGCAACGTACAGTGTGACGACTTGGGCCTATGGCGATGCAGCGTGCGCGATCGAACTAACGTGAACCTCGGGGACGCAGTGGTAATCTTGCGGCAGTCAGGTCAGTGGTTTGTCTTTATTCACCCTACAGCGGCAGATGAATCGACAGAGGTATAGTTAACGGTTGCAAAGATCTTCAACGATCTTTGAAGATGGCTCCTTTCGCCCCAATGCGCGGGCCTACATCGGCCGCTGTTGGCCAGCGCACTTAGTGCGCGGGCCAACGGCGGCCGACGTCGGCCTGGTGGCTTTTTGCGCATTGGGACGAAAGGAGCGATCTTCACTGAAAGCATATCCAGCCGGGCTGAGTTTTGTGAGGCACAGCTCCACCTGCAGGCCGGGAGATCATGCCCAGTGATTTCATGTCCTAGCGTCGACTGACTTCGGTCGCAGCATGCGATCAGAGCAAAAGACCCTCCGACCGACGTCAGGCCATAGTACACAGTGGGCCTCCCCTGCAGTCCTCTCTCAGTGTTAAAATGCCTTAGTCTTAGTCTATCCCAGTCATCCCCTAACTTTTCAATCCCTAAACAACACTACCGCCCACTTGCTGCACATTTGCCATGCACAAAATCCAAAAAAGATAACCACATCACCCGTCTCATTTCTTGGCTATACATCCAAGCGCAGCCAAAACTGGTACACACCTCAAATCACCATCCACTTGGCAACTCAGTCAAACTAGGCCAAAAAGAGTCCGCTGGTTAAGCCAAGACTTGTAGAACAAGAACAAGAACAACGTTTATTGTTGAGGGGCCCATTGGGGCAAAAGGACACAGATGGATTGGACTTAACTATCAGTGGCATGTACATTACTTTATATTATTCTTTAAGCTTGTTCAGTCCACACGGAATTTTGCACTTTTCTGTCGGCAGTAAGTCAGTTCATTGGTGTTCACCGCGCGGCGTCTTTGTTCGTGGAGTCCCGGCTGTATTATTCCTGTGACCGCCCGACTGATTTTTTTCGCGTGGTCCGTGGTTCCGTCCGGTCTTGTTGTAGCGTCTCCGACAGTCCGGGGCGTGAAAAAGAAGAGAGAGGAGGGTACGCAGTATCAATGCTGTATGGTCGTTACGTTTCTCTCCCTTATGGAGAAGCAGTCAAATACGAACTTAGCTAGAGTGCATTGTGCATCCTCCCTGGCTAGTAGTTGGTTTGGCTTATGGCAGTTTGTACTTAAAGATAGCTGAGTTCTGAGCTGATTATATAAGCTACAATCGTCTAGCATGTGAATTTCGTCCTCTACTACTCCACACGCGCGACATAGTCTATGTCCCCGGGGTGTGTTTGTATCAGTACCTGCCTCTTTCTACTTCTAGCATGTGGGCACTTACTCGTAAATTTGTGAGGGCTTGTTTGTGTTCTCGTATTTTTGTGTGCATAAGGTAGCTTTGTATTTCGTATTTATCAGTTGCTTTGTTATAGAATGTCAGTCTAGATGTGTTGCTCCGCTTAATTCTGTTCCAGTATCTAGTGTATTGCTCTTCTAGTTTTCTATGGAGGGCTGTTTTAAGTGAGGTTCCCCTGAATGTACACTGGTTATCCCACACGTGGCGAAAGCCCAGTGAGCAGAGAGTAAAAGCGACCGGCCACGGGGCGGTGGTCTCGAGCTGTTCGTGATACGCCTGTCTGATGTAGGAGGTGCTATCAGAGTTTAGCATGTGAAGCCAAAAACCTATCACTTGGACCCATACTCTGATGCTCACAGGGAACTGTCGGATCTCAGCTAGGGCCGGAATATTCATAGCTTTTTTGTGGATGCCTAAGATAGACTTAGCAAATTTCAGTTGAATGCACTCGTGAGGCATTTGTCCCTTCATCGAAGAGGTGACTCAGGTCACTGTCAATACTATTTGCCTTTAGTGTAAAAGGGAACCATACTTCTGATGCATATGTTGCGACAGGGACCACTAAAGAGTCAGTTGCATTATCGTTTTACAGTATATAGGTTTTGTTTGTATAGTGAGCGTTTAAGGGTATGAGCGGCTTCATTTGCTGGTTTGTCTCCCTAGGTGGTCTTGTGCTGATGTAAAGCTGCCTTTGTTATTAAACATTACCCCTAGGTATTTGTATGTATCCACAGTTTCCGGCTATTAAATCGTTTCCATACCTAAATACGGTGGTTACTTTTGGTGCTGCTCGTGCGAATGCGATTATCTTTGTTTTGTTTTTATTGACAGTCACTGAGGCTCCAGTCTTCACAGTATTTATGTAGTTTATTTAATTTGTTCTGGCGGCCAGCTTTTGTAGTGGACGGCATAACCGCTAGATCGTCTGCCTACAGTAAGCACGGTATTTCAGTACCTGTCGTGTTGTTAACGGTATGAATCAAAGCACCAAACATGTCTCTTCTCATCTATCAAGAGATATTAAGCAAATTACAACATACTGCCTCTGTACAAAATGCCAAAGAAGGCACAGAAGATTTTTTTTTTAAAACACCGTTACCGGTCCTTGCACTGCCTCACCTACCTCATTTGAATATATAACGTGACCTGTCAGACTCATGCAGTTAGCCCGCACGGAAGAGCTGCGTGCACTGGCCAACTTTGGCCGAGTCAGGCCGGGGCGGGCCTTCTGCTTACTTGGTGTTGGTGGTGTGCTGGTCTGACCAGGGACAGATAATTTTCTCTATGCTTCTGGGCCGTTAGTTCAGCCTTTCTGCTGAAACCACTAAGCAAGGTGCTTTACTAGGAAGGTTGAAAGTCATATAGCGGATCACCCAGCTTGGAGGCTTGGGTAGGACTGACTTAGCTTACTCGTGCAACAGGCCCCTGTATATGCCTGAGCAGCCTGGCCGAGCCCCGGAGATCTGCCGATCGTTTTGTCAACTGAACTGTCTGTAGTGAGGTTTTGTTTGCAACGAACGACGGACTACCAGCCACAACGAATGAGCGCGACATCACGGCTGGTGTTAGTTTGGCAAAACCTTTGAACTATCACGGTCGATCCGCGTCTTCGAAGCCAGGAACTCCGAAATTCTCAAATTTCGATCTTACGTACGTGTGTCAGTTACAGGGAAATCGCGGTACCGGTCGGTGGCCGGGAAGCCAGACTGAAAGTCCGACCTCGTTCTCGCGTTATTCACTGACGTTAGATCGCGTTATTGTAGAGCTATGGTTACCACCACAACCAACTAAACTTGTGAAGACGAGAAGCAAAGAAGCCCGGCACGTGGAAAGCAAAATGTCTTCGGGCCGACGCCGTCAGCCTTAGCTGGCCTCTCGCCCCGCACGGCAGCCGCCCTGCGCGGGCCAGCTAAAGCTGACGTCGGCCCGAGGACATTTTGCTCACCGCTGGGCATCGAGCTACGGTGTGCTCTTTGTATGCTGTTTTTATGTGCAGTGTTCTAATGAGTGTGATTTCCAAATGCGGCGTCAACTTCAATCGACCAAACTGCACAGCCTGCTTTTCAAGTAGTCTGGGAATGTTAATAATAATAATAATGGTTATTATATAGGCGCGTTTTCCCAATTCGGCGAATCGGCTCAAAGCGCCGCGAACTGCACCCAACACGCACGCTCACATACACTCTGAAGACAAACATAGTACAAGACAGACACAGGACATTCACGTGGTGCTAAGGGTCAGCTCAGCTACTGAGTTTTCGGAAATTTTGATCGCTTGTATTTGAAATTTTTATAAAGTGACCTGAAACCGGTACCAAAGTGGAGGGGGTGGAAGAACCGGAGTACCCGGAGAAAGAACCCCCGACGGTCCGCCCGAATTAACGGTGACACTTACTAGAAGAGAAAAATCCGACGCCGAAACCCGGTATCGAACCTCGCACCTTTAGCATTGGTGGCAGGCGCCTTAACCACTGCGCCACGGACCGGGGGTTTCGTTTGCTACGAGCGACTCGCAACAACGAACGACACGGAAATCACGGACGGAAGACAGACAACACTCTAAACATCTCCAAGAGGCATAGATCCTCATGAGCCCGGAGGGCTCATGAGGATCTATGCTCTTGGGAGATGTTTGGAATGTTGTCTCTGCCTATGGTACAAGCTGGTTATCCACCATGAATTCTCACTCGTTCGTTGTTGGCAGTCGTTCGTTGCAAACGAAACGTCACTCTTGAGAAGGCAGAGCCATTTTAAATTTCACCTCAGGAACAACACTGGGCAGCTTGAAATATAAAGCAAAAAGACTGACGTACAATGAGGCAAAATTTGGCGCTCGACCACAATCAGCAAAACATTGTTTAAGTTCTCACGAAATGGCAGGGTGTAGGCCTATTTGTATTCATCCCTACGTCACACGACCAGTCCCTTTAGCGCAAACAGTACCATGTGACCGTGAAACAAAAACACTTGTAGCGACAAATGGCGGACTTCTTGTAGCCTAGCTCTTTGTGACGCAGCTTGGATCTAACTTTAGAATGCGAGTTTTGTTCTATAAAAGATCACCAAAATGTTCTAAAGTAAAAGGTTACTTAGTGTTGTTTGAAACAAGTACTGGAAACGGCAACGTCATGAAATATTTTAAATTACGTCATAAGTCTATTATGTATAAACGTATATTCCTTTGACGTCAGTCCTGTCTGGCGTGATCCAGATCTGAAGATGTCTTCTTGATTTTTCTTTTTACGAAAATAGTGGAGGAATGAAAACAAATACGTTATTGGTAGCAGGGGCTTGCTGCACGGACCCTTGTAGGCCTTCGGAAGGTCAAAGGAACCATTGTACCCCTCAGGCCTTCGGGGAACAATGGTTTTTTTGACCTCCCTCAGGCATATAATATGCATGTGGAAGATAGATTCTTAAGCCACGAGGAAAGCCCATTTTAGTCCTTTCTAAGTAATTAAAGTTGATCATGCCATCAGTGTGCCCGTCAAATAGCATTCCATAAACTTGGTCTCGGGGGTCAGTAACTAATGCACATTTTCCCAAGTGTTCCTTGGCTTTTTGTGATGAGTGTCAGACCGCAACCATTTCCACGCCCCAAGCTTCGGTACAAAATAGTTCCGGTCTCTGAAATCTGCATATTATTGGGATCTTCACTGCTAGTCGTTTTCTGCACGTGTTACAAACTCGGTTCGACTATCATTTCATTTTCACAAGAAGAATACATTGAGCTTTCAAAGCATTCACCCAATCAACCAGCTCACAGCTGTGGCCATTTGCAAGCAGAAACCGGCGAGACTTCCAGTTTCCTGACTAAGCTCGGGGCATGGAAATTGTATCACATACTGGCGTGTGTGTGTGTGTGTGTGTGCGTGTGCGTGTGCGTGTGCGTGTGCGTGCGCGTGCGCGTGCGCGTGTGCGTGCGCGTGCGTGCGTGCGCGTATACGTGTACGTGCGTGCGTGCGTGCGTGCGAGCGCGCACGTGTATGTCCAGGTCTGTAAATCTGACGTATGGGGGGTGGGGGGTGGGTCGGCAGCTAATTTGGTGCCCCCCCCCCCCCCGTCAGACCTCCCTTGGATCCGCCCATGACCGCAGTGCACTGGAACACGACTGAGGCTGAACTGTGTGTGCTTTCCCTCCCCCCAGAGAATGCCCGGTACACGTCTATCGCTGACGACTGTCCGTTGATGATTTATGTGTCGCCGGAATCGCCCAAGAAGGATTCGCCACTCACTGTGTCTTGTCTCGCCGTTTCATCTAGACCTGCCGACGTACTGGCACTGGGAATGCGTTCGCAAGCCCTCGGCGAGAGTTCGTATACACTGGCCCACTACAGCCCGGACCAAGGTTAGAGTGATCAATGTATTGAGTTGATTCAGTGAGTGGGTGAGCGAGTGAGTGGGTGGGTGAGTGAGTATGGATTGATGGATTGTGTGTAACCCCTTCATTGCTAACTGACGCAGACTGTGTTACCGCAATCTTCGTTATGTATACTGACGAGCAAAATAACTGCGACATTATTTTCATCATTGCATGCGGAAACATTTGTTGCATTTCCTAAATGTTGCATTTCTTTTCCTGGTCAGTATATTAATTTAGCGCCAAAGAGGCCCAGCTGTCCAAGGAACATGGATTCAAAGCGGTTTCAGCTGCTCGAGATCCCTCTCAGTTGCAGGGGCTGGTGTGGATCTATGTCCTGTGTGTTGACTTATTTCTCGGCAGTCCCAGGGGTGAATGTGTGTAGGCCCAGTTTGAAGTCAGTGTTAATTGCACTTGATGTCAAAGGCTTTTTTGTTGCTGATAGGCCCCCACCAGTTACAAAACCCCCAGCTTAGCCCTTGTAGCCCCAAGGTCCCATTTCTCAAATTTTGGAGGCGTTGCCTAACGACATGTACCAGTTGCAGGACTTGAGATGGCTTGACCATGATAATTCAAGGGTAGTGCCATATTAGCTTGGCGCCTGAAGGCGCCAAGCTAATATGTCACTACCCTTGAATTATCGGCATGGTCAAGCCATCTCCTGCTGTAGGGATCCGGGGCTGAAAGGGTTAATGATGTTCCGACAAACTCAACCCCAAAAAGGTGACTGCCAAACGCCGGTGTACAATGCAGAGATTAGCACAACGAAGAGAGAAACACGCTCAGGAAAAGAAAAGAAAAAAGTAGCAACACTTGTAATAATATCGTCACTTATCTTGTCAGCGTGAGCCCAGTGCGCCAAGACCATCAGGCCGACTTCGGCCGCTGTTGGCAACGGACGTGCGCGGGCCAACGGTGGCCGACGACGGCCCGATGGTCTCTTGCGCATTGGGAAGAAGCTAAGTGACCGCTTTGCTTCATCCGACTGAAAAAAAAAAAAGATAAGTGGCGAATTGTATACTTGTTTGTTCGTTAAAATTTAAAAAAAAAATTGTGTTGTAACTGGCTTTCATGAGCGTGTTTTTTTTTTTCTTCTTCGTTGGGTTATTCTCTACTCCTACAAACGCTCTTATAGCTATGTGACGAAAAATAAAAATGCCGATAATGTTCAGTATTTCCCCGGAACAAAATTCACAGACGTCACAGTGCAAAACGATATTCAATTGGTCATACATGAACATTTTTTTGTAGGCTTGCAAAGAGTGTTGGTTTACTTTAAAGATTAGTATTGTTCAACATCACAGAGAAGTACACACATTTGTAAGTTAACCGTTTGGCTGTCGGTAGCAATTTTTGTCGAGGTGATTCCTGCCGGAATCGCCACGACAAAAACCGCTACCGACAGCAGAGACAATAGATAAGAGATTACTAAGCCACCTAATTTAACAATGATGCTACAGCTGGGGGGTTACGTTGGCCCACTGTTTCTTGTAAATAGAAGTAGGGGGGAAACAGTTTTCTTATATCCGAACAAAGTCTGTTGTGTGTTGGCAGTGTTTTTGCGGGCAAGTGTACTGACATAAGAGTGCCGATCGATGTAGTCCTATATATACTGACGAGGAAAAGAAATGCGACATTTTTTTTGTGATTCCGAAAGTGTCGCATTTCTTTCCTGGTCAGTATACGTGCACAAGTGCATGTGTTTTATCATCAGGTGCCATAGTCGAGAATGGATCGAACGTGGAGTCAGCCACCGGGAGTATACCTCCCACTAATGGTGACTAGACACGCACGCACGCACACACACACACGCATGCATACACTCACACACACACACTGACACACACACACACACACACACCACACACACACACACCACACACACACACACCACACACACACACACACACACACACACACACACACACACACACACACACACACACACACACACACACACACACACACACACACACACACACACACACACACACAATGTCTTCCTACGCCATTGCGATGATTTTGTTGCTGCTGCGGTTATGCAAATAAATAACTAACAGAACTAAACGTTTTACTAAAGTGATCTGTTTTGTGCTCGCGCTTGTGCGTTATTTCTTTGCATTGTACCCGCTTGACAGTGAACTTTTTTATGGGGATTCTGCTACAGTGACTGGGACTGTCAGTCTGACGTACCGCGTGGAGAAAGCCACATGCCGTCATCAAGCGCAGTACTACTGCACGGCTTCAGTGAAAACTAGTGATGGATCATCCCACTTCGTCAAGGGACCCACGGTAGTCGTCGGCATTCCCTCGCCACAATGTGAGTGTCTGTGTGCGTGCATGCGCTCGTGTGTGTGTGTGTGTGTGTGTGTGTGTGTGTGTGTGTGTGTGTGTGTGTGTGTGTGTGTGTGTGTGTCCCAGTACGCAAAGGGCCTCGGACCCACGACGGCCGCAGTGGGCATGCGCACGGCTTCGTGGGCCCGTAGACGTTGTGCTGCTGGGTGTGTGTCATTTCACTACGATATGTTTTTGCTTAGCTATACAAAACAACAACAACAACAACAACAACAAAAGATGGGATAAACCATAACCCACAAAGTCCCTTCAATATGAGAGCTGTTCTCGCTGTCAAGGGTCTCTACCTTTTGTCTTTGATCTGATTCTGATGTTGAAATATCACCTATTGAACAAGATATGGATTTCATCCCAAAGTCTACCATATTGTTTGGAGCTCACTTGTGTTTTTCTTTTAGGAACATTCACAGTTGTTCATATTTTTAAGCTTATCCTTCTGATCCATTTCCTTCCTCTCTAAGCCAACCTCGGATCAACACACCCACCGGCACATACAAATAAAAAC
Organism: Semisulcospira habei; assembly: GCA_036245525.1. Classification (NCBI taxonomy): domain Eukaryota; kingdom Metazoa; phylum Mollusca; class Gastropoda; family Semisulcospiridae; genus Semisulcospira; species Semisulcospira habei. The sequence goes on from BTPG01000006.1 coordinate 196,242,944, forward strand.
GGACACACTGCCCTTCCCGCGATTAGTAAGCTCTGTGGGCTGGAGTAGCGACAGAAATTCTGAAGAAGAATAGCACGAGCAGCAAAATTACGTCACTATAAGCTTGACGTCATGGCATCGCTAGTCTCACGACGCTATGTACACAGTTACGAAATTGACGTTTCACGTCACTCATCCGAAAGGCACGCAACCTTTTCCAGGGCTGACTGTTTTGTTCCAAACAGCCTCTTCCGGGGCTGACTGGTTCAGATGGGAGTATATAGTGGATCAAAAAACTTGTAAAAATGAATTAATTATTATTCAAAAAATTGAAGAGGTACTAAGCTGGCTAACAAACTCATCCAATGTCTTTCTCCAAACTAGCTATATCCTGAAATTGCAAGTAAATACGACAGAAGTTACGGACTCTAATCTGGGTCAACCGACTTTCTATAAACGGTCAGTCTTTCATGTCTTCAATTACACATCCATTTACAACATGCTCGGGGGCTCTCTTAGCCACCCCTTAAATACAGTATTTCGCCAAGTTTCAAGCTTGTACGTACAGCAATATCTGAGATTCTCGTGAGTGTCTACTACATACACACACACGCGCGCCCCCCCCCCACACACACACACACACACGGCACAAACACACACACACACACAAACACACGCAGGCACACACACGCGGCCTTTCACGCCAAATAAACGTTCAGCAGCGAGGTTAGCGTAAAGACATGACGTAATTTTTATCTTGTTACTTCAGTTGTCAGAGGTTTATTCCTGTTCGCCTTTTACATCGTGGACATGCCATTAAATTCGCCCCACCGCGACCCGTCCTAAAAAGTCCCTTCTATAAATAGAAGTGATTAAAAAAAGTTACACGTTTAGGGCATAACGTCTTTTGTCCATCACGAAGGTGATTTCAAAGACAGTGCACCGAAATAATTTGACCCAACTGGATTCGAACCCGGGACATTTCGGACAAGACTCGAGCGCTCTACCACCGAGCCACCTAGATCCCTCTATGAGCTGTGCCATCATCATCATTATCAAACTAAACTTGTAATGTTTCCACTGTACAAGGTTCATCGGACTTGTTTGAAGAAGAAGACAGCGGAGGTGGACTAGTGACGCACCGTCCAGTAGTGACGCAAGGTCCAGTAGTGACGCAAGGTCCAGTAATGACGCACCGTCCAGTAGTGACGCAAGGTCCAGTAGTGACGCAGCGTCCAGTAGTGACGCACCGTCCAGTAGTGACGCACCGTCCAGTGGTGACGCACCGTCCAGTAGTGACGCAAGGTCCAGCATCGACGCACCGTCCAGCAGTGACGCTCGGTCCAGTAGCGACGCACCATCCTGTAGTGACGCAGCGTCCAGTAGTGACGCACCGTCCAGTAACAACGCACCGTCCTGTAGTGACCCAAGGTCCAGTAGTGACGCACCGCCCAGTAGTGACGCTCGGTCCAGCAGTAACGCTCGGTCCAGCAGTGACGCACCGTCCTGTAGTGACGCAAGGTCCAGTAGTGACGCACCGTCCAGTAGTGACGCACCGTCCAGTAGTGACGCAAGGTCCAGTAGTGACGCAGCGTCCAGTAGTGACGCAGAGTCCATTAGTGACGCACCGTCCAGTGGTGACGCACCGTCCAGTGGTGACGCACCGTCCAGTGGTGACGCACCGTCCAGTAGTGACGCAAGGTCCAGCATCGACGCACCGTCCAGCAGTGACGCTCAGTCCAGTAGCGACGCACCATCCTGTAGTGACGCAGCGTCCAGTAGTGACGCACCGTCCAGTAACAACGCACCGTCCTGTAGTGACGCAAGGTCCAGTAGTGACGCAAGGTCCAGTAGTGACGCACCGTCCAGTAGTGACGCACCGTCCAGTAGTGACGCACCGTCCAGTAGTGACGCAGCGTCCAGTAGTGACGCAGCGTCCAGTAGTGACGCAGAGTCCATTAGTGACGCACCGTCCAGTAGTGACGCACCGCCCAGTAGTGACGCTCGGTCCAGTAGTAACGCTCGGTCCAGCAGTGACGCACCGTCCTGTAGTGACGCAAGGTCCAGTAGTGACGCACCGTCCAGTAGTGACGCAAGTTCCAGCAGTGACGCTCGGTCCAGCAGTGACGCACCATCCTGTAGTGACGCAGGGTCCAGTAGTAACGCAGGGTCCAGTAGTGACGCATCGTCCAGTAGTGACGCACCGTCCTGTAGTGACGCAAGGTCCAGTAGTGACGCACCATCCAGTAGTGACGCACGGTCCAGTAGTAACGCAGCGTCCTGTAGTGACGCAAGGTCCAGTAACGACGCAAGGTCCAGTAGTGACGCAAGGTCCAGTAGTGACGCACCATCCAGTAGCGACGCACCATCCATTAGTGACGCGCCGTCCTGTAGTGACGCACGGTCCAGTAGTGACGCAGCGTCCAGTAGTGACGCAAGGTCCAATAGCGACGCACGGTCCAGTAGCGACGACGCACCGTCCAGTAGTGACGCACGGTCCAGTAGCGACGCAAGGTCCAGCAGCGACGCACCGTCCAGTAGTGACGCACCATCCAGTAGTGACGCAAGGTCCAGTAGTGACGCAAGGTCCAGTAGTGACGCAAGGTCCAGTAGTGACACACGGTCCAGCAACGACGCACGGTCCTCTGATGACGCACGAGCCTGGCGTGACACAAGGTCCTGGCGTTACATCAGCTTCTATCTCTAATCACATTATCGGTAAGACCATTTCACCTTTTAAGATCAGGAAACTTAAAGCTTTCAAAATGCTGGAATCTAGATCGAAATTACTAGGCGACTTCAAAGCAGTGTAAGATGCAAGGCAATGACTAATGACTGAATCCCCGATAAATGGTTGAAAAAATGGCATACGTTAAATAGTACGACTAACAAGAGACATAACTTAATCCTTATAATCCCCCGCGTCTGCGGGGGCTCATGAGGGTTTATGATTCTTGCAGCTTGGTAGGTTAGTCTTGCCGCCGCAACGGTAAAGGCCCCGCCACACATGCCCGATTTTGAGGCCGATTCTTGAGCAGTTTCGAATCGGAGTGTTATTGGACCGGACTGCAAAAACGTGTGCACTGCCACACATTCCCGACTTTATTTAGCCGACCGGTTTGAATCGAAGATCAAGGTCGTACCTGTTCAGCGAAATAGCTGCTAGTTTGGACAGTGATGATGATGTGCTTGCATTATCAGCAGTTTTACATTATATTCGGGAAGACTGAGGCGGGCGAAACATCGGCAACGAAGGTGGTTGACTGCTTCCGCCCGGCCATTTGCAAACTGAAACGACGTGCTTTGCGAGACGCGTTCTGATTGGTTGAAGCTTACAATCGGGACCGATTCGGATCGGAAAAATAGGGCAGTTTCTAAACACCAGATTCCCAGCCGATTGCGATCGGATCGGATATATGATGTCATCCGATCGGAATCGGCTTCGGGGCACAACCGGCAAGTGTGGCGGGGCCTTAAGACACAAACACGCGTAGTCAAAACCCGTTTCTTTCCTTGCAGGTTATTTTCCTAGATAGGAGTGCTAACGTAGTCGGAATGTGTATAATAGTTGTGGAAGGAAGTTCGTTGTGTCATCATGCTTGGCTTGTGTCGCTTTTTGTATGTTAGATATTTTGGCACGTGTCGTAAGCGACTGATCGTCCATGGCAGACGAATACTTTTTTTCAGTTCGCATTGCTGTATTTTGTGTAGTCGCCGCGTCTTATGCAGACTCAGCATAGGCTGAAGACCTGTCACACACCGACTGATGACGTGTTTTGATTTCAGCTTGCTTACTTGCTTAATTCCTTGGATTCCTCGTGAACAAAGGGCCTCTGCAACAGTCCTCCAGCGCACTCGATTCTGGGCAGCATTTTTCAGTTCGCCTCACGACAGGTTGCAGCTCTTCATTTCCTCTTCACAGGATCGTCTCCAGGTGGTCTTAGGGCGACCGACCCGTCTCTTTCCCTGGGGGCTCCACTGCAAAGCCTGCCGGGTGGTGTGGGGGTTTCCGCAGGCTGTGTCCTATTCGTCGCCATTTCCCCCTGGCAATCTGCTGGTCGATGGGATCTTGGTTTGTCCGCTGCCACAAATCGGTATTCTTTATTTTGTCTGTCCACCTAATCTTCAGTATGTTGTGAAGGCAGCCTTTGACGAATACTTGGAGCTTGTTGGTTAGGGTGTTGGTGACCCTCCAGGTCTCTGAGCCATAGAGGAGGACAGACTTAACGTTGCTGTTGAAATTCGTAGCTTGTTGCGGACAGACAGGGATGTTGACCTAAGTCCAGACTGGTCTCATGGTAATAAAGGCGTATCTCGCTTTCCCGATTCTGGCTTTGATGTCCTCGTCAAAACCACCTGTTGTTGATACAATGCTGCCGAGGTAATTGAAAGAGGTAACTTCTTTCAGCTTGCTGTCTCCAAGGGTGATTAGCTTCTACTGCGTCTTGAACAGGGTCATGGTTTCAGTCTTCTCCAGGTTGATCTGCAGTCCAGTCTTGGATGCTTCATGGGCCAGGTTATCGGTTTTCTGTTGCATATGTTGGCATTTATGGGACATCAGGCACAAGTCGTCCGCAAAGTCCAGGTCCTCAGGGAACTGATTCAGGGGCCACTGGATTCCGGTTTTCCTGCTTTGGTTGCCTGTCGCATCACCCAGTCGACCACCAACAGAAAGATCATAGAACACAGCATGTGCTTGAAATATTTGACTCTACGCGCAGAATATATACTTCAGTACTCCGATCTTGGACTTGGCCACTTAACCCGCTCAGTGCCCGTACTCCGATCTTGGACTTGGCCACTTAACCCGCTCAGTGCCCGTACTCAGATCTTGGACTTGGCCACTTAACCTGCTCAGTGCCCGTACTCCGATCTTGGACTTGGCCACTTAACCCGCTCAGTGCCCGTACTCAGATCTTGGACTTGGCCACTTAACCTGCTCAGTGCCCGTACTC